>LR736869.1:2839251-2898464 GCA_902654985.2 Oryctes borbonicus | reverse complement strand
CAATTCCCTTTTTCAGAAGCGTCATCTTGGAAAATTACTACGTCCAAGAAAAGTCCCAAAGAAAAGAACGATGTGAACCACCATCATAACAATAAACGTACAAGTTCAACGTTGTACGATAACAGCAGTAAGCGAACGAGGTCCGAACCCAAAGAGAAGATGTCCTCCGAACTCTTGCACCAGTTAATATCGAACAATCACAATAGGGGGCGTCCGAAAGATAAAAGCAATTGGCTGCTGGATTCCGGAGGCCAAAAAGCTACTTGCATAAGCCAGCCGAGCGACAGCGTTCTCATGAATTTACTGGTAAATGGCTTCGATATTCGAGCGGGTTATATTTGCCTAACACCGACGAGGTCGAAAGTGTGAAAATTGATGAAAAACGCAAGCGAAAAACGTTTCAATAGGTACTTTAAAGCGTTAATTTCGAAAGTTTAGAGGCTGTCTGTAATATGTAGTATTAAAAAAATCCAAATAAAAAAAATCAAAGAACTAAATCGATTAGAAATCCTGCCAAACCGAAAAGGAAATCGAGAATCCATCAGACTGTCTTAAGTGTGTTAAACTTAAAACAAATCAGAAGATCTAAGTGTAGACTCTTATATCGATAATTATGAGACTGTTGGCTTACATTAATGCTTCGTTAATTGTTTCTTTTGATCGACAATGTAAGAGGAACAATTCGCAAGGAATAGGATAGGATGCCGTTCTTTTGGTGAACCAGTGCCAAAGAAGCGAGTGATTGAGACAAAAACCAAACGAAAAGACTTTTTCTGTAGAAAAAGGAAAAGCAAAGCAGCATTTGCAATTCTTTAGAGATACCATTTGAAAAATTCGCGATATAAAATATATAATCAAGAACATAAAGATCAATGCTTACAAAGACAACAGTACAATATTTCAGGGAATATAATAACTCTTAAAAAACAAAAAGGATACTGCCATTTTAAACCGTTATATTGCCCCCCAAATGAAAATACCACACACAGAACTATAAAAAGAAAACAAACACCCGAATTACCTAAATTTCACGATCAAAACCTCAAAAAAATAAGATAATGAGCCTTCGGAAAAAATGGTGTTATACCAAAGAAAGGTTAATGGAAGCGACCAAAAATTGTAATCTTGTAATCTGATAAATAAAAAAAAAACTGTGATAGGAAAACAAAGGAATACAATTAGAAAAGAAAAATTGAAGCTGTAAGGAGCTCTCTGCCTTTATGCGTTTTTACCATGTTTAACATTCCTTAGAGATGATTACGCCTCATCTCTAAAACAAATTTCAAACTGGTAATTTTGAACGTGCTCAAGAAAATCCGGCTAGTAACTTGACAATATCGAACGAGAATTAATGTTAAAAGTGAGAAAGTTAAGGAAAATTCTATTCTGTTGCTGATGATTTTTAAAAGGAAATAAATATATTTATTATTGTTATACAGTTTGTCCATGAGATCGGGTTTTTTAAAAGGAATCTAGAATTCATATATTCCCCTCGCCATTTCTGGAGCAGTGAGAATTTGTATTTTATATAAATGCAGATATTTTTTGATTCAAAATGTACAGTGCCTTAAGATATATGGAGACTATGGAAATACACTTTTTAAAGTCTATTTTTTGATAATTTGAATTAAAATTCGTTTTTGAATACGGCCCAGAAAAATACTCAAAATTTTCCAAAATCTTTTAATTAAACAAAGCTAAAGACTAAACCAATTTAATTTGTCAATAAAAGCAAAATTTCATAAACGGATTTATTATTTTCAACTTTTAACTAACTAAAACATTATTATTTAAAGGTGATGCAGTGCATGAAATTCTTTATATGCTTCCATCATCCTAAATCCCGAAAAAAGAAACTATTCAATGTAGAAAAGCATAAGCTTAGCTTATTTTTTTTAGACGGAGATGGTGATCAAATACGACTGCTTTAAAAAAGAACTCTTGCTCCAAAACAATGGACATACTGTATGTTTTTATAGTTGTATAAATATTTACAAATTACAAGCGAAGATTGTAAAGAGAAAGTTGGAGACTGATTACAAGATTTATGGAATTTGTTACTCGAATTTCCTCTTTATAATTAAAACTTGTGTGAGTAATAAAAAAGCCTTTATATATATATACACATATACATATTTACCTTTTCTACAAAAGCGAAAAGTTGCAAATTGTCCCTTATTTTATTGGCTGTGGTTCATGTCCCAACTTAGGATCCCGACTGGCGTCGTTATTGTTATCACTACAACGTGGTGGTCCTCTGCACTGCGGCCCAGCGACTTATTGTAACTTCCTTAATCTCCCTGTGGCTTTTAAAAGGTCCACAATTTTCCTTGGCTCAATATTTGAGAGTTTTTCCGGGTCTACCTCTTATATCCCTAAGCCCTATGCAATTCTATCCTTCACAATGGCTTGTAAGGTGTAGAGAAGTTTCCTCTACACACTGGTTCAGAAATTAATCCCATTTTGTGTATGTAGGTGGACATGTACCAGTTATGATGCCCGTCCATATTTTATCACCGAATTTGCTCATGGACGGCAATTTCTCGCACTTTTCTTTTGACGACCCTAACTCTGAATGCATGTCTCCTGGTTTTTCTCGCCATGTATTTTCTATCAGTTCCTAAGCGCCTAATGTGCTTGCATAAATTTCCGATTGCGAGCTTTTGGAGATTGACAGACTGACATAATACGATAACGCAATTTTTTATCGGGATTCTAATTCGCTCCCGACCTAAGAATTTTTATTAGTTATCGATTTCCGACCTAACATAGTCATCCTTAGGCTAATAATGTTAAACGACAGAAGAAAACAATGTTATCAAGCTTGTGGAAGTCAAAATGCAAAAGCTAAAAGGATGTCAGCTTTTTTTTAAGTAATTTTAAAAATGTTAGTGATGTATGACATCATTCGGAACCCAATTTGGATCTCGAGTCAGGACTTTAACCACAGCCCAGTTTATTTACTATTCTATCATTCGAAATTTTACAACTTAAAAAAGCGATTTTCGGAAAGAATTTTTTCCAGCATATCAAATTAAGTATAACAGACGGCTGTTAAAGTTAAAACTCTACGTATTTAAGCTACTATTACTATGTGAAGAAGCAAGTGTAACTTTTCGATGTAGTGTCTAGCATACCTAGCGAAACCAGACCCAGATAGTCCTCCCAGTTACCGTTCTGGCAATATGAATTAATTAAATCATCAGCTATCCACCTAAAACTTAAAAAAAAAATATCTAAATGTTGTTTCTTAGATTATTCATTAACCAATTCACAGTGTAGCTCTTACCAAATTCAAAAGGAAGAAAATATAACTAACCTATAATCTTCGCGTATCGTGTATCAAATAATTGTGCAAACTTCTATATGTAATAGTTAACTAAAAATTAAATTAACAATACGATTAGGGAAATCGTCAACGAATTGAACACCATTTTTCTAGATGGTTAGAGAATTTATTGTTGTAATACATTAAGGAGAGAAAAGAATATTGTTTCTATATAATCTATCGTTTTTAAGCAATAATAAAAAAGAGGGTTTAAAAGAAAGACTACCGGTGTTATAATGGATCGTTATAGTCGCGATAACTACTACTACAACTTAAAAGGTATCGTTATTATTTATACGTGAGATCATTACTGTTATTATCTTTTATAAAGATTATTTTTTATTAGTCTCTTATTATAGTGTTATAGATAAAAAAAGCAAGCGAAACGAACTATGTCGTTGTTGTAAAAGAAAAATAAAGTAATTTATTTATTTGTTAGTTTCTTTGTGTAAATTTATTTCCCTTCCTCCAATGAAGAAGATCTTAAATGTTTAAGTTTGCAGCAAATATGTATAATATGGACATAACTATCCAGGTAACAACAAGTAAGTACTACCAATTAATATGAAGAAGATTCTACGTAATCATCCATTTTAGCTTAAAAGCTCAAAAATAATCAATAATCACTTTTACATTTAGGTACCCTCAGAACTACAGAAATTAATTCATTCACCGCAAATACTCCGAAAACTCTGGCAGGGGTAGTAGTCAAAAGTTTTATTGGGATGTTTTGAGCATAGGACAAAAGTATTTCAAGCAGCATGCCAACTTTCTTATTTTAAACGAAGTATCTATTATTTCATCATAAATTTGGGCGGGTCTTGAAACTCTGCAATTATTCAAAGCTAAGTGTTACCATTTTTCAAGAAAATCGATTTTTTTCAAAAAAAAAACTTTAGTTACTTGTATATTAGAAACTATGCTGGTTATGGAAGAGTTGTTCTGTTAAACTAGTATAGAAGGTCTGTACTATTAATAGCTGTATCAATAGAAAATACTACTCAGCGTGTTGAAATTAACGAATTAAACGAATTAACGAATTAAAAACGAAAGCCATATGTTGCCGACAACGATACAGAGATAATGATCTTTGGATATTTCACAGGATACCCCACAAATTCGCTAAAGGATGCAGAAATTGCTCTTGGAATTGCGTCGAGAAATTTTCATATAATCTTATTAAAATATAAATGGCAGCCATTAAATATCATCAAATTCTACATTTACAAAATGAAGATCCCATTTTATGAAGAGATTTTTCCAAATGATCCTTGATAAAATCTCAAGAAAATGCAAAACTCCCAAAGTTAAATAATATGGGCTGCTGAGGTTAAGTTTACCAAAAACGCCTAATGTAATAGACAACAATCACTAGACTAACAGCAATAGATTACAAGAAGTACAAGAACAACATTTTCAAGTATCCTGCAGCTTTAATGTTTTTCTTCGCGTTATTTTTACGACAAAAATTTAACTGGGGAAGACTATTTGTATATTTTGCAATACCCTAGTGCAAGCAAATCCAACAACAGGCAAAGACGATGTACAAGACAGGGTTTGACCCAGGTATCAATAATACGGACGTTCTATATTAGTTTAATGGAGCAACCTTCCCATAACCAGCAAAGTTTCAGAGGAATTTCAAGAAGAATCCAATTTACACTGCCGCTCATAAAAGATCAAATTTAAGAATTAAGTTAGGAACCCTAAAAATTATTTTTTGTTCACGTGATTCAGATCATCCTTTCAATTAATTTCTGCAAAGTAAGGTCTTAGAATACCGTTCCATTCCTCATAAAGACCCGGTTATTCACATTCTCGCCCCACCATAACTCCATAGGAGTGAAACGTGAAACTGAGACTCTGCGAGGATCAAGTCGTAGTTTGCACAAATATTGGCTTGGATCCGCTTGTCCAGGTAGTATTTGCAAATTTAAATAAAAATGTTAAAGTTCTGGACAATAAGTGACTAGAAGGAATGAGTTTCACAACATTGCTTTTTCCGCCTTACTCTTTCGATCTTCCGAAGAATCCTTGCCCCAAAGTACGAAAAGTAACTCCGTATCGTATTTCAATCATCAACGTGTTTGCCTGTTGGTACAATACACTCAGGGAACATCCTCATGTCGGTTAATCGTCCTATAAATATCGTTCTTCTTATGCTTCCATAGTCCAATTGCGATGATCTCCTATCCATTATCCTGTTTTACTCGGTTACCATAGTTTGGGAGCTGTTACACAACTGCAGCCGTACATAACGTCCTTTCTATTTCACCGATCTACACTGTTGTCCACATAGCGAGCTCCAGATTGAGATCTGTACATCTATAAGATGTACAGTAACATTTTTCTGTTTTGTCTCCCCCTGAGACGATGTATCTATATTCGTGGGTAAACTTTATTACTCCCATTTTAGTTTATGATGAGTATTCCTAATAAACGCAGTTTTGTACTTTTATTTGCTCAACCTAAGTACTTGGCTCTGCCATGTAGAAGATAGTATCGATATTTAGTCATTGCAACGGGAAGACAATTGTAAAAAAAGTTAACGTAGGCACTTTTGGTGATGGAGCCTTCTGGCTTAGTTCTCGATAGCAAACTGGAAAAAGGGCTACAAGTTGATACATTTACGGATCATTGAGTTAAAGTAAATTTTATACTAAGAAACTTACTTTAATTCATTTTGAAGCAATACTAACCTCTTGAACGTTTTAAAAAACATTTTTTTGCAGGGTATATTTTCGTGCCCTGCAAAAAAATTCTGTAAGCAGTACTTCATGGATGATTTCGGGTATCGCAAAGAAATTCTAATTTCGCCAAAGAAATACTTTGCTTTCCTACTATCACCGTACATGTTAGTTACAAGACAATTTGCGCTTCTAGAATGACAAAATACCTTCGTCATTAAACTCCGAGCTACCCTATTTCCTCTTCCTGAATCTCTTCAAAATATAATAGATCCTAGAAGAAAATCCAAAATTCAATCAGGACCATCATAATTGTAGTTGAAAGCTGTGTCCCATAAGTACGTTGAACTAATCTCGTATTTTAATTTTTTTGTAAAAAAATGAAGATATTCGAAGAAAATAAAATAAAGATTGTTTTTCTATTTCCATTTTTAGTAGCGTTTTGGGTTTTGTTTTAACACGTTTGCTGTTTTTGCTTATGGGTAGCAGGTGAAAGAGTAGCTATTGATGAGACAACTTGGCTAGGATAATTTCATATTTAACGTTACATGGAAAGAAAACACTTGCTGTGAAATATTGCGTTATTTCATATATTCCTAAAGAGAAATATAAACCTGTAGCTTCATTGCTCTAATATATTCTGCATGAAGATATATGTTGGCAAATGGACAGTTTAGCTTATGTAGCAAGCTGCAACTTAGCTGCTCTGTAGAACGGTTATAATTAATATACTCTGACTTGATATATGCTGTGCATAATTTTCGAAGTTCATCAATATACAGGATCTTTCCTAAACAAAGCAGTAAGCTATAACTTATTCTTATTCTTATATCGTACAGGAAAGAACTATAATGGCAAATTCAAAGATTCTAGGTTTCGTCTCTGTTTCTCGATCTGCTTTATTTACTTTTGTGCAGAAATATATACAGCACCTTCAATTTTCTTTTTAATGTAACAATTGATAGATCTATTGTTGCTGTCGACTCTCGAAAATAGAGTCACAAAAATCAGGGTTCTTTCGAAAAGTAAAGAAAAATTAAGTAATGTATAGTGGTGTTACCTGTAAGGTGGTAATTAAATTAAAGAATTACCCACAAAAAAGTTATTTGAACATTGTGATACCACGAAAATCATATTTGCTGCAAGCTTAAACAAGAAGAAAGTTTAATTTTCCTACTGTAATGATTCTCAGCAACAGAATATATTTGCATAGTACACTAATTATTCAATTTATAACGTCACCAATATTTATTCCAATCAAGATCAAGGGTATTGTTATCTCGGAACAGCGTTTGTCAAAAGAAGATTAAACAAACCAGGAATCAAGAATCTTTTAAATGAAGAAGAATATGGAAGAAAGCCAAAATTATAACTACAGCATCGAAGAACAAGAAGGCGCTACTGAACTATAAATACGACTAAAACCAATTTTGGAAAAGTATTTCTTGCATGTTATTTCTTCCAGGATTCAAGATTTAAAAGTACCTATTGAAACGATTCCGTTCTTCCATTTGTTGCTAATACGTTAATATTTTACCATATTTAAGTCTATTATTCACCAAAGCGATCCAATGCAATTAAAATCAGACAATGTTTCTAGAAATACAGCAACCCATCTATATTCCATTTAATGGGAAAGAAGACATTTCACTATTTAGCTAAATTCTGCATTCTATACGCATCGATTTGGTGGACAGCAGATTAAATATATTTTCCTCTAATTTAAAAACGACTCGTATTAATTTCTTTTTTTTTTCTTTCTATTTTCTCTAGGATGATAAAAGAAAGGGAGGCGTAGATGCCGAGGCCTTAACCGAAAAATTACGCATCCTATGCTCGCAAACGATAAGGGATTCCAAAGAAATCGACCAAACATCAAAATCAGCACCGATGCGCAAGAAATCGTTCTCGCTCCTGGATCCGACGAATGGTATACCATCGCTCCTGGATCTCACGCAGCAGGACTACGAAGTCAACGCACCGGTCAACAATAATCTGCTACAGGGGGTGGACCTACTGGTAGCATTGGAACAGGTAGAGCCCATGTAGCTAAGCGCCAAATCTTAAAATACAACAAGCAGTGACCGCGAGAGTTTGAAATGATATTATAGAACAAGCAACCCTATTCTATATACATACAAACAAAAAAACCGTACCGAAATAGCTAAAATACAAGTCGAACATAGCGCGCGAACACAGCGGCTCGATGTAATCAAAGTAGTATGTCTCTGTTCATATTTTTTCGGGAAAAAAAGAAGACAAGTACAAAATAGAGCAGCAAACTGCGAAAAATTTGATACGCGAGTTATTGATACAGGAAAATCGAAATCGACTGAGCATTTGTGGTCTTACTAGGATTATGCAAAGGGAAATTAAATAGATTAAACGGTATTTGATACGAAAACGGGGACAGTTGTTAGTAAACAGGACGACAAGTTCGATGAGATTTTTGCACGTCATTTTCTATTGATAATGGCAAGAGAAAATTTGATTACAATGTGCATTGCTACTGAGATAAGGCATATATATTTCAGAGAGGTGTTTTGTACATTTTTCTACTAGATTGAAATCACAGAGTAATATCAATATGAAACATTGAAAGGGAAAATACACACGAGTCTGATTAAATGGAATGAAACGTGTTTCTTGTAATTCTTCGTTTAATCTATAGAAGTTGGACTTTTATGATATTAGGTTCCATTTTTCTTTCCATCAGATACTATTTTTTAAATTGTACTTTCCACCAAACCTCACTATTTACCGAACTTTGCACCCAAAATTACATTGACAAACTGCTCTAAAGTCCTTTTTCTTCCAAAATCACATCGGTAACGTTTTTAATCATAATCTATTTGATCCGTTTAACAATATAAGGAAATAGGTCGAAGGGATAAACGATCTTCAGGATCTTAAAACAAATCAAGTGGATACCTATTAGACACTCTCGAAACTGGGAGAAACACTGTAACTACCTAAAGTTTTTTACAGCCATCGAGGAATTTGTTGGCAAAGTATGTAAAAATCAGCAATTCCTGCGTAAATCTGTAAAAAAGCAAAGATTACATTTCGAAATATAACAAAATTTAATGCTAATTACAAATTTCAAATACGCCTGAACAATTATAAACGATTTGGGACCATTTGTTGTGATTCTACATTATCTTCTTCATTTTTAAAATCAAAAAGGAAACATTTATAAGTAAAAGAAATCACATCAAGAAGAGTTCCAGGCATTGATTTGGATGTGGATCCTCCAAAAGGATTTATCACGTCTTCTTAAAGCGCTCTATATTACATGCTATAAGACTGATCATCTAAATTAAAAACAAATTAACACTAAAATATGTCAAAACAAATCATTTGTTCAAAAAAGGGGGAACCAGTTATAAACGAGGACCATTTATTATATAATCCTAAATACTTTATAAAATGTCCAAACTATCTTTTTTATTATTAAGTTAAAAAATATACCTTTATAAGTATACAACTGGCTCTTTTAATGTTGTTAATATTAGAAGAGCCACGAACATTGATTTATTCTAAAAGGATTTGTCACGATATTTTCCAAAAGGTTTTTGGTATTATATACAATAAAATACGTCTACGGCTTAAATACAGCGAAGAAGGAGCTTAAAAAGATACATATCAGACACTCTCGAAGCTGAGGCAAGTTACAGCTTGGTAAAAATATAGCACATCAAAAATTTAGTGCCAAAATACGTAAGAATCAACCATTGATGCATGAAATCAAAGAAGAAATATTTCAGAATTCATCAAGGTTTGGCGGTACGTGCATTTTTTAAAAAGGCTGAACCAGCTATAAACGAGGACCATTTATTATGATTCTACGTGCTTTAGTAAATTTCCAGTTCATCTGTCTATCAAAGAAATAACAACTTAAAAAAGTCCTAAACATTGATTTAGAAATAAATATTCGGGAAAGTTTTGTAACAATATTTTGTGTAAGCAATAAAATACGTGAAATAAGTGAAGTAGGAGCTTAAATAGATGCATATTGGACACTCTCGAAACTGAGGCAAAATACATAAATTACAACTTCAAACATTCCCTCCTGAAACCACGATTATATTCATATCTTCACTAAAGTTTGATGGTAATCACAAATTTCAAATATGGTGGAACATTTAAAAACGACAAACGATTTCGGGCCATTTATTACGATCCTTGGTACTTTGGCAAATTTCTAAATTATTTTTTTGATTTTTCAAGTTAAAAAAGAAACCTTCATAAGTACACAACAAAGAACTAACAACGTTGGAAGAGTCCCAAACATTGATTAAGAAGAAAATGTTGAAGAAGGTTTTGCTACAATATTTTCCAAAAGTTTTCTGTATTATATGCAATAAAACATGTATTCCAAACTAACCAGCTTGGTAAAAATATAACATATCAAAAATTTCATGCCAAAATATGAACAAATCAATCAATCCATCATGAAACCAAACGAAAGATTATATTTCGGAATTCATCAGAGTTTGATGGCAACTACAAATTCTGGGCACATAAGTATATAACAAACAACTAACAACATTAGAACAGTCCCAAACATTGATTTAGAAGAAAATGTTGAAGAAGGTTTTGCTACAATATTTTCCAAAAATTTTCATTCCAAAATTACCATTATTGGGCGAAAATATTGGGGTGTCCTGTTACTAAAGTAAACAATACTTCAACAGTTATTGTTCACGAAACAGAAAAGATGATTTTTTTAGAATTGAGCAGTTTTTGAAAGCATTAAGCAACAAGATTACAGGTGTTCAGGCAAATTTCTAAATTATCCTCTTTACTTTAAAAGTTAAAAAGGAAACCTTCATAAGTACACGTCGCATAAATAACAACATTAAGGCGAGTACCAAAAATGGATTTAGAAACAAATACTGCAGAAGGTATCGTCACAATATGTTTTCTCTTTCTCTTTGGTCTCTGAGGCATTCTCGAAATTCATCAAAAATTAATCATTCCTTTACGAAACAACAAAAAGGGTTATATATTGGGATTCACCGAAGTTTGGTGGCAATTGCAAATTTGAAATACTCTGAAATAATTTTCCAAATTATCTTCTTGATTTTTAAGGCTAAAAAGAAAGAAAAAAAAAACATAACTAAGAGAGTTTTTATCATAACATTGTCCAACGTATTAGATGTAACAAAATGGATCAACATGTGCTTCTAAATAAAATATGAACGCTACAGAACAGAAAGGATTGTTACCCCATCGATTCTTCCAAAAAATGCCATCATGCCAAAAGAACCTCAATTTGGTCGCATTATAAGAAATATGTTTCATTTCATTTACATCTCAAACAATACACCATGCTATATTTATAGCAGCAGAAGCATCTCAGTATCTTATCTAAATATCCTGCATCCTATTCTCTGAAATGCTTTTTTTTTTATTTAACCGCGTTCTTGTCAAGTATCCATGAGATGTGTATATTTGATTAAAGGACTTCAAAATTTTTATCTTCACCTCTATTTTTTCTTTACCGTTCTTTTAATGTCTCGTCAATAATATTTACGTTACAATTTAATTGATCGCTTCCTTGTTTAGAAAGAACAAAAACAAAGATGTATTGCGAAGTATAAAAGACAAATTATGCGTAATCTATCGCTAAAACATGGATCCTATTTTTTTTTTAATGTTAAGTTATAATAATTCTTCTTTTTTAATCATTGTATTTTAATCTAGAGTCTCATTTTATTGAAAAAAAAAAATTTCAAGCTCTCTTCTTTATACACTGCACAAACTAAATTTTTGTAAGGATTACAATCCCGAAACAACAGGTAATGCTTATACCCAAAAATTAAGGATTGTGATTCGGAATATTCGTTTAGAAATATTATTAAATTGCGTGTAGGAAATATTATAAATATGTATATGGAATATTTAATGAAAAATTGAAATACATATTTTTTCTAACAAACTCCTCCAAAAATATTGTTATTACATTTCATACATATTTACATATATTACTATAAAAAAATACATTATATCAAAATCAACTGCCATCATACTTTTTAAGATTCATCTTAGATGTTAGATTTTTTTTTTTTATTAGATTTATAGGTTTATAAGTAAACATTACATTGATTAGTTAGTTAATGCCTTGTATTATTGAATAATAATTATCATTATTACAATTTAATCCTTTTCTTTTTGTAAATAAGTTCAATATGTATTTTTTGTGGATGATTTTAAAAATCAAGCAATAAAGGAGAAGATTACATGATGCTATCACGTTCAAAAAGAGCACACTTTATAAATAATAGTAGTGATTAAACAACATTTTTTTCCTGCTTCTTTATCTTGTTTGTGTCGTTTTCTTTTGTTTTTTTAGAGTATATTTTAGAAATTTCCCAAAAAGAAGCGTTGTTGTCTATTCAAACAATGTATCGTTATATTGTGTACGCATTTTTTTACTATTGTTAGGGTTTTTTTACTACTACACTTATATATCATGTAATTTGTAATACCTACCTACTACACATACCTAATGGATATACGTTCTATCGTAATGAAATGTGAAATTTTATAGAATGGGAATTGGCCGGGCAAATTTTAAAAATAAAGTATGTTTTATGGGAATCTCTTTGTTTTATTTTCTAATCTCCAAATTAGCCATTGATGGCGGTAAGTAAATATTAAACGAGTGCGTTGTTATTTATTTTTTTAACCTTTGCTTAAGCGGTTCCGCAAGAGAAAATTTTTCGACACTATACAGCGGGTATTGCATTTGAACTAGCGATGATGCTAACCTTTATTTTCTAATAACAGCTTCGGCCATTGCCTCTAATAATAAAATAATACGAGGGGTCTTTTTTATATTCCCGGACTAGGCAGCGTCGCTAAATGTTATTTTTGAGATTTGGAAGCAAAAAATCTTTACAGAGATGTAGATCTCTGGACCATAAAGTGGATAGCGGATTTCGATGAAGCCGCGTTCACCCTTCTTGACTTGCGACTTGTGGACTGGTAGATTGTCCTGGAGCAACACGAAATCTTGCGTCAATTTTCCGCGTTTTGTCATTGTAATAGACATCATTATGCAGAAGGGATGAGTTTCAACTTCTTGGGAGGGATAGAGCCTTCAATATGAAAATGCGTTGATTCTTCTTTTAGGTCTGGGTCAAAATGAGCCAGGTTTCATTTCCGGTGATAATTAAATCTGGTGCGTCTCCATCCGGATACACATTTGGAATGGCGAAAACATTTGTGATTCAACTTTTGTTATTACAATCAATTGTTCCTGAAACCTCTTCATATTCCTACATCCTATGTATTGGTAACACTTTGTGTGTGACGTCAGGCATTACCCCTATAATTGGCAAAATTGGGGCAAAATGGCACTATAATTTTTATGGTCCAATTTGCTCCATTGTGGGAATTGATTGAAAAATTGTTTTACTACAGTCCATCGGTATAATTCCTGTTTTTCAGGTTTCTTTTATTAATTCTGGATTTGCAAGGGCTCTCTTGGATTCCAGTTTTCTGCTACATCCTAGGCTTTTATAATTTTTAATATTTGTTATTATTATTCCTTTTTCTTCCACAATGGGCTTTATTGTATGTTATTGTTGGATATATTCTTCACATACTGTTGTTACTTTCTCTGATAGCTGCTCTTCTACTCCTTCCTTTAAGCTCTCTTCAAAGTTTTCCTTCCATCTTTTTAGTATAATCTCCTCACTTCCTAAAGATAAAGAAGAAGACATTACACTATGAGTTATTAGAAAATAAATATACTGATGGTAATAAGGAAAACATAAAAAAGGATACCAAAACTTGGCACCCTGTATTGAAAGTAAGGACTGCAAATATTATTATTTATTATTAACATGTCTGAAGACCATGGGCGTAGCCAGAATTTGGTCCACTTGATCACTTCGCCGCAGATTAAAAAAAATAATAAAGTGAAATTATTTCAGAGGTTTAAGGGGGGGCATGACTCCTTCTTGCCCCCTGGTTATGCCCATGTCGAAGACTAATTCAAAATGCGAAGAACGGATAAAGCAATGAGAGATTAAATCAGTAATTACAATAAAGTTGTCTGTGGCACGACGTGCCTTAATGGCAAACGATCTAAGAAAATTGGGGAATTCAATTGATGGAATTTAAAATATAAAAAGAATTATATTTAGTTGTGGTGTTGCCATCTCACGGTGGTTATTTGTATTAAAATATTGATCCGCCATAATATTTTCTCTCAATTACAGAAATCTACCACGTTGAAACTGATATTTTAGTCTAGTTCTGCATATTCTACACTAGATGTCGCTTTTTTTAAGTCTGTTTATGTACCATACGCTCTTTATATATGATAATAATATTGTTAATTATTATTTATTCAAGCAATCTTAATTCCGTCCAGCAAATACATTAAACCGAAACAATATTTAATCTCCATTAACATGCATAGTACATACGCAGCGACCAAGTAACGGCAGTGTTTAGTGATTCTTCTCAGCATTCTTAACCCCTATGATACTGAACTGGGCAAATAATGTCTCCCGAATTGAATGGTAACCCGCCGATGGTCACGAAACGTAAGAAAAATCGCGAGAAAAAACATTCCTCGACGTCGGTGATCAACGATTACAACATGCCTTCGTACAATTGCTTCCAAAATAATTTGAATTCCTTCCCTAACCTTCAAGCATTCCAAGATGCCTCTGCCTATTATCCATTTTTTAACTATCCAATTCCAACGGAACCGATGTCACTACCCGTTTATCCAACGCATTATCAAAGCTATTCGTATCCCTCGAATCCAAATTTAACGTACAGTGGAAATATTACAAATAAGGTAAATTTTTCTAATATATTGCCATCGTTATCTGTAGAATCTAATGACTACATGTCATTGCCTATTGTCACCAATGACCAGAATGATTGTGGTAAACGAAGATTCTCAGATCCAGGACCGAACGATAGTGATTCAAGTACAAATTCCGCAGAGAACCGTATTATACGTAAGTTGAGTGACCAGATTAACGTATTGAAAGAATGCAATCGTAAATTGAATCGGGAAATAAATGAAATGAGGATCGAATTGAACGTACTCAAACAACAACAGCAGCATTCGAGACATTTCGACAGAGAATACGAGCCGGGAATGTTAGCGGAATTCATCAAAGAAGTTCGAGATGCTGCCAGAGTCAGGGAGGATGCTTTGATTGCGAAGGTGAAACATATGATCGAGGAAAAACAATTGAGTTTGGTAAGTTTCATTTCGTAAATAATAAAATTGATGATTTTATCGTTCAGTGTCTCTCCCTGTATATACACAGCTAATTACTTATGTAATACTTTCTCATGTACTTATAAATAATCATGGTGTGAAATTTATTAATAATTACACGTTTTACAATGTATAATTGTGCAATAATAATTTAATTTCTCACGTGCTAGCGGTAAATATTTGCAAACATTTACTATTGGCTGGGAGAAATTGTTAAATTGTGCTGCTATTGTTATATAGGGTAATTATTTGAAAACCAATTAAGACGGTATTTTATTTCCTATTGTCTCAATCGAATAACAAAATAATTACTTCCATGAATTTAAAATTAAATTGTTTGTGAATGCGTAAGAGGAGGTACCCAGGAAACCGGTACAGCAGGAACCTGATTTGCCGGAGCATCTTTGGCATCCGGCTACTAGATGGCACCGATAGTACCGTTTTGGAATAAATTCTTTTGCATGTAATACACACACTGTTTATATTTGCCTAGCAATATCGTACCGTGTGGACACAGTACATTTTACCACTTTTTTCTCGTTTTTTTATTCCCTCTGCAAACTTCGCTCCACAAATTTCTGTTAAAATTGCATCGTGTATGGTTATGAGCTCAACACTTTTGTGCACACTAATTTAAAATTGATAACTGTTCCCGTATACAAAAAACGGAAGTTGGGAATTGTTTATTTATAGGATTCTAAAAAAGTCTTATCGTCTTCTATTCTTTTAAATTATTGTTTTTTTTTTCTTAATTAAACAATAAACTATTGTTAATAAATAAAATTCCTGATAATAACGACCTTATTCTTTTACCTAAACCTTGTTTAAATAGTTGTTTGATACACTTAAAATTCTTTTCTTAACGCTTCCATGAAACATGCCATCCTTATCAAAAGATTTTTTAAAAATTGTCTAGAAAATACAGTAATCGTTACTTTTTGCTTTTAAGATAAATATACAGAGTGAACCACTTAAAGTGATACAGGTAAATAACAAAGAAAGCAAACATTGTACATTTTATTTTGCATTTATTAAAGTCTATGTATTTTTATGAGTGACTTAAATAAATAAACCGTAATATTTATTAATGAAAAATAAAAATCGATAATTTTTAAATATTCCTACAATATCCAATGGAGGCTGCTCAGACGCTGTATTTCTCTGTATTATTGTGGGGATTTCATTCATCTAAGGTTGGTAGTGTAGCCCAATATTTTGCCTATAAATTGTATAAACCAATTAGCACGCTTTAAACGGCGGGAATAACAATATTCAAATTTTAAAGGAATTTAAGAAAAAAACTTTTAAATTATTGTAAAATGTACATTGTATTCCAAACGACAGGATCGTGTAATAAAGGCACAAAAAATATAGATTCCATTTAAAAAAATTAAATAATTAAAATTGTCTGTTATAGTAGAATGTGACCTCCACCGTGCATAATAACTGTATTTGCTCAGAATTTGCATTACTCTAGACGCTCAATATCGTGAACAAAATGAATCGGAGAGAGACTGAATTTATGCTTAAAATAATAAGTATTGTTGCACCAATAATTATTGTAATTGCACTTTTTTTTTTTTAATTTGAAAAAGATAAAAATACTAAATATTCTATTAATATTGTGTAATTAATTATTAATATTGTAATTTTTGTTTGTTTTTTGTGTTTTTTACCATTTCATGTTACAGATGTTTCTCTTATTTCTTTTAATATTTGAATATAGTTCAAATCAATGCAATTTTCTTCTGCCCATTGGATTGACATGTTCAATGCATTTATTGGACTGTCTGAAGTAATTGTCTTTTGTGATTTTTCTTCAGTTTTCTCATCTTTAATTTCATCTTATTCTCTTTCTTCGGTAAAATTGTTTAATTGTGTATCTATTTCATTCCGTGCAATTTCGTCTGCCTCATCCAGTTCAATCTAGAAATAGATGTACGTACATGTTGCAGTAACGTGTAACCTTCCAATAGATCAACCAATGACTTGTCAATAATTTTGGGAGATTTTATGAGGAACAAAAGAATTATAGAACCAATTCTTAAAAATGAACTTCGTCATCCAAGCTGATTTGGAGTAGTCATAGTCCACGGATACTCCAAATCAGCTTGGATAACGGAGTCAATTTTTAAGAATTGCTTGATTTTATGACTTCCATTGGCATTAGTACATGTCAAAAATGTTAGTCGTTGTTTCTGATGTTTTCTACCTCGAGCAGTCTTCTCTTGAGATGAAAGAAACGTTTTCTCTGGTAGTTCTCTGGCAGTTTCTCTATTTTATTTTTTAACTGGATTAAATGGATCCACTAGCTCTGGTTGAGATGATTTTTTAAACCTTTACAACCAACCGTTGCTAACAGTAAACTCTTCAACAAAATTTTCTTTCATCTCCAAATGCTTTTGCCTTCTAACCGCAACGTTTTCTTTTCTTTGATTCAGGAACCACTTGTACACTTTTTTTTCTTCGTTTCGGGATGTTTAGATCGCTTTAAAGCTCTTTACGTAATATAAATTCTTTTTTAGTTTTTATTTTACAAATCGTGGATTTGGCAACATCATATTTTTTTGATGAATTTGTTATACTTGCACCTTTTTTTAATTCCTCAATTATACCCGCTTTTTCACGGAGCGTTAAGCACTTGCGACAACATACACGTGATAAGTCGCGATCGAACGCTTCTCCAATTAAATAAATACTGTAAGAAGTAAAAGTAAGAAATTCGTGAAACTCCCCTTTCACACCATATCGAAAGGCGTGAGTAAGGTTTTGAAGTGTCAAGATATGAACGCTGCTTCGGTTCGCGCAACACACTCAAAAATCTTCTCGGTAATCCTACAGATAAACCGAAAATGGGAGGAAGGTCGGGTATTTATAAAATTGCATGCAGTCACTGTAATAAAGCCCAATATTGGTCAAACGAAAAGAGCGATAGAAACTAGATTCAAAGAACATATAAGAAATTATCGCTACGGAAGATTGGACGCGTCGAGTGTGGCACAACATATAAATGAAACCGCGCATAGTATTAAATTAAAAATTGATTAAAAACGTAACGTCGCCGCGAGAATTAGATGAGTACGAGACGGTTTACATAAAAAGTAATAAAAATCTGATGAACAGAGAAAACGGACCGTTGTCGTACTCTGTCCTTTTTGACCTTTTGTATTAGGCTGGCACTTGTTTATATTTTGGGTTATAAAAGAGATCTCCCCGTCTATCTGGCCTGGTTTTTCGCATGTCGTAGTTTTAAGACGCGTAGATGGTAGAATAGGCACTTGTAAACAATATTTTTTCTCGGAAGAAGGTATAGTACATGCATGTTATTTTTTCGCACATCCTGGATTCAAGGCGTGCAGGAGGTAGAAATAGGCACTTGTAAAGAATATCTTTTCAAGGAAGTAGGGATAGTACATGCATGTTTAGTTTTAGAAAAAAAATTTTCTCACACCATTCGGTCACCGATTGATGATGAGGACCATTCGTGTCCTCGAAAGGGCCGTCCTGGACTAATTATTATATTACTATATAATAAATTAAACTTGTGTGGATTCCCGGATTGTTTTTGTGACGCGCGAAGATCAAACATCTAGAAGACATTTTTAAGGTCATACATAGACTAGGTCCTCTTATCGAATTTTACGTTTTGACCATGCAAAAATAAAACAATAAACCCTTTTCTTGATCCCTCTTACATAGATCCTCAACGAAATACTAAGAATTCTGCCGTTTTTCAACGAAGGGCGCGATTGTCTCGAAGAGTGGTTAGTTACAGGTATAATTCAGTTAGAACATCTCCCCTAACCAAGAAGAAAAGAGAAGCGTACACGAAGTATACAGGGATTCCGCCTGGGCCTAGGTGGGTGGCCGTGTGTATACACTAAAAGCGCGAAACCACATCACTAAGTGGGGACTATGTGTTACTTCCGGGGCCGTCTCCTCTTTACAATAAAACTATGCCGCTGTGCGAGGGCTCCGGCCTAATATAATCTTCCCGAAGCGTACGGAGTACTAAATTTTCTACCTGGTATGGATAGAAGGAGAAAAGATGTAAATTTGCGTGATGTTGTTTGTTTATTTGTGTTTTGACGGATCGTTATTCGTTCAATGCATTGAAGAATGGAAAGGATATATGTTCGAATCCTTATTTAAAATCATCAGGACGAGATTTGCTTTCAACATTTTTTTTTGTTATAACTCCGAGTGAGTACAACGAAATTGCTCAGTGGACAATAAGGATTTGAAATAACAAGGATTAGTGATCCAATTCAGATCTGAAATTTATGGTTTAGATTTATTGACTTATCGAAGCTCAGTAGCTAGGTTGGACAGCCTACGTACCTCACTGTTTCTAAAAATACGGTACACTGTCACTCTTTCACTGTACCTGGCATCAAGTCCATGTACAGTGGAACCCCGGTTATCCGAGCCCTGGTTATCCGATCGTCCGCGTTATCTGAGCTGGTTCCTTTAAAAAAGTGTCCACTTTCTCCGAGTTGAGTCACTAAATCGGTCTACGAAGCACTTTTTTTGATTTCTGCAATGTTGCAGGTTTATACCAGTTTAAGCAAACGTATACAGTCGACACGTGCATTAGTAAATTAGTTTTGTCGCCCGGCTCAGCCATGCCAAAAAGAAAAAAGATTGTTATAGATCTGCACACTAAACTTGAAGTTCTTAGAAGTACTGATAAGGGTGAATCCATAAAAAGTGTTGCCTCTCTCTACAATGTAGAAAAAGTGACTGCAGGAGATTGGAAGCGCAATACAGTGAAAATAGAACAATGGTGCACCAAACAAGTCCCTTCTTGTAGTGGTAGAAAAACAATGTTTACGCAACAAAGATAAGGTATCCCATTGCCTGGTTCAATTTTGCAAGCCAAAGCCCTGCAGTTTGCTAAACAGTTAGGATTGCCGAACAAGGACGAATTTGTGGCAAGTGCAGGGTAGCTTGATCGCTTGAAAAAAACGGTAAGGGGTCTGTCAGTTGAGCATTTGCGGTGAGAAGTTCGCAGACATGAATGCAATGATAATTTTAAAACAGAGTTTAATGAGCTTATTGAAAATGGTGATTCTACTCATGACCAAATTTATAATTGCGGCGAGAGCGGTCCTGTCCTCAAAAACTTTGGCATCGAATTTAGAACCTGCGGTATCAGGATATAGACGTAGGAAAGAAAGAGTCACGATTATGGCATGCAGTAATGCTTTCGGAAGACACAAATTCCTTTAATGTAAACAATATTTCTTCTTACAAAAATCAAAAAAGCGCTTGATGGAAGTTTTTTTGTTCAAGAATGAGTTTGTTCCGCGAGTGACGAAGTGTCTCAAGAAAAACGGCTTGTCGATACAAGCTGTTCTGTTACTTGATACTCCTCCTTCCCATCCAAACGAAGAACAGCTTGTAAAGGACAACATCATTGTTGAATTTCTAACGTCACAAGCATATTACAACCGACGGATCAAGGTGTTTTGGATAATATCAAAAAGAATACAGACGTCAATTGTTGGAACATGTCCGGCAACTTACCGAAACTAATGATTCCGTTCCACAAGTGTTGTTTCCACAAGTGTTGTGCGCCAAATAAATTTGAAGAATGCAGTGTACTTGTCCATAATATAAAAATCATCGTTGAAAATTATTGCCGCAGTTGGTGAAAATGAAGGTGATAGAGATGACGACTCAAATTAGGACGAAGAGGATTGCATCAGTGTGCAAGAGCTGACGATGTGAATAACAGGTCTTGAAAATATTTCAGCAAAAGGAATTGATGAATGGTCTGTTGGTAAAGATGATAACGTAGACCAAGTATTGAATGATGAAGAAATAATCAGCCTTGTTGTGCCAGCTGATGAAACACCCGAAGACGACAAAGCAGAAAATGAAGACATCCAACAACTTCATATTATCGAAACTGCATTATTTTACGTAGAGCAGCAACCGGAAATGTATCCATCAGATATCCTGCTCCTAAAGCGTTGGAGGGACAAAGCAACAAATAAGTGCTACAAAACGCTGAAACAAATAAAAATTGATATATTTTTTTTTATTAATAAAAAACAATCCGTATTAACCGAGTTGTCAATTATCTGAGTTAGAATAACCGGAGTTTCACTGTATTGCTTCCTTGATTTGAAATATTTTTTTTTTAATTAATTAATTTCCCCAAATCGCCAACAGAAAGAATACACAATTCGATGGCAAAACTTTATTTTATCAAATACAGCAAGTCTTGCACTTTTTTCCATATGATCTGAAACATCTGTCGTATCTTGAGATCAACTTTTGTGTGCGACACTAACAACTTTCTGCAACTCTGCGTTACTGTGATAAGCGTGATGCTGACCGAACAAGAATATCTGCAAGTACAAGAAAAGATCAAGATTGCTGAAGGCGCGATCCGGACTATAGGGTGGATGGTCAAATATTGTGCTCCTCACCATACACTCTGTCCACCTTTTGAAAATTGTTTACATCAGCGACGCCTCCTCTGCTTGCTCATGATGTCCGGTCCGTACATTTGATACAATTTACGTAGGATTTCGATCGATAACATGCTCTGTGCGTTGCACATTATCATACATCGAACTTCGAAATCTACGAATGCCGCGATTGCCTGCTAACCTTAGCCGCGCTGACTATAAATATTTTCCATAATGTTAACATTAATTATGCTGTACTTAAAATGTTATTAGCGTAGAATTTAGCAGATGTTGGAAATAAGCTAAAACTAGTGCTGGAACAAATAAAAACCTTGCAACGAACAACAAGGAATTAAACATATTTTGATGTTTTTATAAATCAATAAGATTTAAGTACCACACAAACCGTTAAATCAAAAACGCGCATGTCATAACTCGCTTGCAAATACGTCTTTTAGGGAGAGGTAGTAATAACTTCTATTGACAAATTATTGTAAAAAATGCAATCTTCTGTTCAACTTTCCCAGCACTTTTGCAGGTAACAGACATCCTCGGGGCTCCACACAGAATTCGTTTTTTTATGTTTATCGTTTACGTTTGTTTTTGATATAATTAGTCTTGCAAACTTCACAACTCCCGGTTTATTTGGTTTGTGATTTTTTGTTTGCGCTATGGTTTTAGCCTGTTTGTCTTTGTAATAAACACGTTTATTGTTTAATTTATTACTCGCGTATATACATATTTTGTCTCTTAATTGATTATGTAATTTTTTGGTATTGTTTCAATAAATCATCGATTGGAGAAAGTATTTGGAAGACCTTTTTGAGGACTTTTTGTCCCTTTAACACTTGCTAAAACCGATAATTTTGAATTTATAGTATTGTGAACTATTCTCAAAAGATAAAAAAAGGATATTTGTATTCACTATTCCAAATTCCAGCTTGGAACTTTTTTGGAGGCTTGCCTAAAATATTCAATTGTTGCATAGGAAGCTTAGTTGTGCAATTTCAGATTAAAAAAACTTCCATAGATAAGCAAAATCTGACAAATTTGGGGGATAAAACTTGCGACAGTCGTAACCTGGGTGCCAAATAAAGAAGCCGTCGCTGTTGTGTAGAATTGCTGAACCAAACCGATTTTGCATTCAGTTACTTGTTATTTTAATTTATGGTTTTCTTGTTTGTGTTCCAATGTTAGTGTTGTGATTTGAAAAAAATATGAAAGAACTTTCGCATAAAGTATCCATAATATGAGCTATGAATTGAAGCCAGGCGCAAAGCGTTGGAATAGTGTGATGGTAAAACATTCTAAAATTAGGTCGTGGTACGCGAAATTTTGGAAAAGCGAAAAATTCAAATATTGGGGAAGTTAAATAAAAAAATTGTTTTCTACCACTTCAGGTTGTTCAGGCAGATTCGGAAAACGCCATTCTTTAAATAACCGAAGGTTAATTGGTGCACCTGATCGGAGATAAATAGGTTCTTTTAAGCAAGCACGAATTCGTGCCGTCAAAATTTTTCAATGTCACTGTATATTTTTTAGGAAAAGCAATGAGTTACATTTTTAATATAATTTATTGTGTTGTAAGAAATATTTAATTTAGGTAGGTGTACGTACGAACTGGGAAAATTTTGTTTTCTCCTTTCTCCTTTTTTCCAAGTTTATCCTAGCTTAGGACCGTAACCATAATGTAAAATATAACACCAGCTATACACTTCTAATTGCCCTAATGCAAGTGGTGCACGCTTCTTTTTTTTTTCGCAAAATATCTAAGCGGAAGGAGGAAACTCCAAAGTAAACGTCGCGATGAATTCTCGTGCATCATCTCGGAGATTATTTCTGCACTACAATCATGGCCGATATTGATTTTATTAAGATTTCCCAGGCTGAGTACGTGGACAGCGTTCTGTCAATATTTGCTCTGGGAAGTAGATGTTCTCATCATCCATAGTGGGATAGATCGAGTTTCTTTTCGGGTCGATATTTCAAGATTCGAGCGAAGCGGCTGACTGCAGCGAACCCATCGTCGGATCGACGTAGCTGCCGGAGCAGGAGAAGAGACAAAGGATGGCGATATTAATAAAGAGAAACGTGTGAAAAAAGATTGGCCGGAGAATTTTTACGGAAAGTACACACAAACAAGGAGGATACAGAGAAAATGTAAGATCAATATTTGCGCGATGAAAGTAATTAGGTAAAAATGTTTTCCGTAATTGGGATGTTGATAAGAATAATATTATAAAAAGGGTTGACTCTCTTTTTTACTATACATACAGGTGTTTCGGTTAGTTTACTTGCTTAATGTACGTGAAATAATGGCTACTAAATACGTTAATGAAAATAAACTGTACGATCAACCAGAACGGAGTAAAGTGAACCAATGTTTTTATTTTAGCTAACTTTATTGGCTTGAATAAACAAGAATTGTAGTTTATATGTTAGGTTCAAGTCCGGCCGGGGCAATTGATTTTTAATGAAGGATAAAATTGATGTAATCAAAGAGAAGTTGAATGCGATTTATAATGGCCGTCCCCCTTGCGCCTTTGATGACTACCATCAAGTATCGGTTTAATGACTTTTAAGTGTGGCCGAACATCTGTCTTAGATGACTACTATTTACCGGAATTGTACGTCTAAGAGTTTACGGAGAAGTTTTGCACGAAAATTTATTCAGCATCGAGGAAATAGATCTGACCGCCATGAAGAACGGTGGCCTATGCCAGAGCTTCTCCAATGCTCATTATGGTCATTCAAAGAATCTCATCGGTTCTGGCGATGGGAAAATATGGGAGACTGTTGTGAAACCGCGCGAAAAAATTGATTGACCATCGATCTTAAAAACCGATGAACGAAATATCTTGTGTAGATGAGACATGGATATCGGTGCAGTGGGTTTTTCTCGGTGAACGTGCGCCAAAGAAGCGATTCCATCAGCCGGAAACGTTATGGCGCCAATTTGTTGGAATTCGCAAGGCATAATCTTAATTGATTATTTGAATAAGGGAAGGAGAATCATGGGAGAATAATATGCTGATTCATTGCACTGATTTGACGCTGAACTTAAGGAAACAAGGTCCTACCTGACGAAGAAAAAAGTTTTCACTAGCACCATGATAAGTCCTGGTTTAACTCACCGACAATTGCAATACGTTGTACGAATAGGTGCTTCATCCACCATATACACCAGATTTGGCCCACTGTGACTTCCTCCTTTTTCAAAAAAAAAAAAAAGGCTTGGTGGAAATCGGTACACGTCAAATGAACAGGTCATTGCCGAAACAGAGTTCAATAAATCCTATTATTTGGATAGGTTAGAAACTTGGAAAATCGCCGAATTGAGTGTAAAGAGCTACAAAAACAATTGCCTCGTCTTGCTTAACACAGGTATTCATCGTGCCGTCCTCGTGACATTATAAACTACAGAAACACCTGCAAAACCAGATTTTCTTTATTTCACCTACATTAACGTTTTTATAATCGTTTAATTCTTGAAAAAACATTTACATAAGTTGCGATATCCATTAAATCTAAAACAAGCATCGTTAATTCTGCGGTACTCAACCGGATTCCTCCTCCTCTTAATAAACTTAACAACGTTACCAAAGACCAACATAATAAGGATGGCAATAGTCCCCATTAATTCGTCTTTATGCTGTAATTCTAAACCGAAACCTTATATTATGTATTCTTCCCCGTGATTTTCCACCGCATCCTCTTCCCTGCTGCGAATACATTAAAATCTTTTTATTGGTGCTCCTAATGATCCACCCAAGTTCCTCTTCGGACGGTTAATCTATCCACAACGAGGATATATTTCGAATGGTTTAGTTAAAACGGCGGTAACTTACGCAAAATTCCGGATCCTTTCGATGATGATAGTACCGCTGATATCTATGGAATCGAGTTCGGTGTATAAAGTCTCGAAATTCACGAATTATATATACCGCCGTATAGCAGTTATCTTCTTAATTGCCTTAATGGGGATTTTAATCCGGGAATGACCACAGACGATGCGACCGGACGGGGCTTTCTTGGTTAACCCTGTCGCTGCTGGCTGGGACCTCCATTAGGCCAATTTAGATGTTTGCGCAGCCATGGTCGCCGCCAACGACGTTTTCGCCACCCCTCCTTTTACTTTGGTATCGTATTACTTACGATACGGCGTTACACATAGTGGTGAGACTGAGAGGTCTCGGAATTGGAACGTTAGACGTTAGAAATCGGGGGATGGTTCGTGAAGGGATGTATAGCTTTTAAAATGGAGGATGTGTATGAGTTACGTGAATTTTAGTTTGATTTCTGATTAATAAGTTTCTCATGACTTACACTTATTATTTGTTTTCTCTGCTTTAATTTTATATTTATTCTTTAACTGTTTTATTGTAATGGCAATTCCAACCCTATTATAGTTCCATATCTTTACTTTCTCTTTTTAAAAATTAATAAATATCATCGCTATGAATTGTTCTTCCTTTGGCCCTGACTTCGTCTAAATGTTTTGATAAGGTTCTCTCAAAAAAATCTTCAAGCCTGTGTTAGTGGACGTAGTTGGTTTTTTTATTCATGTCATGTTATAGTATAAAAATAAGCATGACGCTGCAATCCAAGGATTTTTTCGGTCACCAGAACCCAGAGAGGTATATAAATAATTTTTATTATTTATGTAAGTTTTGAAGATCTAGTAGTTTTAGATACACAATAATAATAATGATAATATATTTCGGATTACTCCGAACCCGAAAATTTAAAAAATTATGAAACTTTAGGGACATTTAGGGCATCGCTTGATTTTTGAAATTTGGAAATTTTCAAAATAAATTACTTTTTCTTTCCGCGTGTCTGTGCTATTTCAAAAAGAAAAATTAGGTATTGACTAAAATAAAAACGAAAATACAAACAAAAACAAACAAAATCTGTGAAACGTAGAAATGAAATAAATGTAAGAAAAGGAAACAGACAAAATGTTGTTTTTTTGTTCTGTTAACATTTAAAATTTCCGGATTTCTGGGGCTTGGCGATATAGTTATTAAGAAACCGTTTGATATTGTTTAGGCCTTTACTAATACTATTTCAGATGTATTTAACCGTGACACCTCTATTTCTGTGAATCGAGCCACTTGACACTTTAACAATCACCCGTCTAATATTGCATACTTTCTACTTAAAAGGTTTCGCGCGCTTTGAATAAAAGCAACTATGGTTTGTGGATGCGATGCTCTTCTAAGCTTCCTTATTCATATTTGGGCCTTAAGTCTTATCTGAACATCTTTTCTCGATCTTCAACCTGGATGATCGTACTTCTACATTTCCTTCTTGTTGAAGGATCACTCGGATTATGCCGGTTTTTAAAGAAGGCGATAATAGTGATACTTATAATTACAAACCAATGAATATTCTCCTAAGTTGCTCTAAAGTATTTGAACATCTCTGTCAGACACTCCATCACTGCGTCAAGCTCTTCTGTGGAGAATAATTTAGGTGAGCTAACTCAATATGTAAGTAAAAGTTGTAACAATCGCTATTAAGTTAATATTATTTATACTGGTTTTAGCAAATCACTCGATATGACATCCAAACTTTGTGCCATTTGTTTCTCCTACAATTTTACCTTTATGGCCATCGTCTTACGACTATTACAATATAATTTCGTCTAGAACTTTGGCTGAATCTAGTGGCGTACCTCAAGGCTTCTTCTCCTTTTAACATCTGCATAAACGATCTTCTACTTTCGCCAGACTGCAAAGTACTTGCTTATGGAGATGATCCAAAAATTCACAATGCAACTTACATCTCAGGGGATTCGTAATGCTTGCAGAAAAATATAACAACTATTAGTGGATGGTGCTTTACTAATAAAGTTCATGTAAACATTGATATGTCCGCAGCACTTAAGTTTACTCTTGTAATCCACGATTGTTTGATTGATTACAGCGTCTGCAATACTCTCATTCCAAGAGTAAACTTTTTTGAGGATCTTGGTATCTTATTCGATCCACAGTTATCGTATCGAAGCTACCAATTCTGGCATCAAAATCACTTGGGTTTCATCTTAAGATCGGTGTATTGTACATTTGTCCGTTTTAACCTAGAATAAACCTTATCCGCGTTACCATTACCATCAATTATCAACCGAGGACATAAAATCCAAAGAACAGGTCGTCAGCACTACTTCGCCTCGCAAGCTGGCTATTAAAGATGAAGATGTAAATCTGATAGCCTTTCGAATGATAAAATTCTTAATTTGTTATCAGTAACGAGCTCCAGATGGTCTTTCCTATAGACTAACGTCTTCGTCATTTGAATATTTTTAGTTATAGTTATAAATTTATTCGTACGTAGCATGTTTTACTAATTGTCGATGGTGATTATCTATAATTTTTTGACGATCTTAGACGTACCCCAAAAAAATCAAAAAAAAAAAAACAAGTAAACACTTTAATATATTTTTTTTATATCTACTCGACAACTTTAAACTTTACGCAGTTGAAACTTAAACTCTAATATTATATACAAAGCTATGCAAAGGCCGATTTTATTAGCTTATTCTGCTGTAGCCTTTTTTCAAGAAAAATAAAAAATAAAATACGCATGTTATAATCGTACAATTCTACTGGACATAACAAAATTATAACAACATTCTTCATTCTCTTACAACTTATTTCACCACATATCACATCTTACGACAGAATAAAAAAATATCGAATACAACGGCTGATTAGCACGTTTTATTTCTATAATTTTTATAGAAAAATTTATTGAATAACCTGCGAGTTACAAAATACCCATAAAGAAAAGAAAACCTCTAACAATTTCGTCCTACGTAAATAATTATCCATGCTGGCTAGTTTCGTAAGTTTTATTGCAGCATCGCTCTGCGTTAATAGCATTTCTATTATCGTTGCTATAATAGGGATATTCGTATCTTGCTACATTTCACATTTTACTTCGTCCCAAAATGTTCTAAACGCAACTTGGCATAATTCCAAAATTAAACGTTCGTGCGGCTAGTCGCTAGCCACTTGCCACTTGCCACCGACAGCTCTAACCGATACACAATTTAATAATATCTGTACGTGTAATATGAATGGCCATGAAACTCAATTAATCTTCTTCAACTGAGGCATCGACTGAGTGCTGCTGTTACTACATCAAAACAAAAA
Organism: Oryctes borbonicus; assembly: GCA_902654985.2. Taxonomy (NCBI): domain Eukaryota; kingdom Metazoa; phylum Arthropoda; class Insecta; order Coleoptera; family Scarabaeidae; genus Oryctes; species Oryctes borbonicus. The sequence goes on along the minus strand of LR736869.1, from coordinate 2,869,608 downwards.
AAAAATAAAGAAAAAAGCGCGAGATGTGTTAAGAAGATAATGTGTCTCTCTTAGCTAGTTTATTAGATGCGCAAGCAAACCTGTTTTTCTAGGAAGGTTTTATTGCTCCACGCTACATAGGTACTAATGATATGAGTTTTCTTCTCATAATGGTAATGTAAATAATTTATACTGGTACAGTTTGCTTTTCGATGAAGAGCTACATGATTATTTATAAGAATAAGGCGTTTAATATACAGCTTATTGCTAATTCATTGTTTCTGTTTTCATTTTAAAGAGTGTTTTGTGAAGAACTTCTATCGATAACGCTCACTCTAAACTCTAAAAAATTGCGGTAATTTTATTATGACATTACTCAAATTTATAACTTTAAAATACGATGGAGCACGGAACGAAAGTGCAAACGTGCTGGAAGCAAACTGGAAAAAGTCATTAGAGGTCTTAGGAACATCCACCATGATTAATATCTATGTATATGAAAGTCTTCACAAAGCACAATATACAGAATAACACATTCTTCTACTACTTCTAACAGCTATTAATTGTAAGTAATTATTTTGTTTCAGAATCAATTTCAAGTCGTCACTGAGAAAGCACGATGTAGCGATCGAATTACAAAGCTAGAAGAGCAAATGAAGAATATCAGCATGAATCATAGTAGGTGAGTTGAGGCAAGCACAACCTGAAAATAGGATTATGTAATTTGTAACACTAGATTTATGCGGTTTATAGGTTATTTCATTTTATAATCTTTAGAATTAGGTAAGCGAATAAAGTTGAAAATAAGAAGCTTCACAGAATGCATTATAATAAATTAATAAACAAAATTAATTTATTTTAGAAAAGTATAAAATCCAAAGTCATTCGAATTTGGCTGCACTCGTGCTACGTGTTACCTGCAAAGTTGGTAAACCCGTCTCATTTTAATACACGTTTGAGATGAATGTTTCTTTACTAGAATCTAGAATATTAAAATTTTATCAGATACACTTCTTAATTGTTAAGAATATATCTTTTGCTAATATCTGTTGCTTATTTATTATTATATAATAACATTTAAAATACATAGAAATATCGGTATATTTCATTTGAAAGGGAACTGATTAAAGTATTCTTCCACAAGGAAAAAGGTTTGATATCACGTCTGTGGGGGGTATGACATTAATTGTACAGTACGCTGCTTAGCAGGAATATCCTGCTTTTTTAGCAAATATTTTTGTTTCTTCCTGGATTTCCTGTTTTTGTTTTTTGCTTCATTAATTTGTTTTTAATTTGAAAATTGAATCTTGATTTTAACGGCTTTGTTAATATAAATTCTTCAGTTATTCATTTCTCAGTCAGGTTCATCTTCAATAAAATAACTCGCAAGAATGATTAAAAAAGAAATGACATTATTTTATTAATTTATTTTTACAGTTTTCTTCAATTTTATATTATTATGCGCGTCCGAATATGGTTTCTCTAAAATTTAAAAAACATCATTCAAGTTAAATGTGGACGATACTTTGACGAAAATGCGTTAAAATAAAATAAAATAAGATAAACAATGAAGATATATCATTTTCTTACATTCTACATACAGATTTCTCATTTATGGCCGGATAATTTCATGTTAGATTAAAATGTGATCTCAAAGAAAAGAAAAAGAACAAAATAGGAAACGGAAATTTTCCAGCAGTACTCAGCTAGTGAATATTCTATCCGTGTGTAGACGAGAATACGGTTCCACAGCTCCTACTTTTCTGTTTTCTCCGGCGAGGCATATAATTCACTCCGACGTAATTTTCTCGCGGACGTATTCTCCGCCCGCCATTCCCGTGTTTACCCAACCAGGCGAGAGAGCGAGTAGGAAATATGGCCAGCGATAAGGCATGCACCGCGGTCGCGCTATCTGCGGGGACATACGGTTTTGCGGCCGGCCGTTTCATAGCCGAATCCGCAGGACGCGTGGTCTCGAAATCGCCGCGCTCAGCAGATTCGACGCTTGCCGTCCGGGCGATAGCTATGCGAAGCTAATTTTTGGCGCAGAGCGGACGGGTCAGGTTGTTCTAGCTTGCTTTTATACAATCATGGCCGGAAAGAATATATTGTACTACTAGATATGTTTTGATCATCTTTGAAGAAGTTGCCAAAATAACTTGATTAAAGCGTTAAGTTTTCTTTTCGCAGGTAAAACGATAAAAATATTTTGAAGGTTTTGAGTTGTTTGACTACAGATTCTAAGTAATAAAGCTGTAAACGCTTGAAGTAGGGGAAATTGTTACTTTTTTTGCAGCGATTAGACGGGCTTATGTGTTGTCGATTCTCGAGAAAACTAGTAGGCAACACGAAACCATTCTCATGAAACGCTCATCTCTACTTATAAGTTACAACGACCGTTTGATTTGAAGAAGGCAAATTTGGCAATCGAGTACAATTTTTCTTTTGGAATGAAGACTCGCATTAAAATTGAACCCGAATTGTTATCCCGTATTTTATGAGCAAATCATGGCTATTTTTCGTTTAATGGTAGAGTCAATACTCCAAACTCGTCAACAGAAAATTCACAGGCAACCATCTAGACAGGCCTTCTTGATAGGGAAGTCACTGTTTGATGGAGTTTCGCAGTTAATTTCATTATTGGTTCGTATTTTCGGGAAAATACAGAATGACGAGGTCGTAACTATAACTGTTACCGATAAACGATGCAAGCAAATGTTAAGAAATTCCGCCGTTGCCAAACGAGCACGTAATTGAAAATATAATTTTTATACAGAATGAAACAACCCCGCACATTTACCAACCAGTTAAAGACTTGTTACCGGCTGCTTTTTAAGATCGTGTTTTAAGCAGATGTTTTGAAAATTCATGCTCATCAAGATCGCTTAATCTGAATTCAACGGATTTTGGTTTTGAGTTTATTTAAAAACTTCATGTAGAGCAAATTGCTGCAATTCAACCTGAACAATTATGGTAAACGGTGTCTAAGATAAGAAATCCTTTTATACAAGAAATTATGTTTACGTTGATTTTTGCTATTGGCTTAATTTGTTGAAGTTGTATAAGTTGAAATATTCCTTACTTTATGATAACCTTGTACACTCACAAAGCTTACAATTAAATTGTGTCTTACATGAAGGATTCTTCATCTAAATGACAACTATTGAAAAACAAAACTATTGAAGTCACAACACGAAATCCGGGCAGTAGGTTTCCTTCGTGTGTAGACACGCAATACTGTTTGGAAATTTAGCCTTTAAGGATGAAAACTAGTGGAAGATCAATTGGGTGTCTCGTAATTTTTTACTTAAATTGGAACCTTAGGCTTCTGATTAGAAACAAAGAAGTACTATCGATTTTCGGAAGCTGCTCATACAAAATTGAATTAAAAAAACGTCTATCTTAAACCATTAAGCCTAAAGCCAGATAGATGAAGTGATTTGGGATTTATTTTTTGTAATATTGCAGCTTTTTAATAATACAACATTAAGTTGATGGCAAGAGTAAGCAAGTACAACTTCAATAATTAACGCAATCTGCCTACGATGAAATAATTTGATTGTTTTATGCCGTAACAACTGCAAAAAGAAATTATTCTTAAACGTAGCAGGAACAACGTCTGCCACTTACATTAATTTTTTTTTTGAGTCAGTCTAATTTAATACAACAACAACGCACGCGCAATTATATTGGTTTTTAACATGTTTCAGGACTTCATTTGATATTGCAAATGGTGAAATTATTTGAAAAGTACAGCCACCAACTCCGTAGCTATCAAATATATCTCGATAACCTTATTGCAAATGTGGGTTTCATATTCGGTAGTATTTTGTAATTAAAAGGTTATTATAACTGGATGTTTCGGTTATATGACGACAAGAACCGCAAGAGAAAAGTGATTCAAGAAGAAATGATGCGTTTTTTTCCACGATTTAGTAAATAGGGGAGTTTCAGAATTTGAGCTAATTATCTCAATCATTTAAAAATGTGGCTTAAATCGTTTTTCTTTTCGGTGTTTTATCTTATTTGTCCAATCGATATTTTCTATATTTCAATTTAAAGAATATATTGTAATAGCAGCACTTCATATTTTGAATTTTAATTAAATTGCGTTCAAAAATGTCATAAAACCAGTTGGCAGCGTTAAAGTACTCGTAACAGTAAAAATTTCTTAAACATGATTTTCAATTTTATGAGCTATAATGTTAATAATGATAGCATGGATTGTGGGGGCAGTCTAGGCTTTGTGGACTCTAATGTTGTGGCAAACACTAAAGTGTCGGCACATTCCGCACCGCATAAATTATTTGTCAACTATACGAACGAATAATGCGAGAAATCCAAACATGCTTTGTTCTTACCGTACTTTAAAAAGTATTTCCAAGTACCTACTTTTACCCCCTATATACCTTAAAACTTAATAAATGAAATTAAACGGAAAGGTTCTTACCTGCAACACGAAACGTAAATTGTATCCGTTTTGCGCCAATAAATCCATCAGAACTGAGTGGCCTCTCTGTTTAACAGGTTTGCATTCTTTTCCGTGTAAATGGTTTCGTAAGCATGACAAAGTTGCGCTCTTAATTAATTTGGGGTTCTCTAATTTAATATCATGCCCGGATTCGTTTGCGCGTTGTGCTACACTTGACGATTCAATCCTTCCACAGCGGTAACGGTATATGTGTTCTTTGAATCCGGAGCCTATCGCCCGCTTCCTTTATCCAATATAGATTTTTATATATTATCGACCTTTCCTTCGTGTTCTGCTTATCTTTCGGATTTTGTACCCTTTCGATATCCTGCGAAAGGGGCGTTTCACGACATTATCGCAGGTTTCTGTCGGAATTAAAGCCGTGAAATTTCTTCATGTTGTGTGTTACTAAGTTTGGCAAATCTTTTAAAACAAACTATATTTATTGCGAATCTTGTATCGATTGCATTAAAATTACCAGTTTCGCATATCCTTAATTTCACCGTAGTCGTCTTTTCTTTTTAACCAAATTCGTATTAACTTGCAGCACATGCAAGAATCTACCTTCGTGAGCCGAAATGTAAGAGAAATATACCCTCCCGAATATTGCCTGTGCGGTAATTAAACACGATACGCGCGACAGGACGTTTTACATAATTCAGGTCTTGCGCCCATCAAGTGTAACGACGGTAATGAAATGCGCGATCGTGAGTTAACGACCTGCCCTCTAGCGCCGCTATCGAGCTTCAGAACGAAGTTTTTTTTTGCTGATTTTCTTTTTGGAAGTGATTATCTTTAAAGTGGTAGTGTCTAGATATATAGATGTATATTATCTGGATTTGCGAATACAATAGAAAGAAAGTAAAAATATGAATACTTGTCTATAGCTTGATTTTTCGTAACTTTGGGGAAGGATATGGATAACAAGTGACGAAGTATGGAGTTTGATAGATTTTTGGGTTTATTTTGATTTTAATTTGGCTTTTGCTGGTTGTTTAACAAATACATCGCAAATCTTGCTGAAAATGTTACTAATCATGCTTTCTCAGGAGATGGCATTAACCTTAAATTAATCGATAATTATCTCAAACAAATGTCTGTTTTACATTTCTCGAGTAATTGAAGGGTATTTTTTCCTCAGCATTACAAATAGGCTACATTAAACCGATCTTCAAAAAAGGTAACTCCAATAAGCTAGAAAATTAACGTCCGATATCTATACTCACTATTTACTCTAGAATTTATGAGCCTATAATGAATAAAAACTTATTAAATATCTTCAAAATTCTATTTTTTTCTCATCATATCAGCATGACTTTATTTGTGATCGTTCTACTAATACCGCCTGGTTTAATTTGCCGATGCCGCAGATGCGGGAGCTCTTCCTGGCCATTTTAATTGACCTAATCGAAACTCCTAATATTATGAATCATTATCTTTGGAATGGTTTAAATCGTATCCGACTAAACGCATGCAATGTGGTAATTAATCGTTGTGAATCTGGTCCTCAATGTACTAGCATGAGAGTGTCGCAAGGTTCCATACTTGGACCCACCCTCTTCCTGATTTTTATTAATGACTTCTCTGTGTTTACTAAAAATTTTAGTGCTCTATCACTGTATGCAGACAACATAAATATTTTTATTAACGCAACCCTTCCTCATGATTTGTGTCTTAGCGCAAGTATTATCTACGGCGAAATCAACACCTGGATGTCTTGCAATCGTTTAATAGTAAATTCCTCTAAAACTAAATTAATTCCGATGATGAGGCTTTGTGAGAAGCAAGGCCGAATTTGCTTAAAAAAAAACCGCTATTCTGGACACTTTTCAAGTTATCTTTGTACGCCTAGATCTATATCAAAAACTTCATAGAACAGAGACTAAACTTATCACATCACCATTACCATTTTGGAATCAAGTGAAAAATTGAATTTTTTGTTTGCAGATCGGAAGACAACGTTTCAATACCTTCATCTTCTACAGCTTTGGAAGAAGGTGCAAATTCAGCTCGTCAGGTAATCGAACTAGAGAGGGAAGCCTTACAGTTGAGAAGGGAGCTGCAAGATGCTAGGGCAAAGAAAGAGGAATCCGATCAGAAATTTCACCAGTATGTATTTTTAATCATTTCATTCACATTGATATAGGAAAGAAAATATTATTGCTTTTTTTGGCTATTTTTTGTAAAGTTTTTGTTAATAGCAATTTTTTACTTATATATATGTAAGAACAACTATTGGATAATTGCTTTGGGTGATCACAAGAAAAAGTTCTATAAAATAAAAAGAGAAAAGGAAATTGTGTTGGTATTTACAGATTTTTAGAGGCATTAAAACAAATAATTTTATAAGAATTAGTGTAATCAATCGATGTGTAGGGATAGTGAAAATGACGAGGATGAACCTGGTAAATGTATAAATAATAAATTCCCTTGAATTCGCCTGCATTTCGTCCGGTTTCCAAGTGCTTTACTTACTTTCTTCAACCGCTCTGGAGACATTGATATCTTTTTACAAAATACGTAAGCGGAATGAAAATCATTTGTTTCTCTCTGACAGAGTAGTTCTCGTCCTGGCACTTGCTCTTACAAGCTTCCATGTTAACGTGGTGCAATTTCACGATTGTTAGGTTTATTCATCAGTTATTATTAATGATTCTTTCTACTTGCTCAGTCAATACCTAACTAAAAGAGGTAACAATTTTTATAAAAAAAAATAAATAGAGGTAAATGAGGGTAAAATGCTAAAATTTGAAGAACACAACAAAACGAAGAAGGTGCTGAAACTTAGATATGACATAAACATTATTGATCTGCCTAGAAGAAATCCCGGTAAAAGGCTAAGGTAGCTGCAACCTTACTTCCAAAGAAGGATAGTTTTATACAAATTGCTGTAAATTGACAAAATAGCCGATATTTGGAAGCCAAGGTGAAACGGTTTATTGTGCAGAAAATTTCGTATACTGAAACATTTATACCTGGGTGGTTTTTCTATTAATTTCTATGAATTTATTTCTCGGTGAACTTTTCTAGTTTCCTTCAATTTTTAATTATCGCAACATTCTTGGAACTTTTCTATTTTGTTTTTCCACTAAATAATCTTAGATTATCTGATTACAATTATATAACTTACATAGGCCGGCGAATTTGGAATAACCCGTACGTATCTTATACTTCAGTTCGAACAAGATAAGCTCTAGTTTGAAATTAGGTAATTTCAGTTAATTATGTTCCATGCGGTGTATAATTTCGCTTGATTTTAAACCTCGCGTTTCCTTCGCCCATGACTGCATCTAAAAGCCTTTACAACGTCAAAGCTCCTCTTTTCCAACAAACTTTCAATGTGCTTGTTAGCAATATCTTGTAACAAAGGAAAGTTCCCAACCCGAACACTCAGAAAAAATTTGAGTCTTTGTATGTGAGTTGTCCACACCCTAGTACATGCTCAACACATTTTTTTCTACGGAAAAGATGTGGCGGTGAAAACCTCGCCTTCCGTTGGAACGATTTTCGGTTTTTAAGTAGTTTTAGTATTAATGTTGTATATCAAAGTATTTAATTGTTGATGCTCTATGACATGAATGTAAAAGTAGCCCTGCATTATAATTTGAAAAAACGTTTGCCACATCGGCGTATAAAAATGTTCTCGATTGCATCACACGAAATAGGATTTAAAGTGGCGCTCAATACATGGAAAATTTATTTAAAATTAATAAATTTTTGTACCTGATTGGTTTTCTTTCTAATTCTGTTTAGAAAGGGGTCTATTGTACAGATTAAACAACTGAACATTTTTTCCGCGAAGGCTAGAGCAATTTTAGGGGCACTTAATGTAGTGAGGCTCAGAAAGTGGCTTGCTAAAATTCCATCCCCCTTGCGTTTGGAGTAAATGTTCTGAACTCAAACTATAAGATACCAATGTAAGAATCAGCAGCGAAGTAGCAGATCTGAAAACGGGAAAGCACGTGGCAAACTTCATATCAATCTTACCCTACGCAGTATGCCATAATTCACCATTTGATCTTTCATACACATTGTCATAATGACTCTACAGTGTTTTTATTATACGCCTATTCTATTATTGCTAGACTGAAATTCAGACATGGTTGCTTCCCTTGCCATTTACGCAAATTAAAGATTTTGCGATTCTCCAGCTTGCACATGCGGATATGAGGTGAGTGATTTAAAACACTGTGTTTTAGCATGCCGCGCCTATGAACACTAAAGACGGAATTTGTTCGAGAATTTAGTAATACTTAATGTAGCATTGGTAGTGCGTCTGATGAGCTTTGATCCCTTAATGTTAAAAAAAAAAATCAATTTTTATTAACAAAATAATGTAAGGCAATGCTATGTTTGTATTGATGTGCGCGCGTATACCTCATGTCCTGTATGCGTAATCTATATTACACGTATCTATTTCCATTTGAACAACATTTCTACATTAATTAGATATGATACAGTTAATCCACATCGTAGATGTCTGCATCGTGTTTATGAAAGATAGTATATACTAAAAAAAAAAACGGCATACCGAAGCGCAGTGCGTGATTTCTTTGTATTAATTTACTATTGCGAAAACAATGATAACGTGATCACTGATCAGTGTACTGAAAAAATACGTTTATTAGAATTAGGCCGACGAATGAGTTTATCATTTTAATAAATAGCTGCTTATTATATGCATGAACGCATACTTTCGTATTTACTCTATATACAACAAGCGGATTTATTTATTAATGTTTAATGAAAGGATCGTTCGCTTCTCACAAAGTAAGTTAATACACGGATATTTATTACATTGATAAACGCATTTCAATTTGATAAACGTAGTTCATTGTTGTAATAAATGTATTAGTTAATACAATCATTTCTTTTGTTGCTGTTTCAATGAACACGATTTATTAAATCCATTTTTTCAGTGTCCTAATATACACTCCCCGACAAAAACTTAGAGGCGGTAAGATGTTTTAAGGGTTTTAAGGGTTACAACATTTTTTGCGAAACTAGCAAGATATCTAATTAAGTTTTTATTCATAAAAGTAAAATAAACTTAAAAATATCTCCTCCAGTAATATGTAAACTAAATAATACATTACTACTCCAATGTTTAAACAATTTCTGCGACAAAAATTTAGACGCTCTGTTGCAAATGTAAAACAAAAATCAACAAATGAGTGATCAGTAATGCGTAGATCCTCCATTGTTCTTAATCACTTCCAATAGTCTGTTATTAATAGATTTATATAAATTTAACACATAATTTTGAGGGATATTCTGCCATTCAGTCACTATTGAAGTTTTCAGTTCCTGTACCGCGAAATATTGATGGCCTCCGCCATAAACGCGACGTGCCAATTTACCCCACATGTTTTCAATAATGTTTAAGTCTGGTGACCGTGCCGGCCACTCTAAAGTTTTAATCTTTTTCTCTTTAAACCATTCAGTAATGGTTTTTGCTTTATGAATTGGCGCGTTATCTTGCTGAAAAACAAAATTGCGCCCGGCCCATTGGTTTCCAAAACGTAGAAGATTGTCACGCAATAAGTCTTTATACGTCACAGATGTCATTTTGTTTGTGCAAAACACTATCTCACTTTTATCGCGGAATCCAATCGCTGCCCATATCATCACAGATCCACCCCTTAATTGTCCGGTCATTTTCACTTTTGGTTCCTTTCTCAGATCATGATAATAATGCGAGTACCCATTCGGTCCGTCCAAATTAAAACGTTTCTCATCGGAAAATATAACTTTTTTCCCATTGTTTCTTCCAGGATACGTGTTCTTCAGCAAATCTCAACCTCGCTTCTTTGTGTTTCACCGAAAGTGGCGATTTTCTCAACATTTTCTTCGGTGATATTACCGGTGACGCCTTTAAAATCCTGTGAACATTACGCACGTGCGTTTGTACCCCCGCCTGTGCTGCAATAACTTTCTTAGACGCAGAAGAATTGGATGCACACCGCAATATCGTGCGTTTATCCCGCTCACTTACAGCTTTCGGTCGCTCCTGGCCTTTTGATTTGCCGTAATTTTCCGGATCTTTTAGGAAATTTCTAACGGAATGATCGCTTCTTCGTAACCGACGAGCAATTTCCTTCTTACTAACACCATCCTGGTGCCAGGCTAGAACTTCACCCCTTTCTATCAAGGATAATTGTTTTTTTCTACCCATATTGCAAACACTTCGTAAAATATAATTTCTCGTGGTGAAATGTGTACACTTTACCAGCACAACCACTGCATGTAAAGAGAAGGATCAAATTAAACCATTTTCGCTTATATTAATGTAATAAATGCACAGGGTCTAAATTTTTGTCGCATTTAAAATTCTTATTTTGATCTGGGAAAATCTCAATTACCCCTCGTAAAGCAATAAATACCCAGAAATATCTATAAATGGACTATTTACATAACAAGTATTAATAACCCTCATTTACATTTTATATAATCTCTGTAAACTTTGTTTCGTAAATAAAAACGATACCGCGTCTATTTTTGTCGGGTAGTGTATTAGAATAGGAAAGTGAGCTGCGTCCTTTCGCGCTTTAAAAATGCTCCAAACACGTTTGAATCAATTTCTTTGTGTTCTTTCGTAACATTGTATCTTATTCAAACTAATCGCAATTGGTAATCACCTTACCCCTCTAGATCAACGAGTTTATGTGATTCAATAAAGCAATCGTGATTTGATGGATAAGCATTAACAGTTCTCTCCAGAAATGGGAAGGGTCGAGTGTGAGGTTGGAAATCTTAGTCAGCCGAATCAAGTTCAGTGTTTTTCGAAAAATGTTTTGAATACCTCGATCATCGGATCTCGATCTAAGGATCATGATTTTAGATTATCAGCAAATGAACGCAGTTATGGTAGTAATAAATCCAATGAATATCATTCACTTGTTAATGATCAAAAAACAAATACTTTGATACAAGCACAATGTATGCTTATCGTAATTGTGAGGTCCCATATTTCTAACATCTTTATTAGCCGCTACACAGTCAAATACTTAATCCACCAAGCGTTAAATAAATTAATGATTACTATGAAACTACCGCCACCCCCTTCTGTGGACGCGTTTCACCGTTTACGGCTCATCGGCGCAACTTTGCAAGCGCTTTTTTTTCCAAATTTTCAAATTTCTAACTAGCCAACTTACTTGTGTTCTATTCCGTAGAGATCGATAAGCCTTAATTTCCAACATTTTAATTGATTAGAATATCTAGGTTTAAACGGGAAAAATATCCTTCTCGGGTACTTATAGCTGGCGGGGATAAATGCTACCCTCATTAAAACGCAATAATTTTCATTGTAAACATGTCGGTGAACAACGCATAGTTTAAGTTACAACGATTTTTTAATAATGTTTACTAGCGGATTATTTTTAAGCAGTCTTATTCGCAATTTTAATTCTAAATTAACTTTTAATTTTTTTCATTTAATACATATCCGAGATGGTTATAAAATAATTAAAGGGGGTTTAACATGGCGACAAATCGCCGCAAGGACAGATTCTTCAAAAGTAGCCATTAGGGAATTAATTAATAAATACATTGAAACAGGATCTGTTGAAGACAGATCAGAGTCTGGAAAAGTCACTAATGTTAAAGAAGCTGATGTTAGATATTTACGAATACAATCAATGCGAAATCGGTAAAAAACTTCGAAACAACTGGTACATAATTTACAACAGGCTACAGGAACGTCTGTCTCTTTATCCTGTGTCCGTAAACATCTACTAAAGGAAGGACTTCCAAGTTGTGTTGTAGTTTTAAGACCTTTGTTACGGCACGAAAATAAGAGAAAACGTTTACGATATGCAAAGAATCTGGTCTAAAGCATAATCACATCACAATACACGAAAATCGTTCTGACGAAAGGAGGAGTTTTCACCCCCTCAACATCCTTACAACAAAAAAGTTTTAGGTATGTCCTAGGGTGGACTACTTACACACAACGTTTAAAATTATTCTGAATTTTCGAATTGGGAACCCACCTTACAATATTTTATTATTTATTAATTTTTTGGGGTAATAACTTTGTAATTTTGTTTTTTTTCTTCGGGAACTGCTTTCTACAAACGATACACCTTTAGTAATTTCTATAATAGAGATAAAGCACTACGAAACAAGCTAAAACATGTACATCATCCACAAAAACGAAGATTCAAGACTTGATCGTGGTGTACAATACCACGCTAGATTCTCCGAATCTCCATTTTATCGCAACGACAATCTTTGGACGTACGTACTGCGCAAATTATGGTACTAATTAAGCCGAAGTGAACTAACTCGCTCTCTATAAATTAGAATCTACGCGTTATTGTTGGCGTTTGTGCGGTGCATGTAATGTTGTGTACATGTCATTGACATCGTTATCATCGCCGAACAAACACCGTAGCTTAATAAAGTCACTTCGACTGCGCTGCCTCGCGCGGTGCGGGCTTTTAATTCCGGCGCATCGTCTCTAATAAAAATCCCGCTTGTTTGCCGTTATCTTTTATATGTGTTTTCGAAGGCTTTGCCGTCCGGGCCGACTTCGTCGTCGTCACCCACGCGCGGTTCTCCCGAGCTTCGTGTAGAAGCGATTTTATTCGCCGCCAGTAGGGGTCTTTTTTATCACGTTGGCGGTGCCTTTTTAAAATCAATATTTGCGGGTAGATTTGACGTAATACGTGTTGTCAGTTTTAAACGGCAGTTAAGTCGATCGTCCAAAAAAAAATTGTTTGTTATTATAGACCGGCTTTAAAAAGCAAAAAAGTTTATCGTCTATTCCGAGAGGGATTTCGTTAAGTATTAACTGGACTGGAATCATAAAATAAAATTAAGGAATTTGTTTCTTGAGCGTTTAATTTAGAATTTTTAGAATATATCAATTTATCTATGAAGAACTCTTGACCAGAAGTTGGATGATTTTGAACACTTTCATAGCAGGATTGGCTGGATAATCTATTGCAGGCAAACTAAAAACAGAATAAGTCTAAGTGGTCCTTCTCTGTTTAACAAATTTGCGTTCTTTTTCATATAAATGGTTTCGAAACCGTCTAATTCTCTCAGAGAAGTTACGTTGTTACTTAATCAAAGGTTTTCTAATTTAATATTATGCCCGATTTCCTTCAGGTGTTGTTCATAGCGGCAATGCCCGATATAGGTTTTTCACAGACATCGCATTTAATTTTATAAATGTTCGACGTTTCTTTCGCGAACCGCGACGCACATTTGTACCTTGTTCTCTAGGACTTTTACTAATACTCTTCGATATTTTGTGAAAGGTGTAGAATTTCTTATATAAAGCACATGTTGGACTTTCTTAAGAATTTGTGGTTAAAACTGTTGGGATGGTGACCAAAATTTCAGAAAAAATGTAACTCTTTTCTTAACTTTCACCAATATTTCACTTTTACTTTTAAAGGTTCACCAGAGTCATAAATGAGGTAAAGTAGATAGCCAAACTCGCGAACTTAAAGACTTAATGATGTACATACATCTTAAGAGCCGTAAAGTTAATTAAAAATAAGAAACGAAATGTTCATGTTTATCCCGACAGTTTCACCATGCGTTAGTTCATAACGACCGCTATAGTCCTTGGTCTTTTTTAAAAACCAGATCGACATCTATAGAAGAGTGACCATTGTAATTAGTTATTTTTTTATGCATTTAAGTTCTTTGATGTATATACTTTTACTCAAGAAGAATTTGACCAATCTCTTAATGCCATTTTGTGTTGTCCACAGTGGTTAGGATCTGTCACAATCTATCTATTAATGTAGTTTTAAAAGCACTTAGTGTGTCCAAAACAACCTTAGGAATGGTACAGGAATGAAAAAATATAGTAAAACTTGTACTGGTAACCTCGGCACCGTAACTGGTCACTGCCTGCTAAACAACCATTTACACAAAATGGAATTGGTACCTGAATCAGTGTATGTAGAGGATATGATGAGGACGAGGAAACTCTTCCAGAGCTTGTAAGCTACTGCGAAGCATAGTTGCTTAGGGACATTAAAAATTGACCCAGGAAAACTCTTAAACATAGAGTCGAAGAAAATTTTTGATTTTTTAAAGACCACAGAACTTCTCGGGTATTAAGAAATTATTTAGAGCACAATAGGTCACTCGATCGCAATGCAGGAAGCCGCTAGGGATTTCACTTGCGACGAAAAATCAGCACATAAAATCCACTTTGTTTTTTTGTGAAACAAACTTTAACAAAAATGTTGATTTGCTGGAAAGACACAAGCTATAGAGCTTGTAAATGTTTCAGTGTTTTGCATATTACTAAATTACCGTGAAATTCGTTGAATCTCCTCGAGCTTTGGACACTTACGCTTGGGTAAGAAGGACGTGGTATAATGCGAGCGTTTGTCGTTTTTAATGTAATTTGTTGTACAAATTGCTGTTACGTTGGCTATTTTCAAGTTTGCTAGAATCTAGAAGCTCTTAAATTATCTTCATTGTTAACTTTATGTAATTTTTCATGCGATTTATGACCGCAAATAACACTTTTTATTCCGTAAGTTTGATAATAGTAAACTGACGGAAGTTCCTGTTTTATATCAAGAATATCTGCTAAGTAAGATTTTAGCACCGATACATCTCCTGTACGTTCCCAAAATGAAAACCTGAACAACAAACTGTGGACTTGCGGTTTAAATATGATCCTTCATGAGGAGCAAGGATTGAAGATAACTCGTTGTGCATGTAATTTTATTTGCACAGATAGTTGTACAATTAAATAATGCAACGTACTTTATTATTAGATCATTGGGGGCATAATTTTTTTTCTATTAAAGTCATCTTAAATTATAATAATAGAATAAAACGCGTATAAAGTTTTTTAAACCAATTAATTTTATTTTTAGCATCTGATCTTTGTTGACAGATTGGACAAGAAGTTGTCACATCTGCTCCGACGGAAAGACACCACCGCCTCGGAGACATCGGAAGACAGCAAAACTTCAACAGCCTCAGCCGTAGATACGTTTTCGATGACGACGATATCATCGGGACTTTCAGCAACCCCACAAAGGGTCACATTATCGGGCCCTGTAACTGACTTGTAATATCACATCTACAATATGATTAAAAGACAACATTTAAGACATGATTTCTAAAGAAACCGGGCCAAATGTATTGATAAATAATAAGTTTTAAAAATAAATGATTAGGTTTGAAATTAATGTACAAAATATTGATTTTACAGACACGCGTATTTTTCTTATTATTTTTTCAGAGGAAAACCGCACCATGTTTATCCGTAATTTGATTTATACATATGTAATGTACTTATACACTTACTGTAGGAAGAAACCTTAATGATAGTGATTATTATTGGTGACGTATGAACTTATTGAACAACTCGTGTTTTCAGGCAGGGTTTATCGTAATTTATACACACATAAATAAACATTATATACTATATGTAGTGGTACTTATGCATTAATAATTTCCAAACTATACAAAATCGATATTCTACGTGTAGAATTTTACTTTCAATTATTTTTACCTTTATTTCTATCAGTTTGTGCTAATTTAGTTGTTTCGTTACCCTAAATTTTACATCAAATCTAAAAATTTTCTCCGTAATACACTATCTCCAAAATTATCTGCGCCCCCTGGCTAATTTTATTTATAAGTATGCGGATAATTCTTTAAATTAAACGACTACGTTGTCGATATGCGACATTTGACGGTTTGATCGAATATCCGATAGGGATTTAAAAAACAAACACACTCGAAAAATTGTAATCGATGCACTTTAAATTAATTAACTCAAGTGAATCCACTAATTTGTTTATATTTAGATAATGATTAAATTGTAATATGTAGATTGTGATGGATTATGTCGGTATCTTTTTTTTTGTTTAAATTGAAATTGAATGTTTGCAAAAAAAACATAACGACATTATCCACAAATTTAACTGAAACGACTGACATTCCACCCTCAAGTATATCGAATCTAGGGCCTAAGTACACGTTTTTTTTTTTGATATTAAAAAGAACATATCTAAAAAAAGTAATACTTATAGTACGTAAGTAGATTAATTTATTATATTCCATGGTTATCTGTGTGTAATTCAATATAATTTTTTTACATCTTTATACCGGTAATAACTCGAATTTGTCGATGTTATGTAATAACGATTTTTTTACTACGAAAAAAATATATTTTTCTATAAAAGCAATTGTATTTTTACTCGGAATTTCCCCGAATTATCTTCCTTAGATCGCAATCAAAATGTAGCATCGCTCTTGGTAAGCCTGTGAGTTTGTGCAATTGTGAAAATATATCGGACGTTGTTGGGATAATATTGAAGTTGGGAAGTGGTTTCACGTGCTGTAGGGATTAATATTGAGTTGAAGAGGTGGTTAAGATAATAGCATGTAATGTTGTTATGGGTATAGATTGGTATCAATGAAAATAGGAGAATTCTCTCAACGAAGGTAAGTAATTAAATTTGTTACGATAAAGGAGATAGTTCAATTTTTTATGCAACTTCAACAAATTAAGCTAATAAAAATCGATAGAAACTGATATTTTTGAATAATATGATCTCCATTTTTGCTGGTGTAAAACCACAACTTTTCCTTGAAGTTATACACCGCATTATCTTTTGATTCTTTCAGCGTCATATTTTAAACACTACATTTTTTTAATAACCTCAAAGCGAAAGATCTGCTGGTTTCAGATCAGGCGTTCTTGAATTTTCAAAATGTCTGCTTCTAACACAATATTGAAAATTGCACTTAACAAATCTTTACGTGTCCATCCCGTGTAAAATTGATGTTTTCAATTGCGCTACAGGAACGACCTTTTCATTCCATATTTCCTTCACCATTAAAAGAAAAATGGGCATAACATTCTAACATGTTTCCATAATTCTGTACTATTAGAGTCTTAAACAAAATTAATTTTTTGAGAACTTTCTGGTTTAATCAAGGTGAAGCTGTTTTAGCTCTTCTTCTATTGAATTCTATAATTTTGCTGTCCGTGTTTTTTTTTTTTATTTTGCTGTGTTGCTACGGTGAGAACTTAGTGTCTCACTCACTATTTTTTTTTCCCATTACATTCAGATCGTTTTCATATTTCTTAATAGTTATTTGTTTCCTTTCGCCGATCTTACTTTTAGAGTGTCATCTAGTTATTTATTTACCACGCATATTCTAATTATAGAATTTGGCATAAATAACGAATGGTTTAAATTGAAAAAATTTCACAGGTACTAATATTAAATTGTAACTCATCCTATCAAAACATTGCGTAACTCTGCATACCTGCACAGGTGATGGGAGATAGAATACCCATCCTGCCACGTCTGCTTAAAATCCTGCATACAAATGGGGAATATTAAAACGAGTTTTGAACTTCCTCATAATGCTTTGGATTCAGATATCAGCATTTTAACAATTTCTGCTGTTGATTTTTTGAAACGTCCTTATGAGCCGTAGTACAAGCAAAAAATTAAAGGCCAAGCGAAGCACGAAAACACTATTCCAATTGTTTTCGTGCCTTATGTAACACCGCGTAGGGTTGAGTGAGTTTTTGTTTTCCAAAGTGGGGAGATGGGTTAAATAGAATAAAACATCTTTAAAATGAAAAATTTGACTGAAAATGAAGACAAAATAAAGTACATTAATGCAGAAATAAAGATGAAAGATCAATACAGATTCGGGCCAAAAAAAGTTGTGCGAAAAATTGCTGTTCGTGAAATTAAGATGGGGTAAGACTTGAAAAAAGCATATTGGCCGACTGTTTAAAATTATTTTCTTTTCTTGATCTTTTTTTTCTCTCACTTTATCCTTGCCTGACCATAAAAATCCTCACAAGACGATCTCTTCAATCTTTCATTGATAAACAAATTCTTGTGTCATTCATCAAATTTATTGGTAATATGAAATGGAGATAATAAATAATTTTTTAGATGGGGGAACACCGGCAACACGATTTCGATGGAAACTATAGAGACTGAAAGGGTATCATGGTGTAAGAACAACGCATTTTTTAAGCAGCCGAATCGCCCAATTTCGGGGTGCAAGTAGGACTTCGTCCTCAAAATAGGGATCTGTGCACCCGTATGGAAGATCTTTTCCTTTTTCAAATAAGGACGTTTTTTATCGATTTCTTCGCTGCTCCAATAACGACGCATAATACTTCCCACTTATTGTTTGTCCTTTTTCCAAGTAATCGCTGTAGATGATTCCGCATGCATCCAAAAAATACCGAAGCCATTACCTTGCCGGCGATTTCACCGTTTTCGCCTTCTTGGGAGGCCGTTCTCCTTCAAAAACCCACTATTTTGACCTCCGGAGTGTAGTAGTAGTAGTGTATTCACATTTCGTCCATAGTTATATATCGACGGAGAAACTAGTCAGGACGGCGACGGGAAAGCGTCAAGACAGCCTCAGTGTCGGCGCTTATTCTCCACTGAGAGCAAACGCGACACCCATTCTGTCGAGGTTTCTTTCACGCCCAATTTTTCGTGCAAAATTGAAAGCACTGTGCCTTGCGATATGCCTGTGGCCTCAATTTATTTCGCGCACTTCGATTCGTCGATCTTCATCTTTTATGGACGTACGTCCACATTTAAACTCATTTATCCAATTAGCAGATGTGCCATGTGAATTTTCGGTTCCGGATTAAAAAATTTGAAAGGCTTAACAAAGCTACGAGCTACAAACGTGCATCCGACTGTCAATTTTTTTTTACAGATGAACACGCAGTTTAGAAACTCGAGCTGCTCCATGGGCCATGGTAGAAATGTCTTTGGCTACTGTGACTTTAACAGATCTTGATTGTAACAAAATGCTATTGTGTGTGTTAGAGTAGTTGGAAGCTTTTAATAAACCTGATAGGTAAACGAAGAAAGCTATACGTATACATGTATTTTTTTTATTATTTTATTATTATTATTTTTTATTATTCATATTAAAAAAAAAATATATAAATAATATTCCATAATACATCATCTGTAGTAACTGCTGCTAGATCATGTTAACGTTAACTTATTTAACGTTAACGCAATGCGAAGAGATTTGTTAGAAAAATTTTTTTATTGTTTCAAATTGTATATAATAAGTGAAATTCTGTAAAACTAGATCAATGCAAGTCCACACATTTCGTTCTAAAACTTCAAAAAGACTCTTTTAAGGTCAGGTAAAGGCAAAAGTTTTACAGCGTTGAAACCATAAAATTATATCATAAACTTATGAAACCGCCGGCTATAAAACCTTTCGGAACCGAATAAAAACAATACCATATTGTCCATATTCTATTCGGGTATACAACAGCGTCGAAAATAATTATTGCAGCATATTTTACAACCGAATAATATCCGAATATTGCACCGATATTGCGTCACGTACTTCTAAGTTCGGGCGCTGGAAAGGGGTTGGTTTTTAACCCTTACGGCTGACCCGGCAGCGCGGTCGCAGTTTGTTCCCTCTTTTACCTGGGAAACAATAACGCAATTAGGAAAATTATTTGAGGAGGATAAAGTGACGCTGCTCCGACTTCCTGGACAGGCAGGAAGTGGGTAGTTCTGACCGCGCGTGTCCTGTATATGCATGACATGTGACACGCGTTCGAAATGAAGTAATGTATTTATAATTTAATGCGACGATTTTTCACGGGGCGCTGGTCACCGAGATACGAAATGCTCGAAAATAGGACGACATTTTTATTGGATACAAACAATGGAATACGAGGTTCGTCGCAGAAGCGATGATAAATTTTGCAATAAACTAAAAGAAATTGCTTTGAAATCGTCTGAAATGCTAAAGCACCAAATGAAACTGACGTCAGATCACAATCAGCTGGTTTCAGGATTTTACTTCCGCTATTAAATCAAAATTCAAAGCATGAGGTCCTCATCGCACTGCTGAAATCGTCGATAATAGGTGTCGCGAAGAGAGATTTGATTTACTTGTGAAGACATTATGAAGAATCTATTTAATCTAGTAACAATTAATATTTTATTCCAAACGAATTAAATGAAATTTGGAAGCGATTTCCATAGTTCCAACGTATAAAAAAAAAATAACCCGTCAATTTTGGCAACCACATCTCGAGCAAGTGCGCGATTTTCGAAACTAATCGACACCATGCTGCAACAACTCCGCATGAAAGAATACGCTGAGCACCAATGCCAATTGAATACCACGTCCGATAGTTGCCTACCGGACTTACCACCGCAGATCGGCAAATACAAGCGATTGCTTCACGATTACCGAAAATATTTGACAGTTAGCAAGGCCAATCCGAGAACGAAGCAATTTTTTCGAAGTATTTCCGCTATAAAGGCCGAGAAAAAGCGGCAGATTTACACGGTACCAAAGTACGTGGTACATCCTTTCAGCAAATTTAGCGTGGTGGTGGAATGTATCATGTTCGTGCTATGGTTTTATGGTTATCTCTTCGATCCTATCTTCGTTGCCTTTTATGAGATGGATGCTATAGATAGGCCGCTTGTTATCGTCACGCTTATTGTTAATACGCTGCTAACGTTTCATATAGGACTTTGTTTTATAACTGGGTACCAGATAGCTGCCACTAAAGAGATTGTATTGGAGCCGAGAAAGATCGCCGTGCACTATATCAAGACGTACTTTTTCTTCGATTTGGTCGGATGTATTCCGATGAGGTATATTTACTTTGTATTGCATTTTAATTGTTAAGCAGAATCATATGCGGGGTGATTGATTGGAACCATTAGTTAAGCGTAATGTGGGTTGTAAAAAGCTCTTTTCTTTTTTAATGTTGGAGCTTTGCCCAATTCTACTAAAATATTTTTAAGACGTTGCTTTTCCATCGAGGCCTTTACAAACGTCGATTCCACGGCAAATAATGGACAAAAAAATGTTCCGAAGAATATCGAAAACTAAGAAAAATAGAAAAGTTCGAAAATTACAGATTTCACCCTGCCATTCCATAAAAGTTGATCGTTAAACACACTCGTTTTTAACTTTTGTCTATAACTTTAACCGTTTTTGAATTGCGGACGTTTGAAATTTTCGAACAAGCAAAAAAAAAGCCATCAGAACGAGACTTGAAATCGATATCTCTCTAGTTTTCGTCGATTTCATGGTTAGGTACGCACTTCTGGTCAGCGAATTTGACGACTTCCGATAGAAAATTAATCGTTGCTCGAACTTTATCCGTTCAAAGTTAAAAAAAGAAATCAACTTCTTTAACTTCGAGACGCTCTAGCATCGGAACGGTTAGAACTAGGAGATCCAGATCCAGATCTTTGGTTTTAAAGCGCTCGTCGAGATCTTTCGAACAGACTGAAGCTCTTATCTTATTCGGATGCCGAGATACAAGAGAGCCGTAAAAAATTTGAACCTAAGGTGATGATCTCTTTGAAGGGCATCAAAAAAGGGCCGGAATTTCAAATATCTAACGGTGCTGATGGTTGTATGTTAGCGGAATAAAATTTTAACCCATTTTTTCTAACCGTTTAGCGGGTATGGACGTTTGAAATTTGCACTGAATTATATAACAAGAAATCCAGCTTTCAGCATAGATCAAAATTATTTGTATGGATTTGGAGCTCTCTAGCGGCGAAACGGCTAAAGGTAGAGGATCGCAGTTTCCGAGGTTGGAAGATAGATCTTTATAACGAATCCATAAATGTCTCAATTTTAATGTGAATAGTCGACAGAAAAAGGCTGCGAAAAAGATTGAAAACTATGAAAAATAAAAACGGCTAATTTTGTTGTGTTGTCCTCCATTCTGGCCCGCTCATTTTTAACTTTTGCTGATATTTTTTGCCATTTTTGAGTTACGGCCGCTTGAAGTTTTGGAAAAAAAAACGGAAATAATACCAAGAAGAACTCAGTGAATCCGTGTTTAATTTCCAAATACACCTGCTCGGAGGTGCAGTTAAATAGATTAGTTCGCTGGAGCCCAATCAGGCGAGTGTGCCGGATGAAGGACAACGGCCATTTTACTTTTCGCCAAAAACTACTACACAATGAGAGCTGTGTGGTGATCTTGCGTTATCATGGCGGAGAATCCCGTCCTTCATGGGCCACTTCTTTATAAACTGCAGAAATTGTAACCGCAGCTTCCACTACTCTCATTACACCTAATACGACAAGAAGTTTTTAACCAAACTAACTCAAACTTTTTCATTACGCACTTAAAGCTCCAGCTAATCCTGATACTTTTTTATTGTGGATCCTGGCAACTACGATCCCTATCAGGCATTTTTGGAATTTAAAAATATTTTTACTGAGTTTTTCTTACTTTATTAATACTTGACAAATTTTTTGTCCATACTTTTCAAGATGTGGCCGGTCATCTCCTTAGTTAAAACATCCGGCAGAGTGTTACCAGAAAAACCTATAAATACGTATTTACTTGTCGAAAAGCTCTTAATTTTTCGTTTTCAGGCATATCGCTACAGTTGCACGGGCCGACTTCGACGACGTCTACCACAACTTGCTTTCAGCCCTTCACTTATTTAGAGTCGTTAGAATCGGCACTGCCATGCAATACTTCAGGCAAGTGACGCTTTTGCTTCACATCGAGGATCCAGGTCACGTGTTGGCTACCATGATCATGATGACTTTCCTGTTCCTACATTGGATATCCTGCGTTGTCTATCTCAGCAATAAATTACTGTACTACATAACGGGATCCATACAGGGCCACTCCTGGCTGAGAAGGATGGGAATATCTGCCGCTCAGGACGATGTAAGGTGGTATCGGAGATATCTGATATGCCTTCATACAGTTGCTATGAATTTCTACGCTGCTGGTGCAGGAATGGAATTAACCTTCGTGTTTTGCGAACATATCATAATGTCGCTCATAATGATTTTCGGTTCGTTATATTACGTTTACTCCCTAATCATCACTTTGCAATTAGTTAGATCGGCTACCACTTCCGAGAGTAAATACGAGGAATTTTTATACCAATTGAACGATTACATGAGGGCCAAGCTACTTCCAAATGATCTGAGAAAGAGGATCGTCCTTTATTACGAGCACAGATTCCAGAAGAAATTCTTCAGGGAACAAGCTATCCTGTCCTCACTGTCCGAGCATCTAAGGCACGAAATTTTCCTGCAGAATTGTAAGCATCTCATGCACACTGTCGCCCTGTTCAAGGAACTGCCCAAGAACGTTGTGGGGTTGATATTGGCAAGCTTGAAGCAGGAGGTCTTCTTACCAAACGATTTGATCCTCTCCAGCGATTCAGATTCTGGATCGATGTACTTCATTTCATACGGTACTGTAGCTATTTATAACCCAGACGGTCAGGAATGTTTACATCTAACTGACGGGATGCATTTCGGGACACCTTCACTTTCAACTACTCGTGAAGTCTACGGTTACAATTGCATCAGTGTCGAAATGACGGAATGTTACAGATGGGACAAGGCGGATTTTCTAAAATGTGCCAATATGTACAAGGGAATTGTCGAGATCATCGAAAAGATTAGAGAGAAGGCAATCAAGAGAATCCAAGGCGCTGAGCAGGAGAATGTGTATTCGAAGAACGCGGATATTCTATCCGATTTGAGACGAGGGAAGATTATAGAGGCAGGAGTATATAGAGTGGAATGAGGATGATAGTTTCACGAGTTTTGTAATGTTTTGTAATGTAAGTGTAATCAATATTCATAAACTAAACGTCCTTTGTAAAAAGCAATGTTGTTCGTTATTGTTGCGGCTAATGTCCTGATCTGGGGTCTAAATTAAGATGCCAACTGACAACATTTGTCGCGGGATCCGAATTGAATGCAATTTGGACGTTTTTCAATATCATGACCATAAGAAAATGTACAGAAAGTTAAAGCTTTAGTACAATATAGGTGAAAATCAGGCACTTCATTATTTGACGTTGGTAGAAGTGAATTTGTAATTTTTAACACTCAGAAGCAAAACGAGGTTATCTTATCATCGGCCAAGGAAATAATTAAAATTCATTCGAAAATAGTTGTTTTATTGCTGAAAATATATTAAACTGTACATTGCGAGAAAAATAAATTAAACCATTAAGGTTTTTTTTGTATGGTTCGAAACACGTCACTAATCAGCGTTTCTTGAAGGTCTTCCTATTAGAGTATTGCACTGCAGTTGGTTGTCTTCAGTTCGTATCAGACCAGTAGCCACTTACGATTTAAAATCTAACAATTTTTGTAATTATTGGCCAATCGGTAAAGCTTCCAATAATTAACAGTTACACTATTGGCTGCATTTATGAACCAGAGTCACCGTCACTATATTGATAGTTCGGAAATCACCACTTCTGGTTTTCTTGTTTCCGATTTTACCTTTCGGCGTTACATAACGGATGAAGCGCAAAATTGTTGCTAACTACAGTAACTACGGAATTGTCGCTCCATCTTGTATTGATTAACTTCGTAGCATCACCAAAAGTAGAGTCATAGAATTCTCTTTCCTACTTAGCAACACCTCTCGTAGACTCTATCAAACAACCGGTTGTCCTATTTTCTCTAATTACTCCGCTCCCTTTCAGTGAAGGTCTTCAAACAGCTTGTACGATGAAAAATAGTTATTGAAGAACGCTAGATGATTACAAGTACTTTCGTTTTCGTCTTATCCGTCACTGCTCCATCTCCTAAACAAATATCTGATTTTTCTTTGTTTGCTTTCGCTCTGGCATAAAATTGGTACAAATAACCGTTTGATGAGGATAAATACCACAGTTTGGAACCGAAATGAACTGGTCTCCTTCTTATGTACATTTTGTAAGAGTGTCTCCCGAAGTAGGGAACAATTTGTTCATCCATAGAAAGACTATGGGAGGATATACTCAAAACTCAATTTAATTTTTGTCAAGATTCGTATTATCGGAAAGATGTAGATTTTTACCTTATTGCTTTGAATTTATTTCTGCTCGTGAATTTACGCAATATTTCCACACCTTTATCCTCGTCTATGACCAGTTATGATTCTAGTGCTTCTTGTTAATGGTGTGTTATTATAATGGATAAGGACAATGATGCATAAACGCGCCACTTTGTTGTTATCTATCAGTTTTTCTAAGAAATTATAATCATTTTTTGATGATTAACAGTGCAGACTCATTGCCTATAACGTTATACAAACAATTACGTCGTTATAAAAAAAACAAGGCACTTTCTTTTATGACATAAATATGCCTACTATTGAAACAATATAAAAAATTACTAGTTAACAAATGACGCTTCTTCTTTTTTTATATACTTGCTTTAATATATCATGTTTCCATACATATAAAGAAATCGTTAAAAAAATAAAAAAAAATCGAAAAAAAACTGGTATAAACGCGGGTTGAAAATGGGTTATAGGAAATGTTAAAAAATTCTATAAACAAAACAAAATGAAACGAAAGACGAAACGTTAATAATCCGAAACTTCTCCACTAACTCTGATAACTGCTTGGATTCGCCCTGGTAAGCTCATTATCACATTTTAGATTACTTCTTACAATATTACTCCATTCGAAAAGGACGGCTTCTTCTAATTCCTGGAGATTAATAGGAGCTGCTAAATGACGCCTTACTGATCTCTTTGCAACAGCCAAATGTGCTCAAGCGTATTGAAGTCTGGCGTTCGTGGAGGCTTGAATATTGATCTCTTGTAAGTAATGTAGAATTTGTATAGCGATGTGTAGTCTCGCATTATCCTACATCGCGCAAAAGGCATTACGTGGTCCTTCAGGTATTATCTTGCAATCACTGACCTTTAGCAAATAGGAATTAACTCTCTGCAGGCGTCAAAACCAATACCTCTATAAGACATTCTTGATCCACCACCAAAGAGCTCCCTTCGGAAGCATATCTTTTTTCAGTTCTTCGCCATACTCTTTTGCGACTATCCGGACCAGCCTTGCCTGAAAACAAAACTCGCTTTCATTCCTCAATTGTCCAATCTGCATGATTTCTTGCGCATCTCTAAAGTTGTGCTTTGTATTCTACAGTAAGTGATGGTCCAATTGAAGGCCCCCTATTACTCAATTTAACTTACGTCAACTTTCTCCTTGCAGCTAAAATAACTTTACATTCTGACAACAAATTTATTGTCTTCTGCTTTTCAATTTCTTTTTTGTTTAATTTGTTACATTAATTTTTTTTTACATCTAAATCTTGTTTTTAAGATTGTTTCGTTTCTCAAAAAAAAAAAACAAATAGGAGAGGTCAGTAATCTAACAAAAGAACTGAAGAAACTAAGCAATTTTAAAGAAGAATGTGAAGAAAAAAATAAATATAAAAGAAATATATTTCGATCTTTGAAGAAGATAATACGTTTGTTGTCGAAAGGTGCGTTCTAACAACTGTGGCAAGCAACACAAAAGTATCGGCACACTCCGTACCACACAAGTTTAATTAATTATCCGGGACAGCCGTTTCGAGGATTAATTTGCGTACATCGTATCTGCCGTATTTGCCGGAAGTTCGCATTTATTATGAATAGAATTGGCCCCAGTATAAATCCTTGCATCGGTCGCCTACTTCATAAATTATATTTTAAGATTGCTTGCGACTTCCGGCACACTGTAGTGCTCTAACTTGGCCAACAGGATGTCGTAGTTCACGCAATCGTATGCCACAACATAAATGTTATCCCTTCTCGTAAAAAGCCCCAATGGTAGCATCGACTAATTCCAGCATTGCGAAAACGGTAGATATATTCGTTCTATAGCTATGTTTGGATGTGCTAAAGACATTTCGATGTTCAAAGTGTATCAAAGATCAGGTTGGAGCTGATCTTTATAATTTCTTAAAAGATGCACGCAATGTAGAAATGGGTCTGTCATTATCTGAGCTCTTTTTAGCTCGTTCAGGAAGATGGTACTTATTAGCCGGATGGCGTTAAGGGCACGCTTAGTGCATGAATATTCATTTTGCTAATTCTGCTGTCAAACTACCTTTGTCTTTTTGGTTTTCATCGTTATGTCGTAAATTTTGTTTTGGGGATGGAAACAAACAAACAAACAATGTGCAAACAAATTAACATGCTGTTAATTTGTTTGCACATAAGACTGGTTCCGAAATAAGGAAATCCTCAGTTTTTGGATAATGGTCCCTTATCACATTTTGCCTTAGATTTTAAAGAGACACCCTGTAAATTGGAAGATAATTTCAAACCATGTCAACAACGAGTCCTCATAACAAGGAAAAACTTTTTATTTTGAAAATTTTCCATTCACAAATGAACAATCTTCCGAGCCGGCCTTGTATATTGAAACCTTTTACCTTAAAACAAATAATAAAACATGCTTTTCCTTCAAAAACACGTAAATAAAAAAAATGCTACGTCTTAAAAATCTTTCAATCTTTCCCGAAATTGAAAGCCCTTGAACGTTTTTCTTTCATATTCATACTTTAGGGGTCAAACGAGATACCATCCAAGCGTCCTCATGGCCGTCATAATCACCGCGCGCTTACAGAAACATGTAGAAGGGGACATGGAAAAGGGTCCATATATCCCTGTACAAATAACCTTTCTACTCGTCCATTGTTTTAAAAACTATTTCAAGTATAACCCAGGTGAAATTAAAACGTTAAATATTTGTTCAACCCCGTATATCTCGGAGACCACCCAAGACGGCTAGGTGTTAAATGGACGAACCTTTCCTCCGCCATATACTCCTTTATACCTACACACGTACTACTTCTTCTTCTTCTTGTTCTTCCTCTTCTGGCTGTTTTCCTTCTCGTCTCTCGACTACGACGATGACGTGGTGACGAGGAGGAGGACGACGGCGACAACGCGGTTAGATTAGTGTGCGTGCATCGGATACGTTTGTGTGCGTTCGTGTGCGTAACAATGGAGAAAAAAAAATAACTCGTTGCATTAACACGTTTTTATTATTTTTATTTCTTCGGGGGGGCCGTTTTACGACGAATTTCAATCCTCTGCGCCTATAAGAGCCGGATGAAGGTTGATTGTTAAAAGGATTCGGGTTTTTAAAAAAATAAATATTTTCGAAACCTGGAAGGATTTGCATTGAGTTTGATTTTTAAAAGGAAATATCTTCGTAAATTGGGACAACTTGTTAATAATTTGATAGGTTAATACAAATTTATTTTGTGGTAAGTGATAACCAACACGGATTCTACATGGGCTATGATCCCAAGATGCCAATTATCAAGAAAAAAACACGGGTTTCTTCTGCAGCTATGCTTATGCGCGTGTTTGTTTGCTTTAATTCTGTTCTATAAATTCGGTGTTAATAGAAAAATGTTGAAATGGTTGAAATCATACCTGGCAGATCGCCAAGGAGGAATTGCTTGTTTCGATATTTATTCTTGGCGTTTCATAATGTCGTTTCTGGGAGCCAATCGTTTTTTTTTTTACATAAAGGACCTACTAACTTCTGCAAAATTTTAGGGTTTGTTTACATTTCATCCTGATAGCTTCGAGTTCCTCGACTAAAATTAATCGTGCTTGCGTCGAGTTGGATAAGCACCCATAAATTAATTATTAACCACGCGAAAAGTAAATTTCAACTTTTTGAAAACGAAGTTAAATTTGATATTAATAATCTCCTTCTTCAGTTTGGAAATATCTATATTTGGAAAAAATGCGTGAACAGCCTGTATAAAACTTAGTAACGGTAACAATAAGGTGTGGTACACATGATCTTCCATTTCATTCCATAAAAGATAGATGGCATGAAGCCATGGATAATAACCGAACTCCAGGAAATGATTCCTTATCTCAATCGCTACTCGACGTACACACCATAGAATGCCAACATCGACACTACTTCCCAAATTTTTAATTCCACAATTAGTCCGAGCACAATTTAGTCATAAGTGAGGAATAATGTTGCCCAAGTCTAAGTTGACAATCGGCTTTTAATCCCAGAAGCCCACAGTACCAACCACTATCTGTACTCGAGCTAACTCGAGACTATAGCGCCATGCACACATATCCGTTAACACCATATTTTCTCGAACAAACATTAAATGTACGGCACAGAACGCGCAATAAGGCAGCTCGTATCTTCAGCATACTGTGACAGCAAACATGTTGGCAAAGAGAAATCGTTAACATATATAATAAAGAGAATAGGGTTTAGTATAGAGCCCTGAGGGACAAATTTCAAGTTTGAATGATTATGTGTAATCGACGGTTAGTAAGATATGCCCTACGCAACACTACGCCTCCCGCAAGCTAACAGTCTATTCTGTCGAATGCTTTTGGCAGATCAAAAAAGTGTTAACCACGTCCACCTCCCTGTATACATGACGTAAACAATGGTATATTGCGTAGCACATTGGCTTGTCCTGTATGAAACCAAATTGATTGGTAGAAATTAAATTCTTCTACAAAATAGTCAACCAACAATCAGCATTCAGGCTGAGCAGGTTTGAGCACCAATGCTTATTTCAGACTACCGTCTCACATGTTTAATGTACGCAGAATTTAATTCATTTTCTACCAGCTTGCCATACTACTGCTGGTCTCCACAAAATTCTAAGCTTCATGGCATGCACACTATTTAAATCGTTACGTATAAGTTTTTCAATTTAAAGTAAAAAGTTTATTGTTAATTTTAAATTGTACAACGCTTTGTTTTTCCGGAAGACATCTCCAGAAGGACGATTGCATACGAAGTTTGGCCCTGCTAGAAGAAATCTAGATTCTTCTAGTAGGACTGGAAAATTCTAAGGCAAAATTTCGTTCATCTATAGTCAAACCCATCGCAATCTTCTGATTATTTCTTTTTGAAAAATTGAAACAGAATAACATTTATAATGATGGTTGGATATGGTGACCACAACAAGAAGCATGTGTTCTTTTCAATGAAAAATACCCAAATAGCGATCCAATCACTTAATTTGTCGTGAGCAAAACTTTGAAGCGTTTGAGAGAAACGGGTCATAGAAGACTCTTCCTAATAGTTGAGTGTAGGCTTTCACGACCGTAATCCTTAGTAGAAATG
>LR736869.1:2785478-2839151 GCA_902654985.2 Oryctes borbonicus | reverse complement strand
CTGCTCGTTATATATCCTATTTCTGTTCTGCTTTGCTGATCCATAAACAGAAACGCAAGCAGAACGGTTATGGATCAGCAAAGCGGAACAGAAATAGGATATATAACGAGCAGCAAAAGACAACAACAGCAGTCTTTAGAAATCTTCTGAAGAAGCTGACAGGATGGTCAGCGAAACGTCAAGCAAAAAATATTAACTACAAGACTCTTCCTAAATCTGGAGCACGAAAGATAGCAACTAATGAGGACACAAAAATTAAATGAAAATACCTTTTCTTCTACACGACAATTATTTTTAAATCATAATGTGAGGGTTCGATTCATCGCATATTGAAGAAAAGCAAGTTTCGTCCTTGAGGAACTATTCAACTTGAAGAACTATCCGAAGATGATTTTTGCCTACGTATTGAATTTTATAAATTGGTCCCTGGAAAATCCTCATTAGATGTTCCAGTACAAAGACACAAAATCAACAAAAATTTGGTGTACAGGAAGCTCCAGCAAGTTCCCTACAGTAGCGTCAAAATCGAATTCTACCATAATTGAATTCTCATTTCGCCGACAACAAGTGAGACGTCGGCACTTCCCGCCCCGCCACCCTTCTCTCGCTTTATTTTTAAACTCATTTTCCCGCTCATAAAAACAAGTGTAAATATTTAAAGTCGATAGTCGGTGATTTCTTCCACCACCACCACTACCACCACCGCCATCAGCAGCTCTTCTTCCTCCGGCGTCTACTACTTCTCTTCTTGCTCGCGTGTATTTTGATCGGGCAATCTCTCTGTCTATAGACATTTCCTGCAGTGTTTGCTTCAATATTTTTCATAAAATTGAGATTATATGGATTGCCGGTGTACACACTTCCTTTGTAAATATTTTTTCACAGAGCTGCATCGGCCAACCTCCAAGTAAAGCGGACGGCACACAATCCGTAGTTGATTTTCCGTTTTGTTGCTTCATTTTTCTTAATGAATGAACCGGCGGAAAAAAAAGGAAGAACGGAGAGAGGTGGACAAAGTGGAAGAGCACCATCTCCTTCTCTATTTTCTCTTGCGCTCTTTATCGGCCGTTTGCACTTTAATTAAATTATTGCTGTGTAATTAGTTCTCTACTCTCCTTTCTAATTTACTTAATTGAAAGGTAGCTTCGCGGAAGTTTTTTAATTAAAATGAAATATTTAAACGATAGTAGGACGGACGTTTTTAGCTTCCGATTCCTTTTTAACGTTTTTTTCCATTTTTTTTTCACGCGAAAGTAATTGTTCGAACGAATCAATTAGAAGAAATTGGAGATTTGTTATGGAATATTCCTGATTTAATTTTGGGATTTGGGTTATTAAGTTTCGACCCTTCTAAAATTTGCATTAAGGCTAATAAAAGGATTCATTGCAATCGAACTAATATATTGGATTCTACAAGGAACTACGCAAGGAATACGCGAATCGACAAATGTAAAATGGGATACGTGCTGATTATACAACCAGCTGATGATCAGCTGATTATGCACTACAATGGTAGGACCCGTAGTAATTTGTGGCTGCTTAATTTGATGGTCTTAGATTAGAGAAGCAAGCGAAAGCTGAACTTTGGAGATTTCCAAGACGGAATCACTAAACGTTCTCTAACGGTTGTGCTCCACATCTGTTTGGAAAGACGTATAAACAGCCTCTCACGTATTTACAATTTTTCAGACATATTAGTGAATAGGTGGCTGCTTCAACATTTGAAAATTCCCGGTCCAAAAATGGAATCGAATATCTAGTCATCATTAATTTCTTGCATGTGAAAGGCAATGTCTCTCCGTAAATTAAAGCCGAGGTAGACGCTGTTTACGGAGACGTTCCTCGAATTAAGGTTAAAGATAACAGACGCTGTGGGCATCTCGAAGGAACGTGTTTATTGACTGAAGATTTGGGCATTCGGGACCAAAAACGCTCTGTTGAAGCAGTTTAGGCGAAATAAGTCGGAAGTTTGGCGTCCATTAACGAACTTAAATAAACCAGTAGATCCCTGAAGCGAAGGCACTGGGAAGTCCAGAAAAGGCAAAGACTGTTCCATCGGCCGGGAAAGTAATGGTGATTGTGTTTTGGGATAATCATGGAATTGTGTTAATCGATTATCTTGAAAAAGGAAAACCAATAGCATTACTTGGCAGGTTAAAGGCAGAAGTAGCGGAAAAACGGGTGCATTTGAAGAAAAAGAAAGTTTTATTTCGCCAAGAGAACGCACCATCTTACACATATCCTCGCTGCGTATTCTAAAGAAGCTAGTTGTTAATTCTACCGGAACTAATCACCGACGACTCCTTCTCTTCCAAAAATCTAAATCCCTTTTTGAATCTCCACCAAAATAGATTGGCCCTAATTAAAAATACACCATCCTATTCAGCAGATTTCACCCCTAGCGACTATGTTGTTTCCTAAGCTCAAAGTTTCGCTCGGAGGACAGAGATTTTCATCGAATGAGGAGGCCATCACATTCGTAAACGCCTATTTTGCAGAACAAGAAGCCATCTTTCTGATTTTCAACGTTTTCTGAAAGATAAGAAAAGGAAATTGTAAAAAAAAACCGACGTGTAATAAGTTGCCGGAGATATAAGCGAAATACGTTTTGTATTTACAAGCTTGTTACACATACAGAGATATGCTGTAGTAATGAACAATACCTAAGTCTCTTCAGAGAACACTTAGATAAGAAAATTATGAAGAATAAGTATTTGTTCATGATATCATTTAGTTCTTATCAAACAATAAACAGGATCCATGTAAGGTTTCGTGTGATACCATATGTTTAAGCCACAAAGCAGATAAAAATATACTGCGTGTTTGCAAAATAATTTATAATAAATTCCAAGCTGTAATTTCGTTAAATTTAAATTCAAAATGTGAGATTTCTATCGTTCGACTGAAGGTCGAAAAGAAATTGAAATGACCTTGCTTCGACTCTTGGCGATTTACGGGCCATTTAAAACACGATGTTCATCGCAATCCTGCTGTCTTGATTGAGAATTTTTGTGGCGATCTTTGCGAAGCCTTTGCGGCTGTAAATAAACTAGATAAGCCAATTCTTAAAATTTTTTTGGCAAAATATACGGTTCTCGATGAGTTAACGTTACGAAAAAACTATCTCAGAAAAATATACACAAAATTAAAACCGATGTAGGAGACAATTACTGCTTGTTGAGCGCAGACGAAGCTATGGATGCGTTAGGGCGAAGCATAGTTCACGACATTGTTGGTGCTTTGTACGCCCAACAAAGCCAGCAAAATAATAGAATGGGTAAATGTCGATACAACAACGGAGGTAGTTGCCAGAAGTATTGACAACAAGTGTTGCTTTATATAAAGACGAATGGCCTCCACTTTTCTTACCTCCGTCTCCAGTCGCAACAAGATAGAGGACGTGGTTAGAAGCCTCTTCATTTTACGCAGACAATTTGGAGAAAGTTGCTGATGTAATAAACAATTTAAACGAGGATGCACAAAGCGTAAGCAAATGTAAAACTCTGTTACAGAATCCATCTTTACAAACTAGGTTGCATTAAAAAAGATGGAATCGAAACATTAGATGTTATAATAAACAAATGGAAGAATATTTCTGGTGATTTTGGTGCTTCTGTATGTAAAATAATCGCCTTAAGCGTACGTTACGCAGTACGTTGTTCTTAATATAGAGTGGATTTTTTTTATAAATTCCCCATAGAAAATAGCATCGTCTTGTGTTAATGATCCTTCCACTTTGGGTTTTTGGATAATTTTTCGCACACCTATGGTTCTAGCAGCATGTTCTACAAGATTTAACAAATTTTAAGACGTTTACCAGTTAGAAGTTTCAATGGCGGAATAGTTCATTCTCTCGTGTTACTAGAATTAAGGGATTGCTAAATACAGAGAAAATGTCTGCACAATTTTGCTACCTAGTAGGCGCCTGGCAAATGATTATAATAAATTAAGCTTCAGAAGCGTCGCATAGTTTTACATTTTTGAAAAATATGAAAACCTACCTACACCATGGAAGAAAAAGCAAAAATGGTGACATATTAAATTCTCCAAATCATCTGAATCCAGATCAAAAAAAAATTTTGAGAACTTATATAAATTCAGAACAGACTAAGAAGAGAAAACAAGTAAACCGTGCTGCGACTGAAGTGTTTAAAGAATACGTAGTGTGACAATTCCAACTTTCTACAAGTAGTTGCCGTAAAGCTTTGAAAGAAGAACGACGAAAAGATGATCCTCGACAAAGATTCATCCATACACCAAAAATTTCCGCACCAATTATTATCATCACAAAGATAACATGGGAAAACACAATTCGTCACACTGAAAAAGAAATTTTGAAAATTTCGGGTTAAGGGGAAGGATTTGATAAAGAGGATGTCAGCCCAATAATTATAGACCGCGGAGAAAGTGATTCGAGCGACTGTGATAGCAATGAATAAACAATAGTAAATAAACTGAAACTGTTTGTCAATGTTTTTATAATGAAGCTCAAACATGTTTAAAAATTAACTGTGTGTAATCAGTAAACATCATCAATCTATTTGTTTGAAGAATTTACTGTGGCATCCTTTATTTGATTAAAATAGTTACAAAAATGGTAACATTTCTTTTTCATAAGATTTAATTTTCTTGGTGTAACACCTAAAACAAATAAATTTGACTTTATACTACCTTTGATATATCTTCAATTCTCAATTCTTTCATAACTCACTTAGTAGGATTAGCATTTAAAAAAATCCCCCATAGCAGAAAAACATTTTTATCCTGTTTCGCCTGCTATTCTAATTCACGCCCAATAAAAATTCCATCGTGCTTATGGTTCTTCCGAACACTACTGAAGGAAGTGGAGAAATGTAATTTAAATCTCATCAATACCATTGCCATTCCTACTTACCATTCCTCAAGAAAATTACCAATTAGTACCAATTAATAAACGATAACAATAGCACTTCCAACAAGAACCAAAGCAAACCGAGTCTACGCCAATATAAATTCTATTATGTGATAAACAGCCACGCGTTACGCTTATAATAATGACCGATACGCTTCATAGGGTGTCACTCTTCTTTCTACGGACCCAACCAGCTACACATCATAAAATAATTGGTCGATGACTTAACAAAATCATATACATAGTAGATGGGTACGTACCTACCGACTTATCATCAATCGATATCGGGGAGACTGGCTGTCATCGTCGATCAAAAGCTGACGAGCAGTCTGGTGGATAATTGGGTAATATTTGAGAGTCCCCTGTGCACGCTTTTATTATTATTTTTTTTTCTTTTTAAGTAATTTGAAGTTTAGAGATGTTACTAATAATTCTAATTCAATCGCTAAAAAAGAATGATTTAATAACTTTGGATTTTCTTTTTTTTTCTTTGTATTTGGAGTAAGTGAAATTAAGAAAAAAAAAAATTCTAATCATCATTTGCCTTAAAATCTCATTCGTACAACTGCCTATCCTAAAAAGCAGTCGCCATCACTTCTCCTTCGCAACACACTGTTTCGGCTCTGCCTTGGCTTGAGGAGTGTACTGGTGTATCCACAGTTCATTGGCGCCAAAGCTCCGACTTACTTCTTTTAAACTGCTTTAACACAAAGCTTTAAAAGTGTACATTTCAATGCGTTAGCTTCTTCATTAAATCAAATATTCAGCCAATAAACGACAAATATGCTCTTTCGAGATGCCCCCAGCTATTTCTCTAACCTTAATTCGAAGGTCGCCTAGTGCCATTTGGTGAACCATTACGATGTTATCGGTTGTGCAGTTATTGGACATCCCGAACGTTTAAATTTCGTAAAATTTCGCTGTGTCAAATGACGATGCAGATTTTCCGGTAAACAGCGTGCATCTAGGCCTTAATCGGCGTTGCCGTATTTTAAATACAAGAATTTAATGATGGCTGGATAGAAGCACTAACATAGTCTGATAAAAACTACTATTAAACAACAACTGAGCGTCCAACTGGGCTGAAAATTTTGAAAATATCTTTTAACGCATGCGCAATTATATATAGCATGGTCAGAATATTTTGGGCGAGTAAAGCCACCTTGACGTTGAGACTTACAGTTTTTCAGACTACCCTCGTATGTGTATAACTTTCGTCTAACTTTTTAGCAACTGAAGGCTTCCCAGTTGTGGGAAATTTGCGGAGTCCCTTAATAAAAAAAATGATCAAGATTTAATGTTTGCAATTACACTATTTATTATGCGATTAAACGGCCTCCTCCCACACTTCCATACTTAAACCCAAACATGGTAAAATATGTAAAAATCAAATTATTATTTTTTTATTACAGTTTGAATTATTGAAAGCAATGATACAAGGGCTTAATATAAGTTTTAATTTAATACCAAAGTACTTTCAAAATGTGCCTTTTCTTTTAAGTATTACCAGGTGTGTCGGTAATTCCTTTCCGGTTTTTCCGGCAGATGTCACTGGCCATAAGTATGAAATGTTATGATTTGATACATATGTAATTTTATTCTACTGACATTAACCTTAAAACTACACAAGTTACGTTCCGCCAAAATAACAGCGTTATAGATTTATAATTTTTTGAAAATGTCGAGTTTTGTGCCTGAAAACGTGCATTTGCGGCACGCATTACTTTTCTTGTTTCATCAAAAGAAAAAAGCCGCTGAAAGTCATCGTTTGCTAGTAGAGACTTACGGTGAGCATGCTCCAACCATAAGAACATGTGAAACGTGGTTTCGACAATTCAAATGTGGTGATTTCAACGTTCAAGATAAAGAACGTCCTGGTAGGCCGAAAACGTTTGAAGACGCGGAATTGCAGGAGCTATTGGATGAAGACTCAACACAAACTCAAAAACAATTAGCAGAAAAGTTGAATGTGGGCCGAGTAGCAATTTGTGAACGATTACAAGCTATGGGAAAGATCCAAAAGATGGGGAGATGGGTGCCACATGAATTGAATGACAGACAAATGGAAAA
Source organism: Oryctes borbonicus (assembly GCA_902654985.2). NCBI lineage: Eukaryota > Metazoa > Arthropoda > Insecta > Coleoptera > Scarabaeidae > Oryctes > Oryctes borbonicus. The sequence continues at coordinate 2,832,190 of LR736869.1, read as the reverse complement.
TCGAAAAATCGTTAGTGAAATTCTGCTTCAAAGGTATGAAAGGAAGTCATTTCTGCATCGAATAGTAACGGGTGATGAAAAATGGATTTATTTCGAAAATCCCAAGCGAAAAAAATCATGGTTATCACCTGGCGAAGCTGGCCCATCGACTGCAAGGCCAAATCGCTTTGGTCGCAAGACCATGCTCTGTGTCTGGTGGGACCAGATTGGTGTCGTATATTATGAACTGTTGAAACCGGGAGAAACAGTTAATAGTGATCGCTACCGACAACAAATGATCAATTTGAACTGTGCATTGATCGAAAAACGTCCACAATACGCTGAAAGACATGATAAAGTGATTTTGCAACATGACAACGCGCCGTCTCATACAGCAAAACCAGTCAAAGAAATGTTGAAATCACTTGGATGGGAAGTTTTATCGCACCCGCCGTACTCTCCAGACCTGGCTCCATCCGACTACCACCTTTTCGCATCGATGGGGCACGCGCTTGCAGAGCAGCACTTCGCCGATTTCGAAGAAGTTAAAAAATGGCTCGATGAATGGTTTAGCTCAAAGGAGGAACTGTTCTTTTGGAATGGCATTCATAAATTGCCTGAGAGATGGACAAAATGTATAGAATCAAATGGCCAATACTTTGAATAAATAAATTTTAACTATCCATTCTAAGTAACGTGTTTTCTTTAGCGAAAAAACCGGAAAAGAATTACCGACACACCTGGTAAAAGCCACAATATGTGGTCTAATGCTGCTGCCAATGATGAAGTTACAATAAATAAATAAAAATAATGCCAAGTTCGTCTATAGAAGCCTCTCTCATTAACTCCTTTAATCATTCCTAAACTCTATTTGCCAACATTAAGATTTATAAAAAATAACCAGCCAGTTTCGTAGCCGTAGTACGAACGGATTTAAATCAAAGCATACTTGACCTGTATTCTCCATTACATAACCTAACCTATACCCATATAACATGGTAAACAAGCCATATTTATTTAGGTTCCAAGAAGAAATTCGTACCTTACGTATTCATACATATACGATATATTCATTTCGTATCATGTACGTTTTAACCGAAAATAAACACTCAAAAAACAAAGAACGAAAAACACCAAATCCTAATTAACAGGTGCGCAAACAAACATTGCACAATTTGCATTAACGCTAAATAGCTGTTTGTATGCGTATTCGTGCAATGAAAGTCAACAATCGTACTTATTTCAGTTCTTTCTTTGTCGAGTTACAATCACAAAAGTCTTCGTCTTATATAGAGTAGCTTATAGATTATTGTCCATGATGCAATAAATATCTTCTGAAAATCTTCTCAGAGGTCTCAGGAGTTATCTAGGAAAATCGTATAAAAATGATGAAGTTAGTAGAGGTGTGAATATGGATTTCCTTAAATAATTTTCAAGGAACAACAGTACAGCCACATAATGAGGATTAACGTGGAGAAAGCAGTAAAGAAATGTACAGGCGCAAGAAGTGGAGGAAGAAACGGAGTCTGTAGACCTAAGAAAACGTCGAAGGGAAAAGATAGAGGAGATAAGAATGAACATTAATGAAATGGTTAAGCTACTTGTGAGCTGCTGTAAACAGTCGCTATAGCTTCTTTGCTTATTAAAAAACCTTCTTAACCTTAACCTTCTTAACCTTCTCTTGTGCTTTTTTATTGTTGTTCTCTGTTGTTTTCTTCTTTTCTAAATCGACATTTTTCTTCAAACCTTCTTATATTACCTGTTATTTTTCTTTTCCTAACTTTTGGGTTTATATGAGGGTCGCCTGTAAAATTTCAAGCCTCGCCATGAAGTTGGCGTTACTCGTAAAAAATCTCGTAATAATAAAATTCTTGCGTTTGAAAAGTAATACGCTTACGCAAATTGCAACCGAGACGGGCGTTGTTCTGCGACCATTTTCTAGAGCGACATTTTGTGCGCGTTTTAAAATTTTTGGAATATTTAAAGTTAAAGGGGGTCGTACAAGCTTGGTCGACGATGAATGTTCGGAGCGGTCGAAGATTGCGACCACTAGCGATGACATCAGAAAAGTCCACAAAATGATGCAAGACGACCACCAAACAAAGTAAAAAAAAAAGTTAGAGAGTAGAGGCTGAAGGCATCCCGTGTTTGTTATTTATTGACTTAAGATTTTTGCTTAAAAAAACTAACCTGTGGACATTCGAATAAATGTCTTCAACTGTAGATGAAACTTGGATCATCATCAGTATTTTGTTACTTAGTTTCTTTATTGATGTATTCAAGAATACAAATGAAAAAGTAGGTACTGGCAAATGATTTAAAAAAATCATGCAGTGAAAGTTTGAAAAAAGATATAAACTTAAAAATCTAAATAAAATGTAGAGAAAGTGTAAACGACAAAGACAATGTATGAACAATTAAATAAACACTACTATATAAAACAACAAAGAACAAAATTAATAAATAAGCTGTACAAGAAACAGGCTTTCGTCTTCTACCAGCAATCCTCTGAGTACTCTGCAAAGGTGTAGTATTCTTTTTCCAGCAACATTGTTCGGGTTTTCGTGGCGAATTTGTTACTATCAAGCTGTATAAATTACAGTGATGAATGGTTAAACAGCTTGATAGCGCAGGTTGTCTTGAGCGGTTGCTAGCCTAGAAACAGCCAAGTTATCACGTCCACCGGTGCCATACAGTCTTTATCTTATTTTCCTGTTTCTTATCCATCTTTATTATATCTAGAGATAATTGTTTGTAGTTATTGTGTACGATATAACATATATTAATAGTAGAAATGTCTTTCGGGTGATGTCGTGTAGTTAATATTTTACTTGACGTTTCGCTGACCATCCTGTCAGCTTCTTCAGAAGATTTCTAAAGACTATAAAGTCACTGTACAGTCTTTAGAAATCTTCTGAAGAAGCTGACAGGATGGTTCTTAAGCAAGCAGCAAACTTTAAAATTAAGTATATTAGAGGTATATATCGCCAAATATATTTTTTGGGCGATTCGGTAAATATAACCGGTGAAGACCCGATATGCTTTCGCTTTCGTTATTTTAACAATATTAATTTAACGAGACACAATGTACATTCCTTAAACTCGACAATGCCAAGTTCAAAAAACAAAATAAATCCTTTCATCAATGAAACAACTAAAACCACGAAGTCTCAGCTTCTCTTCTGTCGATGTAAAGTGGCTAGGAACAATTATGGTCGTAATGAAAATAAAGCAAAACGACCGGGGAAACGTTTTTACTTAATAAAACCCCGTCCCACGCGAAGATTCTTCATTTCTTTCTCTTTTAGCTAGCGCTTTACGCTCCGCTTCATGCTCTCCCATAAAAATCTTGCAGCTTCTAAATGAGCGTGAATATCCCAGTCGGCTGTGTTCGAACCTATGTATGCATATACGGCGATGGTTCGTATAATGCGTCAAACAGTAGCTCTTTGTTTGTTGAAAGAGATGAGTTGCATAAGTGTTAAATCGATGAAGAACGGAGGACTCTAGTTCTCAGTGGTCGACGGTGTTGAAGTTCATTATCACGATGCTTTTGCCTTTTTTGGCTGGATGTAAACTGTGCACATTCATATACATGATTTTTTTTTATTTTTTGAAGAGGTCGTCACGTTGCGCGTTCTATGTTTAGTATTTCGCTGATTAGAGGAATAAATTATATAAGTGGTGAGAATTTCGAAATATGCTTGAAATAGTTCATCCGAGTTAATTCTCTGGTGCCAAAAAATTACGTATTTTTGGGTCAATCACAAAGATAAAATTAACTTTAGAAGTGGGTGCGATATTGTTGCCATCTGATTGTTGTATACGATGAAACAGTAAAGCTTTCTGCTGGAAAAAATTACACACAATATACAAAAAAAATATGCAAAAAAGTTAGAGTTAAATCTAGCCTACGTACAATTAAAAATGTACCACCCCGAAATTGTCAACTTAAACAATTGTTTATCACATTGCATGGGTTTAGTTTATTTTTCAGCGCTTACAAGAAGCAGATGCCCTGCACATGTTTTTACAGGAACACCTTTTACAGTTCAATAATTGTACGAAAATGAGTAAAACGCGTGCATTATGTTACAATTAGCTCCCTTCGAGCGTGGCCGGATTATTGGGCTGCATGAAGGCGATGCTAATTTCCAGGAAATTGCACGTAGTCTTAATCGTAATATTACGTGTCAGAACCTGTCGATTGCAAGTCAAGATTCAGGCGCACCCAGAAAGATCACCTTCGGAGAAGATTTTCTTTGGAAGAGCTTGGCAACACCGATTTCAGTCGGTAACATTTTTCGCGCAGCAGTGGTGGAACGCTAACGGTCGTAGAACATCTTCACCCCCAGTTTACGGATAAATAGTGCTTATAAGGGTCCATAGCAACGGGATTACCTTTAACACATGATGATAGACGCGCTAGACGAACCTTATTTACTTTTCTTTTGTTGAATTGTCTTTCATTTACATCTTTATAAGTATTCTAAGCATTTTTAATACTAATAAGCATTATTTTGTATTAATTTGTCGGAAGTTTTTAATTACGGCCAGTGTACTAGCAGCTATCTACAATATTTGAAAGAATTATCCACGTGCAGTTTACTATTTCTATTAATGGCATGTGTGTAATTCCTCCAATCTAGATTCAGGAAAAGCTAGTGTATGGAACGACATCTTTCAGGCCAGTAACAGAATTATTATTACAGCCTTAACACTTTTGCATCGGTTGGGTTTAAGTTAGTGTGGCTTTACTATCACTGGGCACTGTAAAATGACCCATTTTTCGATGAAACTTGACTACTGACAACAATTAATCAGTATTTTCGCCAAGTATAGATCTATTGATATCGACTTATCCAGTATGCTTGAAGTACTCCAGATTAAACTCCAACCAACCTCTAATACAACATGGAATTCCTGAACTTCAGGGAAAAAATATTACTAAATTACTAAATTAGAGGAATTAATTAATTAAAACGGTAAAGAAGGATGTACTATTTACAATGGGAGCAATATAAAGTCGCAGGTTTCCATGAATAATGATGTCTGATAGCGGACCGCTTTTCGATTCAAGGAATTTCCTTGTTCTAGAAATATCTTGAAACCACACTTCAATACAGAACGACATACTGAGATACTCCAAAATAATCAAACCAAGTCAACCACCTACTACAACATAGGTCCGAGGTGTGTTGAATCGGCCAATAGTGGTACAAGAAGGTACTAAGAAATGGATACCGGAGGAGATTATGATAAAAGATGAAAACCGCGAAAGCTATTTGGTCTAAACTGAAGATGGAGGAATAATCCACAGAAACAGAATTTATTTACGGGAAATTCCAGCAGCAGGATCGACTCCGCCTGTCGAAGACGTCTCCTCGCAAGGTCAACCGGAAGCTAGTCAAAGGAACAACACGGCTAATAACAATGACGGGAAGAAGCAATTGAAGAATAATGTTGCGGGCTTGGGGAACTATGAACCACAACGACGAGCATAACGAGGCATAACCGCCCGATATGGTCTTTCCAATGCGCCATTGCCCATCGTGAAGAAGTGCTTCTTCAACCGGCGATCCAGTCAGAATACCAATGCGTCTCACTTATTCAAACAAGTCAAAGTGAAGCGGTGCGATGTCAATTAGATTCAGTCTATGTCTTCAGAAAGCTTTCGTAACTGTTAGTATATTGCATGGCTCCATTTTCTCTTACCATAATTAATATTTTAGGGGTTTCCTAATATGTCTTAAGCTAACATTAAATTAATCAACCGTTAAGAAGATTAGATACTATGAATTAAAGAAAAATATAAGGAAACACGTGACGTTCATGGCGTTGGTGCGAATTAAATTATTTCTGAAGTAGTTTCGATCGCATCTTACAATGCAAGGATAAGCAATAGTGAAACAAAATTCATCATTTTCTACAAGCCTGTAATTCCATATCAACTAATCCATTAAATAACGCTGTGTGTGAAAGAAACGCTTCAATATGGCCTTGAATATTTTTTCTAGCGCAGCTCTGCTGGTATAGAGCTTATGCCGTTGTGCTCCGGTGCTCGTGTGTGTGTCAAATTGTTGACACAATCGATTTTCCGCGTAGACTGGATGGCACACACAGGGCGCAATGTGCAGCTCGTGCCGTGATATGATTTACTGCGCTATAAATAATCCCAACAGACTCGAATTGTTTAATTAAGAGCTATAATGTACGCCTAGTATTCGATCTTTTGTCGAAAATTACCAATTTTCCGGTTTCCTTTTTTATGTATGGCTTGTATAGCGCATACTTCCAACATCAAGATAAGTTTGAAGAGCTTAATGTGAAACAAAAGTGTGTTTTTCTAATACTATGCGTGTGCATACATACGTCCGTAGGGATTTGTCACACAGAGAAGGAGGTTCATATAAAAGCACTAAATGTCTTTTTCAAAAGTCGGTGTTATATTAAGAAATGGTTGTTATTTTCTATTGCTACATTATAATCGTTTAAGCTGTCCTTATACGATTTATTTTAAATTTTATGTTGAATTAATTAATAGTAAAAATTTATAGATTAAAAACCTATCTTTAGGAGCTTTTGCCGAAGCTCTTACTTCAAACTCTGTTAGTCTTCCACAATTTGAGGAGATAATTGTATGTTTTATACAAAAATTTATACGCGCTGATAAAGCTAACGCTAAGATATCGGCATACTCCGCACGACACAAAAATAAAACGAATAACGAGATAAAAATGGAACTCGGTCGTACGAGCATCTTTCATGAAGAATGTCCAGATCGTGGTAATGACTTAATGGCATCGGGCATTGAAAGTGCGTGAGGTAGGTGAGGCTGTGAGCATCTCAATTGCTGCTATTGACGAAACATGGATTCATTACTGCTAAGAAACCAAAGAACAGTCCAAACAATAAGATTTCCATGGCCAATCAGCGCCAGAATTGAGCAAAGCTGCTTTATGTTGATTATTTTGAGATTATGGCAATTTATTAGATTGTTTCAACAAAGCTGCGAAGGAAAAACGTCCCCATTTCGCGAAGAAAGCGTCTATGACGTGTGCGATTATTTCTTATTTTCGAATATGAAAAAATGGCTGGACAGAAAAAGATTTGGCTCAAACGATGAAGTGATTCTCGAAACAAATGCTTATTTTGCACTCGTATTTTTTAGATGGCTAACATGGCTAAGTACCGGTTAATGATGCATAACTTTCTCGAATTTGCTTGTTTTCGTCCGCCTTGCATCGCTCTCTCGCCCCACCTTTCTAACCGAGGACGCCCTTGGCCGACGTAGAGTTTTCGATGGGCTATTATTAATAGACAAATTTAACCAATCACCTTCATGTCGGTCTTGTTCGCGGTGCATCAGATATGCTGTGTAAATATAGAGCTTTATCAAAGAACTCAACGGACTTTTCCTTGACAGTAGGATTAACAAGAAGTTTCTCGCTACGCAGATTAGGTTGGTTTTTCCAAATCGAGGATCGCGCCGAGTTACTTTACCGAAGCATATCAAATAAACCGATGAAACGATGAAGTGATTCTCGAAACAAATGGCTATCTTGCACAGTTAGAAAGATCGTATTTTTTAGATGGCTAACATGGCTAAGTACCGCTTAATGATGCATAACTTTCCCGCTTGCTTTGCTTGTTTTCGTCCGCCTTGCATCGCTCTCTCGCCCACGGACGACCACCTTTCTAACCTAGAGCTTTGTCAAAGAGCTTTTCCTTGAGAGTAGGATTAACAAGGATTTTCTTGCTATGCAGATTAGGTTGGTTTTTCCAAATCGAGGATCACGCCGAGTTACTTTACCGAACCATATGAAATAAACCGTCCATCATTAATAAATTCGCTTCCTGCTGATATAGTATTTCTTTTTTCGTGGCAAACAGGCGCCAAAGAAGGCCAATAACATCATAGCCACAACTTCTTGGGATGATCGCATATTCCTCTTAGAAGAGAGAACACTATCCGACTTAACGTTCTCGTAGTGAGAGGAGGCAATCAGACGAACATTTTATATTGTCGATAATATTTCTTTTCTAATTAGAATGATTTAGCCATGATATTCAAAATAATTAAAAGCAATGTTATTTTTTATGTCTTATGTTTTAACCCAAACCTTTCGACTAATTTGTAAGCAAGGATATCCCAAATACCCAGAGAGGATAACCAGAAATTATTCACAAGCAGTTCTATGTTACCATATTCTGAAATAACATGCCATTAATCATCTTTTCCATCATCATTAGTACCATTACTCACATTAGATGCTTACTCGTACAGCTAATTCACCACTGATAACATTAAATATAAATAAAAAAATACTACATATTTATTTTCATAATAGATTATTACTTTCTAAACACTGCTATCTTTCGTGAATCATCATCATCGACCATTCTCTATACATACTGTCCAAACAAAGATTAACGTTTCATCCAGCCCTTCGCATCCTTCTACATGTATGTACTACATACATTGATCTGTTATAGTTGCGCATGTGGTTGTGTATTATGTGACTCTCTGTTTTATCGAACGGAAGATCCAGTTTTCTTCAAACAATTACCTCACCAGCGATAATCGAAACAGGACACTCATTAAATTCGGCGCACAGCAAATAAATACCTTATTTACAGTACTGTTATTGTTGTAGCAATGGTAATAAATAGATTGGTTAGGTTTCGAGTGATAATGAAAACTGTGGATTTGTTATATACTTGTATGTACTTTATTTGCCTTTAGATATCGCCTTTTTTTCTTCATTGCGAGTTTATTGACTGAATTCCTGCGATAATCATATCTATGCAGTAATGATATCATTAATGGAAACTCATACATCATAGGAGTCATATAATTGACAGAGTTCTAATATACTCGCTAAAAACTTATTGTATTTGTTGGTAATCTAGTCAATATTGAGGGCGCTGTTGCATGTTATATTAATGTAAATTATGAATAAAATTGCTAACCTTCTTTTTTGTGTCTAATGATGCAAGAGCAGATAAATCTTGAATAATAGAAAAGACGTAACGAATACAGATTAAAGGAAAATGCTAAAGTGGTTGAAGTAAAGAAGTAACTGGCGACATCAGATCAAGAATAGGAGAATATTAATCCATGTCTCGTATCCCGCAACAGCTTTCACCAGTTACAGGGGGCATCGGCCGGCCATGAGTTATCGTTACGCTTGCGCCCGTAGAGCGTCTGAAGATGTTTGCCCTTAGTGTTCGCCAAATGGAGTAAGGAAAATTACGAAAAACCTTACTCTGAGGGACGCAAGTAAGAAAAAGAAAACCGACAATTACTCAGACTTTTTGAAGCTGAAGTGAAAAGAAATTATGGAGGATACAATTGTTAATGAGGAATTGAATATTCCAGAAGACGAAATTAGATAAGCAATAAACAGTCTAAAAAAGTGACAAAGCCACAGACATAAATCGTGCATTCAGCCCGACCTTGCAGTAGAAATATCCTATATACTCCTTAAAAGAATATGGATAGAAGAAGGAATACCAAAAGAAGAATCCAAGAAAGGGAATCTATTCCTGTGCGGAAATTGGAGGATTATAACGCTCTTGTGTGTTGAAAACAAGATACTAGAAAAGATAATCCTAGAACGACTGTTAATGGAAAACTCAAGTGGATTTTAGATCCAACAGATCCTGCTCTGATCATGTTCGTATGTTAAGAATTATCCTAGAATAAGCTGCGGAAAAATAAGAATTAATATGCATGAATTTCACAGACTTTGAAAGAGCCTTTGATTTAGTAAAAAGGCAGGCAAATATCGGAGAAATATATAAGAATTATTAGAGTATTTTATGGCAACCTCTTACCTTTCCTGCTTATAGTGATCCTTGACTGAGAAATGAAGATGATGAAGAATAGGTAATCAGGAATAAATTGGAATGTACTTGAGAGTTTAGAAGATCTAGAATTCGCAGACGAGATATATTTGTTAACAGCGAATAGAAAACGAAATCAGGAAGAAACAAACATATTAAACAGCTACGCAAAACTAATTGGATTGAAAATGAATTCAAAGAAATTAAAGGTGCTTTGTCAAGATATAATAGAAGAAGAGAAGATTCACCTGACCAAGTCAAAAAATTCCGCTGTTTCCTTAGCGTGTTAGGCCCATAAAGAGGTAGCGAAAAAGAAAACATTATTAAAAAAGTAGATCTATCTCAAAACGCTTTTAACTCGCTAGGAAAAATCTGGACGTCCTCAAGTACTAGTAGAAAGACAAAATTAAGATTATTTAGGAATAATGTTAAAGGTGGATCAGAAATGCGGAAAGGAAATAAGAAACCGTGTCAAGGATTACAAACATTTTTAAATAAATCTCTTCTTCGCCCGTAAAAATAAACAATGAAACGTCATGGAAAATACCAGATGAGGAAAAGGCAGAAGTAACAAATGGAAATGGATAGGACATGCACTAAGAAAACCAATAGTGAATATAGTTAGATACTTTAGATTATAATATTCCAGAGAGGAGACGTAAAGGAAGACCTTTGAACACATGGTGCAGGACAATAAATAAAGAACTGATGCAGATGAAGTGAAGCCAAGGGAATAGCTAGGAATAGAAGAAAATGTTCACACAATGCAATGGAACTCCGTAAGCTGTGCTTGCAATTAGTAATCATATCATAAAACGGCGAACACCGGCAAAACATTGAATGACCCGTGCATTATATGATATCTATAATACATTTCATTTGTCGAGGTGCATTCGTTGCTTCCGCCTTATATTCGCTTTTAAAGTTTCACTCCACTCCAGTTACAAACTGTTTTCGTTTTAAAGATTGAATTATGTTAAAATATACTTTCTGTGTTTGCGTTGAAACGCTACAGTTTAAAGGAAATTGAAATTAAAAAGCCATGGAATGAACCTAAGAGAAGAAAATATTTTGACGACGATGCCGTGGCTTTCTAGCAATAATAGCAGTTCTTAGAGACAGATTTGGATAGAGCAGCTGAAGGCAGAAATTCCGGAAAAACGACTGCATTTGGAAAAATGAAATTTTTGTTCCACCAAGATAAGGCACCGTCTTACACTTCATTGATAGCCATGGCAATAATTGATAATTGGGGTTCGAATTGATCGACTATCTACCCTATTCATCGAGTCTAACTCCGGCCAATTTTTGTTTTGAAGGATGCCTATTTTGCAGAACAAGATACTAACTACAACGGGACTATGTCAAGAAATAAAACTGAATTTGACAAAAAAAGACTTGTTTCTGTGTTAGTTTGAAACTGTTCAGACTACCCTTGTATGCTGTATAAATACCTCGTTTAATTATTCAAGCCCAACAAAATTTATTTATAGCATTTTTTAATCAAATGTAGCCATTTAATTACCAAAAAATGTACCAAGAAATCACTCTGGTCATATTATTCAATCACCTCTGATTGGCTGAACAAATCATTTTAGTGAATTTAATGCTGGTTATATATAACGATTGTTTAACCAACTTTTATCGATGTCAAACCATGTCCAGAAAGACTTCATGAAGAAATTATAAGCCTTTCATAAAATACGGACCATCCTTGAGAACATAATAAAGTCAGATTGAAAAGAGGTGATATTTTTTATGCTTCTACACTACTGAATTTGGCCTTTACGTTTTATCTGAACCAAATAATCCGCTCAGAGATTTTCATTGAAGCAGAAGGCTATCACATTGATAGACACCTATTTCGCCATTTGGAAGTATTAAAGAGATGGGAGCATTGCTGGAAAAAGTATTCAGATTTAGAAGGAAACTATGTTGAGAGATAAAACTGAATTTTATGAAAAAATACTTGTCTCTGAGTTAAACTGGAACGTTTCAGGCTACGCTTGTATGTCAAAAATTGCATGTTTCAGAAAAACTTCTAAACATTTGACTAAAAAAATGATAAAATATGTCGAAATATTGCAAGTAATGAAAATGAATTAAATTATATAAAGCCTTGAAATAAATTTTGAAATTACCTATTTATGTGCGTGTTCCCTACGAATTTAGCCCTTAAATCCTAATTGCCAAAGTTTTGAAGTATTTCTCAAACTCTTCAATCCATTTTTATAATAATTTAAATGTAGAATTTAGTTTTGCTAATTCTTTAAATATTTTGTGTTAAATGTTTACAAACAGTAGATTTCTTGAAAATACTTTGTTTGTCTTTCGTTACTATCCTTAATTCGACTTTCCTTCCTCAACATTAAAATATTGAAACTTTATCGCGTAAAAATTTTAAAACATTAAAAAATATATAATCAAACAGGCATTGTATGATAATATGTGTCCCCTTTATTTATGATATTGCGATAGGATAAAAGCTACGGCGGATGTGATATTCAACACGTACAATAAATGAAATTCGTCGGTCAGCTTAGAAAAAATGATACAATTAAGTGAATAACTTGAAAGTGTTTAGTAAACGTGATAGTGAAAAAGTAAAAATGAAGATCCATTTGGAATTCTTCAAAAGATTAGTTAGTATTTTGCAAGAAGCTTAGGCTTAGAAAATGAGTCAGAATGTCACGATGCTCACATATGTGTACAAGTTGATCGAAAGAATTTATGTAGATTAACTTGTTTAAATTCTAATTTATAAGATGGCATGTTTCTGAGGTTTTACAAATTTGATAATCTATAGGGTTTAAATCATTATTTCCATGACTACTTACTTAAATAGATAAATGCTAGGTGTCGTTGTCTTAAGAAATCAATTTTATAGACAACTTCATATTCATGCTTTTCTTTTCAATTTTATCACTCCCAATTATGCGATTTCTGAGCAATTAATCCATTTCCTCAAAGATCTTAATCTACCATTGGATCCAACAGAACATTCGACTTGAAATTGTTATTAAAAATGAGTCTTACTGTACTCCACATTTATAAGTAATGGCTTCCACTTTGAGGCCTAATACGTATTATATTAGATTGGCTGCAACAACCTTAAAATAACCCTTAAACTCTTAAAAATAAGGATTGTAATTGACAGCCTGCTAGCAAGGTACAGACGTATAGATTAGACTATTACCCGAGGTGGTTCTTGATCTATCCCACTGCGACCTTTCCAGATTTATTGTGGTCCCTCTCTTATTAGATCAATTATATTAGTTTTGCTTCCTCTGTTAGATTTAGCAGTCTTGTGAGTGATCCCGCTTTATAGGTTTCGGCTTTGGGTATTTTTGAGAGCCATACTCCTGCCAGTGCTATACATTCGCACAGTACATGGACGATAGTCTCTTCTTCCACCTGGCAGAATCTACATGCTATTTCCTGTGTCAGACCCGGATTACTCACGTGCTTCTTGAGCATGCAGTGTCCTGTTAGCAGGCCCACTATTGTTCTAACAGACTTCCTGTCTCTGCTTAGTAGGTCCGCTATAAATGTAGGCATGTGTCCAATCAGAAATTGTTTGGCCCGTCTCTAACCTAGGATGAGCTATCAATCTTGAGATTGCTTCTTATCTTTCCATTGTTTGTGTGGTGGTTGCTTTTACTGCCGTATATGCCATTCTTATCGAGTGCATTGGTCGATTTTCAGCGGTTGACGAGCCTGTTCGGACTAATTCGTCTACGTTTACGTTCCCTCGATGACCTTCGTGTCCAGCCCAAGGTGACCTTAGTTCGGCTTTCCCAGCCTATTGCGATAACCATTCAGAATTGAAACCCATATGCCATCTAAAGCTTATAACGTTCCAAATTAGAAATTTTCTGGGTCGCAATGATGTACTTCTACTCCATGAATGAGTTTCGCCCAAGATTTAGTTGCGCTACTGCCATGACCGATGTGATCGATGATACTTTTCATGCTTTGATCTTATTGTGCCTTCGACGTGGTCAATCACAAATTACCTGCTCAATTTTTTGATAATTCTGTTTTTCTGATCGCCGACTATTTGTCTAGGAGGGATCTATGGGTATGTGTAGATGCTCTAGCTTCTTATATTTTGTCGGTTCAGTGTGGAATTCCTCGGGGATCTATTTTTGAACCAATTCCTTTCACAATTTACCACATTTATGCTGACTATTTATTATTCATTTAATCTTTATAACCTTGCATTAATTAATGACCTTTTAAATGAGGATTCAAATAATCTAGTTCGGATTTCGCGAAAACATTCCATAATTATTAATGTTGGGAAGACTATGATGGTGTTGTTTGGAAGAAAAAACTGATCCTGGATTAGGGATAACGTGCGTGTTGGGGTTGGCGACACGGTTTTGGATTTTATGAGCTGAGTACAGAACTTTTCTATGATACATGTTTGCGTATCAGATTCCTATTTAATCTGAGGAGACGACAACATGTTTCGGGTAAACTGGCTGAAGTTCGATGACTCAATACGGGTTCTAGGCGTAAACTGCACACTTTTTGTCTTTATATAACATTTAGATTGGATGTTCACAATATGAATATAAGGTACCCTCATTTTATTCTATTACTCCACCTCTGCATCGTTGGCCATGTTCGAAAAATCTATCTCGCTATTTTAATGTACTTTTTTTTATCAATTTTGATTTATACGTCTGCTCTCTTTGCATTGCTGACGCCTGGAATGAAAAACCGGTCTCTCCACTTTCTTTCGAGAAAGTGAATCCCGCCTTTAATATATGCAGATATGCTTGTTTTATTTTGCTTGTATTTTGTAGTTATTTTTTTGTACATAAATTATTAGTATTACTATTATATATGTAAATACGAAGCATTGTAATGCAATCCAACAACTACAGTGCATCAGTCATCCATATATACTAGCAATGGTCAACCCGATTTGAGCCATTATATACCTGCTAAGTCATTAAAGGTTTCGTCCTTGCTAATGGTTTAGGATTTGCTTACTGTTCTGAAGTTTATGTTGATAAAGACAATAATTGTCACCAATTGAATAATAAGGATAAGGACTTAGGGTCCGCCGATAATGTAGTCCACAGATAATCCCCAAAAATGTAAATGATGTAGTTCACTTTGATAATTTCTACACCGGTTTAACATTAGTGTTGTCTCTAGCATGAAATGTAATGCTTTGCCTGGGAGATTTGGAGTACTAAATTGTAAAGGACTATCGGAAAAGATTGCGATTGTTATGTACTTCTGGGTTGAAGAACAATGTCGCTAGAAGTCTGCTTCGATGGCGATGGAGGACCAATTGCTTTAGTTTTGAGGTATAAAATAGCTCCAGTACCTCTCGAAATGAAATACAGTACGTACATATGAATAAAAAAATTACTAAAGCAGTTTCCCTTATAACGAAATAAATGTTTCCCTCTTCTGTATGTAAATAGTACGCATATACGTGACCAGCCGGCTTTATCTCAGAAACTAATAATCGCAAAACTTTCAGGTAAAGTTTTTTTAAAAGTATTGAAAATAATTGTTGAAGTTTATAAGATGACCAGCAGTTGGCGTAACAATCAGGACTAAATATAAAATTAAAGTTTTCAGTGTTCTGCCCAATTAAGAGTTATCCATTTTATTATCAACTTAATTCCCTTTCTGCTGCGTTAAACGCATTCTGTCGTATTTTCCAAAATAAAATGGTGAGGAGACGTCAACTGCTTTTTTTTTAATAAATGCTGGTTACTCCTGTTAGGCTTGATCGATTGTAACAATCTTGCTCTCGCTTAAAAGTGCTTTAATTGATCGATTAAATCTAATTCTTGTGAATTGAATCCTCACCAATGCAGGGCATTATCTGACTTTATAACAAGTAAAGCAGCTTTTCACAAAAATGTTAAATAGAATGTTTCTTCTCGCGCAGAAAAATAGAGAATTATTTTTAATTCTCTACTTTACTTAAGTTTTTTAAGATGTCAGCGAAAAGCGCGAATTTTGAAAAACGAGTAAACTTTAAATATTAAAAGTTGCAGAATACAAAAAATGACCTACACCGTCGTTTAATTCGTTTGGTTAACGCTTTCGATCTTCTTTTTTCGCTTTTTTAATTATTAAAATATACGTCTTATAAGCGAAGAGCAAGAGAGAGAATTTCCTGACAGACGAACAACAGTGTTAAAGTTTTTCTTCGGATATTGCATCAACTCCGAACAACAGGATTTCTGCACATAGAAGACGCGGCACAGGGTCATTACGATTCTTCGAATAAGAAATGCAATTCAGATCATTTCACATGCGGAAATCGTGGAAGCGGTTTTGTCCTCTCGGAGGCTGGAATCTTGCATGGAAAATGATGGAAGGCAGTTCGAGTCTCTAGGAAGCCACTGACAATTCATTCATGTTAAATTGTACAAAGGGGCATCACAATGTTAATTAAATAAAAATATTATTTTCAGAATTCGCTTGCTAGGTTAATAAATTTTTTAATATTTATTTCAAGTTGAAATCGCTAAAAAATCTGTTTATTTTATTTAAACTTCTAAATATGGTTAGATTTAGAAGATTAAATAGACAATCAGCATAACCGGGTCGTCCAGGTGCAACAAATTTTTAAATTTTTTCGTTAATATCTTCGCTTAGAGAAAAGATATCAAGACGCGGTTTTCGCTGATACCTGAAGTTTTTAATTTCCTACTTTTCCACGCGAGTTCTATTTAAAGTTCTATTTAAAATTTTTAGGAAAAGCCGCTTTATTTATTATACAGTCAGATAACGCTCTTTAGTAGTTTAAGGTACAAGTCACAAAAATTAGACCAAAACTACATTTAATAAATTAAATAAAGCTCTTTTAAACGATATGCATAAATGTGTCTCAGTACATATGTATAATTGTAGACGCACTTAAACGAGTATCCCAACGTCTGGTCACGGAGACAATAGCAAATTACAACCGAAGATGGCTAATCTCGTTATTTAGTGTATTTCCTATACCTCCTCTAGTATGCATTGTTTCTCGCTACTACCTCCGCATAGAACTGGAAAAGTTGTACAGCACAGTAAGTGAGGATTTGAGTCCTGCATGACGCAAAATCGAGGTAATTCCTAACTCCCGTTTTTCGATGAAATTCTGATACTGTGATAAAAGCATAGTTTCTCTCTCGGCGGTGATTCTTTGTTTAATGCTTGAACTGAGGTGGTTCTCTGCTCAATATCTGTCTTATCTCGATAAGATGGTTCTGTTACATTTGTAAATATTAAATGAATTTCAGTTAATTCTCGTGATAAATACGTACAAATACGATGTTTATACAAAATAAAACTATCTTACAAAATCCAATAAATTAAGTTAATAAATTTGTTGACATAAAATAGAAAATAAATTAAAATGTTCAAGAAGCCTTAATGACGATGGAGTTAGTAGATATTTCATACGTTTTTGAGCAACACTGATGGAGTGACTCCGGAAACTAAAGTAAAAACGTTTGATTAAACTAACTAAAAAAATCCCGTTGCATCGTCTCTTATAAAATTGAAGAACAAAGAAGAACACGAACAATTTGCTGTCGTTATCGCTTGTTTTGGACAATTATCATTTTTAATATATTTAATACTTATCCTTTGTAATACATGTCGTCGGTGGGCCGACAAACTCGAATTGCCACGAAACAATAACAGGCCTT
The DNA here is from genome assembly GCA_902654985.2 of Oryctes borbonicus. Taxonomy (NCBI): domain Eukaryota; kingdom Metazoa; phylum Arthropoda; class Insecta; order Coleoptera; family Scarabaeidae; genus Oryctes; species Oryctes borbonicus. The sequence continues at coordinate 2,814,683 of LR736869.1, read as the reverse complement.
ATCGTGTAATTAACGATGTTTTGGACTCGTGTATAATTGTTATAGGAAATCAGATCAAATTATGATATGGAGAAACACTTATATTAGAGACAAACATCGTTTGGGAAACACTATTGATTCACATATTTTCTGAGGAATTTTAACTGATAAAGTATATTCATAGATATGTATAATATCATAACATGATGTTATTTTTAGCTCGGGCAGAACCAAAATATACAATGATTAAAAGATATGAATGTTTAGTAGATATTTTTACATCATATTTAGTTTATTAGTCACGATTTACTCGTTACCTTGTAACTAACAAGGGTTGATTTAAAAAATCACGAAACTTGTAGAGCACATATTGGCGTATTTACCATCCACTGCTGCTGCTCCTCTTCCTTACACAACTTCTAACCTTCCTGTATTATCAATCCGAAGTGTGACACTCGACGATGTGATTTCACCTATGAGTTAATAAATCAACTGCTGGTGATGGTGGCATTTGTTCGTTCCTGGTTAAGGACTGTGCATACGTGTTTGGGGAACCGCTGGTTTTGCCGTGCTAAATTTCCCAAGCGCTGGAAGATTGCGCGCATATGTCCTGTGTTTAAGAAAAGTGATCTGACAGATATTAAAAATTACAGACCAGTTTCGATCTTATCTCACTTTTCTAAAATCTTAACGAAGATAAAAAAATGAACGAAACGTAACGCGTATTTCAAAGAGCCATTTTTTAATCTACAGGACAACGCGGTAATACTTCTGGGTTGAGAGGAAGCAGGTCTATTATTTGAAATAGAACAGCCTATATATTTTGACGGATTTGGATAGAAGGTAAAATAATAAAAAATACGAATAGTTTTTGAGCCGTAAATTAAATAAAATAGCTAAAAAGACAAAAATTAACTTAACTAGTTGTAAGATGGAAAAAAAAACTGAATTATATCTTACACCAAATGCTCAAACTGTAGCTCAGCTACTTCATTTCAACATTTCCGAAGCCGAAAGATTATTACTTTTTGAACACTTTCCAACATTGCTGGAGCGTATTCACTTTTGAAAATCATTTAAATTATTCAGCCTGTTTAAATATACATTGAATCTTAAATAATCCAACAAGAAAAAGTCTTGAGAGTCTTGTTAAGTGGTTATCTTAGGTGATCTAGGTGGTCACTCAATACTTCTTTTCTTTCCAACCTATCTACTAGAAAAAATTACTTAGTAAGGAAATACCCCATCTTGCTGGAACCAAATTAGAGATTGTCCAATAAGTCGGCACCCTTTTGATTGAGAAAGGCGACAGCTTCTATTAGTGTTCCCCGGTCCCGAATTCTTCAATAAAAAAAGCTCCCAGAATTCTGGGACCAACAATTCCCGCTCACACATTAATTATCTGTGGATGCTGAGTGCCAGCATCCAGAACTTACAGGGAAAACGTAGCCTTATCATCAGAAAAAGAACGACGTTCAATGAAATCTGCATTAACTGTGATTATTTCTAAGCGGAGTTAGATTCTTTTTGTCATCTTCTGAAATATATTTTGCGAGGATGATAGTTTGCTACTCAAGACGTCCTTGAAACCTTGAATTGTCGACCTTTAGGTACCTTCCTAACGTGACCAAATCCTCAGAATTTATTTTCAATATTACGTAGAGTAGCTTTATTAATTGTCAAACAATTAGAATAAGTTTCGTTATTTAAATTAATAACATCTGTTTCAGTGCGCAATCAATCTCCGAAGATAACAACCTCCATTCTTTCTTCTGCAATTAAACCTATTTTGAATTGTTTACATTGTTGAGTTTATTTGCCGTTTTAATCAAGTTATTGTTTCTGTGATTCCAAATTTGTTACTTCTACAAAGCGTTTCAAGAAGTTTGCAATTTGATTCTTGGAATATAACAAAAATTACCACATTCTACCTATTTAAAAGTGACTTTATTTTACATTCAAGTAACATCATACAAGCACAAACTCGGACATTTCGAACATCGTAAGCTGCACAACCTTCTAGGCGGTGATGATACGTGATTTTCGGTGTGTTTTCTAACGAGCCCATCGAAACACTTCAGATTCTGTGTGGTCCGGCGAGTCACAAGGAAACACCTCGGAACGTACGGATTGTTTCTCCCGAACCTTCGAGTACTACTTTAACGCGTTGTTGTGCAGGACATCGTCTACACCGTTGGAATTCTGTAAAAAAAAAAATGAAACAACATTCAATGCGTATCTTTCGTGCTTAATGGACATAATGATAATGTGTTTGGTTTAATAACTGCAAAGCATATTTATTTTGTTTTAAAGTTATTTACTTTCGATGAAAATAATGGGGAATGCGATTTAAAACCTGGGATTAAGTCAATATGATCGAGTTAATTTGCTTGTTATTTAATAAAAAGGAGGTTATTTTTTTATTGTTAATATTGAAAATGGTATAGCGTCGTGCTTTAGTAAAATAGTAAATATGGTTATTATTGCATTTGACTGTATTCTTTAAAAGACTAAAGATAATACCGAATTGGAATGTTCAAATTCAATATTGTAAACCTTCCCAAGAATTAATCAAATTAGTTTAATAGCTAGATAGAGAGCAATAAATCATCATAACGGAACCAAGGTGTCGAGGTTCTGAAACTATGACAACTTCAATATTTTTATTGAATATTTCCTGACAAGAGAAGGCAACACATCCAACCGCTTATGATATGTCATGGTCTCAATAACGGAGGAAAAAAATTGTACTACTTGAATTTGAATACTGAATTTGGCCATTGAAGCCAATGAAGAATATTATAGAATAACTAAAAGACATTGGTACGAATAGTCAAAGTAGCTACCAACCAATGGAGTGACCAACTTGAACCTGATATAGGAGACTCTGTCGAACGGAAGAAGAGACTTCCGCTCATGTACTTCCTCATGTACAGAACTGGCAAGAACGCGATTCTGGTGAAGGAGGAGGTGATGTAAACTATTTAGTGAAACAGACTTCACAATAGGTCCCAAGACGTCGAAGTGGTACAGGTTAAAATCGCTAATTCAATTTAATCAATCTAATCTTTGTATTCTCTTTGCGTTGGATATGTAATACATGCATGAAATTGAAGATTGTGTTTTAATTTTTTAATTATTAATTATTATCTCAGAACCCGATAAAGACGCCCTTTTCTCGCGGTTTTCTGTCTACCACTTCAAATCCAGTTGATTAGGTGATATTGATTACATTAAAAAAGTGAGTTAATTATTCTGGATCCCGAAGCAGTTAGAGATGCCTTCGAAAGGATGAAAGTAATTCATCCATACTCAGATGAAAGACCGTTTAGGAGTTCTATTCCTAAGTTTCATCGATTGACTAGTTCTGGTGTTTCGTAGGGTTCCCTTTTGGATCCAAAGGTACTTTACATATACGCCGATGACACGTCAATTTTTTGCTCTAGTCGAAGTGAGGATTGGTTGAATGGCCTAACAAGTTGGAGCTCAAGATTAACGAATTCAAAAACGTAGCAATTCCCGCGGCGAAAAGAACGTTTGCCCGAGGAACTGGTTATTAATAATCAAAGATTTCAATGCCGAATTTCCGTAAGTTGTATTTGATAAAAAAATATACCTGGAAGCCACGTAGTAACTTGCCTCGTTAGGGCAAAGAATGCGTTACTGCCGTTAATCTGTAGCAGGGGTCAGCTAGATTTGTACACAAAATTTTTATTGGATATGGTCTAAATTCATACCACTTTAACCTATAATCCATTGCCTTGGTCAGTGGTGGCTCCTTACCAACCAAGGAAGTTGGAATAAAATTAAGTAAATCGGATGATAACTGGAGCTACCTGGTTCGTACGACCTTCCCAGTCGGATCCTCAATCTCGCATAAAATCTACTGCAAGATCGTCCACCATCTCTATGTCACGTTGTTAGAATAGCGGATAGGGTGCAGTACGGTTGGAGCCACAATAATTGATCAGGAAGACCTGGAATTTGGCAGGATGTTTAAATCAGCGACAGGGAGAGCAGCCCTTTCTTAGTGACAAAGATGAATGGCGCCGGAAAATTATGTGACCGCAGACGAACATCCAAATTCACTTGGGACAGTACTCAATTATTACTTAATAGATTGGCCCATGTGAGTTGAATGTGGAGTATCTTTTTTATTTGGAAATTGTAACCATTACACTTATGAAACAGTCAGCCAAATTTTTAAAAAGAGGGGACCTTTTTAAATTATCGCTGCGTAATTTCCCGTATTTCGTTATTACTAAAATCCAATCTTTTAGACATTCTTCTATTGTGACAAAACGTGAGAAAGCAAAAGCGGATAAAAGAAGTAATGTTATCCACATTGCAAAATCAAAAATTTCACACAAGCAGGAAGACGAAAAAGCAAATAGTAACCTATTGAACTAATCGCCGGTGTGTAGCGACCCATATTTTTTATATTTTGACGAACACTTAACAAGAGCAATGTGCAGTAGAACAATTTATAGAAGAATAAATTAATTGAGTCTTTTTCAAGAATTATGAATCGAAAATAATCAAAGAACTATAATAAAGAATTATGAGAAATACACTCGCGTATATGCCAGAAAGAACTCGTTGCGTACAACGTAATGCAAGGGTGTGTCCCCCTCACATGTTGACATTATTATTATTATGACATGTTTATGCTTTGGCAAGACAGAGAACGCGGCAGCTCTGCCACCCCACTTATGTACATTTTGTGCTAGTTTTGTGCCGTTTTATATTGCAATATTAAGCGAGTTATAGCGCTTTGAATTCCGGACTTCGCATGTTCCCATCTGCCCAATCACTGCGTTTCGAAAATTCGTATAAGCCATAGTAGAAATGTCTTTCGAGTGATGTGTAGTTAATGTTTTACTTGATGTTTCGCTGACCATGCTGTCAGCTTCTTCAGAAGATTTCTAAAGACTGGACAAGTAAAGTAAAGTAAAACATTAACTACACGACATCACCCGAAAGACATTTCTACTATGGATTACGGTCGTGAAAGCCTACACTCAACTATCGTATAGGCCATCATTTTGTGCTGTTGCCACAATAAAATATATGCTTCAATATTAAGTAAGACCATAACATGTTCCCAGCCCCGCCAAGAAGAATGAGATAACCCCGTTGACAGCAGCTCGAGCATTTTAAGAGTTATGGTTGATTTTTCTGAAGTAATTAAATTTTTGAAAAATGTCAACTTCGGCAGGGAGTCTACCTTGACATCTCTCGATTGCCGGACAAGTGTGCTAATCGCTAGTGGCCGGCAAAGAGGAAATTTCTAGGGTTCTCCTGCTTATCACGGATGTTCACCATTTTTCAGCTAATATATATTAGTTTAAAGACCATTTCTTGGAAGATGTAAATTTTTAATTTGAGCTAAAGATTTTCAAGCGATCTTTTTAAAACTTTGAAATAGCAATTAAAGAAGAAGTAGTAATTTTTAAATATTTTTATAAATAATAAAGAACAGTGATTATCATTCTCACATTGACATTTTATATTTGGTAATTCATTTTACTTGCGTTTAATCCATTAAATTTTCCGAAAATTTATCTCCCGTAAATGCGCGAGAATATAAGTGCGTGATTCACGTTTAAAATTTATAAGTATAAGAGATTTTATTATTTTATCGTCAATAATTTTGATTACGATTAGAAGTATCAACAAATAAAAAGGAACATTTAAGATTTCTTAGCGTGTTTTGATGATTCACGCCCAATTTTCCCAAATGCGCCATCCACAGATAAGCGTTGACATGAAGATAATGTCGCTGTATGGTTAAGATTCGTTATCAATTATCAAGTTGTAAAATATTCACACACACAACATTTATATTTACATATAGAGGTAAATCTTTTTACGTAAAAAGGAGTCTAATCTACCTAGTTTTTTAAGGTAAATGTGGTGGTAATTTATATTATACTCCCTGCAACTAATCGAAGGTTGTATAATTTTTATTAACTTGCTGACTTATGCGTGTTTTCGGCTGTTTAATGCCCTATTTACTGTTATCGTTAAACATTATCAAATCCGCGTATCAAGCCGATCACTAGCTTCAACTATAGTCCCATCTAAGCCAGCCTTGTCAATTTGGAGCGCAGTTATCTTCTACTCGAGTTAACATTCATCCCTATGACAGGAGCGTATCACCCAATAATTCAAATAAATCATCAGCTTAAAGTCTTTAGTTCGTCAAGGAAGTTTCAGAAATTTTAAATAAAAGTTGACACATTCAAAATAAAAAATAAAGAACGGGGAATATTATTATCTCTAATCAACGAGGAGCGGCTAAATTCCTTCCTGCGTAATTCTTAACCGGTACTGTGGTTATATGTATGGAAAACTACATTTAAACGCCGCAACACCCAATGTGTTGTTTTTGCTTTGTGGTTCAGCATCCCATTTCCGGTTATACTTTGAAATTCTTTAAATTTTCCCTTTTAATACCGCTGAAAATGTCGGTTTATCTCGCAGCGTTTGTTCCCATTCGAAAATTAGGACACAGATTTGACAAGTTTCAAAATAAAATTGGTTTTCCACGCAACTCGTTCATTAAAGCTTTTTGCAGTTAGCAAGTTGAGGAAATGTGTAATAAGTCGCTCTATTATAACTAAAGAGATGACCAAGGCAGGTGAAATTATTACTTTTTTGCAGCGACTGGACAGATTCGTGTCTATTCGTCTTATAAGAAAGGGTTGGTGTTGCCCACTGATTTCCCCTCAGCCTTCGATAACTGCATTCAGTTTCAATCAGAGTGACAGCTTTATAAACCTCAGCTTCAGTAAGATCGTATATCTTGGCTTAAAATTGCTTATCGATAGTAAACGTGGATATTAGCAAAGATTGTTTGAAAAGAAAATTAAAATTTGCCAATCTTACAAATCGATCGGAATAAAGATCACATCACACACAAGCAAGCAATTATTTGAATGCACTGCACATTGATTAAATAAAAAAAATTATTCAATATAGACGAATGCGTGTGAAAAAAAAATGGCTTAAGCCATAGCTGGCTTCTTGGCACTAATCTTAATTTATCCACAAATATGTTTTAAAATAAACATTAAACAATCTTAATTACAATCCTAAAACTCAATGGAGGCATTGTTATGGTTCAAAATTCAGCATCCCACTTCCGGTTATACTTTGAAATTCTTTTAATTTTCCCTTTTAATACCGCTGAAAATGTTGGTTTATCTCGCAGCATTCGTTCCCAATCGAAAATTAGGTAACGGATTTGACGAAGGATATGACAAATTTCAAAATAAAATTGGTTTTCCACGCAATCCGTTCATTAAAGGTTTTCGCAGTTAGCAAGTTCTGGAAATGTGTAATAAGCCGCTCTATTATAACTAAAGAGATGACCAAGGCAGGTGAAATGGTTACTTTTTTGCAGCGACTAGACAGATTCGTGTCTATTCGTCTCATAAGAAAGGTTTCGTGTTGCCCCTCAGCCTTTCGGTAACTGCATCCAGTTTCAATCAGAGTGGCAGCTCTAGCAACCTCAACTTCAGTAAGATCGCATATCTTGGCTTAAAATTGCTTATCGATAGTAAACGTGGACATTAGCGAAGATTGTTTGAAAAGAAAATTAAAATTTGCCAATCTTACAAATCGAACGGAATAAAGATCACATAAAGATAAGCAAGCAATTAATTGAATGCACTGCACATTGATTAAATATAAAATATCACTCAGTATAGACGAATTCGTGTGAAAAAAATGGCTTAAGCCATAGTTGGCTTCTTGGCATTTCTCTTAATTTATCCACAAGTATGTTTTAAAATAAACATTAAAAAATCTTAATTACAATCTTAAAACGCAATGGAGGTATTGTTATGGTTCAAAATTCAATATTACTTTCTCACTCTGCGTATCTGCAACATCGACATTTATATGCTCATGCATCCCCTACGGGCGCTCCATACACTTATGCAAGACTTTCCACACATCGTCGCATTAGAAAATTCACGCGTAAAATAATCTCGGCACTTAAGCCGAGGTGGATAGTCGCAGAGCGTAGAGAAACTATTAAAATCACGTTATCCAGTATCTGTATGGAGCAGGCCCGTCGGACAATCTGCGGTAACGCTAGAAAAGCACGCCTCGGTCTGAATCCGTAAGGGTACACCGATGTAAAACGTCCCCCAAATATGCGTGCGGAACTCCGCTGTTGTTGCTGGTGGTCGCGATTATACGCAATACAGGATCGGCTTGAGTAAATAAACGTTTTGGCAATTACTTAGATTTATTTATGTAGTTAATTAAATGTTCAGAAAATTGTACGAGAGAATCAATTAAATGAATATATGTTGTTGGTGAAAGAAGAAGGAGGAGATCTAGAAATTTATAGGAGAATGTAGTAAGAGAAGCTGCAGAATTATGTTAAAAAAACAAAGACAAAAAAATGATGTGGATTAAGTTCTTGTTTTAATACGAATCTCTAGTATCCAATTTTAATATTTCAAGTCATATAAATATTAAAATTGGATACTAGAGATCCGTATTAAAGCAGGAACTTAATGCACATCATTTTTTTTGTCTTTGTGGTGACAGCCCTACGGGGTAAACGTTGAAGTTTATAACTTCAGTATTGTGTAAATGACGTGGAAATTTTTCCGTGATTTTGTTATTATTACCCCTTCGCATTGTGCAATATTTTAACAATCTAGTAAAACAGTAATAAAACAATTTTGGTTGGCGTTTATTCAATAGAAGCTACGAAGCGAGATTAATATATTATCTACCTATCCATAAAAAAGTAAATGACATTGGCCACTTCTTGCTATTTAAGTAGCTGTGATATTTTGATACGAATTGATGTTGTTTTAATACATGTTTATTCGACAAAAAATGAGTGAAATTCAGCTAGAACACAGCTGTTCTTAACGGAGGAGGGGTGTTAACCCAAAAATATTTATAACAGATAGCTTGCAGAATTAATTTGAAGCGGGAACTAACGAAAATATATTTTTCTTCGATTTTGGCAGGTCGAAAAATGAGGGTTTCAATTATTGCCGATGAAGTACGGATATCAGAAGCCATGGTTTTAAAAAACTTGAAACATGGAAGTTTCAAGCAGTCTTCAGCAGGAAAACTGATGGGTGTGGCATTTTGTATGCAGAAGAGATGTTATTAATGGAATAATTACATGGAGAAAGGCACTACAATAATGAGGAATGTCTATAAGGAAACGATTACAGAATTGGAAACTGCTACTCAACAACAAAAATTGTAGAAAATTGTGAGCGAGAGATACTCAGAGCTTAATCACAATGCTAGAATCCACAAAGTTCCCCAGGTCCTAAAAACGGCTACGGTTTTATAAGAACGAGGTATCAACTTTACAGGTCGGACTTGAATTCTATTCTGCACTAAATGCGGGCTTTTTTCTTTCATATCACTGTTGAAGCGATCCAGTAAATTGGCATAGTTCTCGCTATTAATCTTTTTGCCCTTTTCAAGGTAATCGACGTGGATCGTGCCACGTACATTCCAAGACACTGCGGCCAGGGCCTTGTTGGCCGAGAAAGTGGTCTTGGTCTTCTCTGGGCCCGGTGGGCTATGAAAAGCTCACTGTTTGGACTCTTCTTTGGTCTCTGATGGTAGCGCAAAGCTTCGTTTCGTCAAATGAGTTGTTAATACGTTATGCGCCCGATTAATTAAGATCATTCATTACCACATCAGGAATTTTTTTTTTGAGATGACCTTATTTGGACAACCTGGACATTATTCATCAATACTACTCGTACGGCTTCGTTTAAATTAAGCTGTCCAATGTTTCGGTCGATAACGAAGGTTAAGAGTTCCCATAAACTTCATTCAGTTCTGCTTTTATCTCACCATTTTTTCAAAAATAGGTATTAGTCACTGCTTTAGATTCAACTTTTTTCCACTCTTATTAAATCCCGAAAGTTGTTCACTTTAAATGGCTGTAAACCAGCCGATGTATCTGTTTGAAAATTTGACAGGACCCTTATCAAAGGCTATTCTTACGAAAAACAATTACTTCACTTCTAATAGCGCCACCTCTTGCCGAAATCAGGTAATAATCGAACCCTCCTTGTACCATCGACTTTGCTTCAAGACCCCGCAACGTCGCATGTTGGTTTTAAGTAATACGTTTAGGTCTTGGAGAATATCGATAACATTGGATTATGTAGAATCTTCAAAAGAAATTGTATTAAAGCTGCAAATTGATAAAGCTTAAGGATATATTTGAAACTATGTCTATTAAGTCTGTCGGCTGCATGAGTTCTAAGTACAATTCAGAATAAATAATATCCAATCAATCCTTCCAAAGACGGTCCTGCATATACCATAACAGAAAACTGCACCACCCGTCGTTAATAACTCCGCAAATTCATTCTATCCTGTGTGTACGGCAAACCCACACATATATAAAGGCGGACGATATGGGGCCAGCGTACTCATACATAAAGCCTTCTTTTTTTTATTTAATCGTTGCAATATGTTGCGATGGCGATAACGTATGGGATTTTGATAAGGTTCGGTTAGTATGATTAATCGGAACGCAGCAATGCATGCATAAAAAAAAGAACGAAAATGGCGGAAAGTGTCTGCGTTGCGTTATCTTATCGACGTTTTACTGCAGGAAACGAAATGGTGTTTTTTCTTTTTTTGCTTTTCGCGGTCCCCACGTATCGAATTATTAATTGCTGAATTGAAAGAAAACGATCGTGTATAGAAATGAAGCAATAAGCCAGCTTTAGTGTTTTGAATAATGAAGAATTGGTCAATATGATTAACGGCGCTGGTTGAAGTTAAATATATAAAATTTTCATACGTGTATTGGTAGCCTACATACTTGGAAATTGGAAGAAAACTCTACGAAATGCTTGTTGTACGTGTATAAAACCTCTAAAAAATTGTAAATGATATAATTGAGCCACGCTGTGTCCAATTCAGTTAAATATTTAGTACAAATAATGTGATTAGGCTTGGTCATGGACTCAATTTGAAACCAAAGTCAATAATCTAATTCCAAGTAAACAACTCTTATTCGAAAACCACCGTCACGCCCTCCATGTAGTGCTTTGCGCAATTAATTTGCGTTTGTGTTGAATCGTGTCTGGTTGAATCAGGCTAAGCGATCTATTATTGGTGAGACGGTGAAGCTTCGAAAGAACTATTTCTGTTATAATTTAGAATTGAAAATGAAGTTATTCGAAAAGGGAGGTTTCCCCTCTTCGTAAATTCTTCGATCGTTAAGAGGATTTTTTCCCTAAGAACTAATTTAGGTACGCCGTTTTTTAGCATCTAATTACACTGTATTCGTATGCTTGCTGTTAAGAACTTTAGAATCTCCCGATAATGTCGTAAGACGAAATCCACCGTATTAATCAAATATTACTAAGTGAGGCGTTGATCACCATTCAATAGTATAAAGAAAGATGATGTTGTAAGGCCGATTGAATAAAATTGCCGATACTGGAAGCTGGGACGGATCCTCTCTATCTACAATAAATACTACAAATGTTTGGCACACTAACAGATCGACAACGATGAAGAAACCTTATGTCTCTTCGTACACGGATCAAATATTAACAAAGTTCCACCGGAAAAATTCTTGGAAAGGTGGGATGAAATTAACTGCTGCTGTATCGCTAAAGTCCCTTTGACGTAACCATCAAAGCAAATAGCATTAACATACTGAAGATTGTCCAGAACAGATCTTCGTATGGCTGTTGAGATTTTGACTGTGCATTACCGGCTAAAGGGGAACTTTCATTAAATGGGATTAGGCGAAAATCGGTCATGTATAGGATTGTCAAACTAAAGACGAAACACTGCAACTGCCAGGTGCTGATGCCATTTAGAAGGACCGTGTTGTGCGATTCCTCTAGACAATGTCCTAACTAATGCCAAGACAGTGGGAACGTTGATAGTATGAAGATGATGGATAATAGACGTACTGCGCCCTAAATGCTGTGGGATCTATTTCACCCTCTCTTTGTCTACAACCATAACCGTACCAAGTGAGTTTGTCTTTGATTGAGACTTGAATTTTATCCATTTTGCCAAAGAATTTTTTGTTCTGGACCATTTTTTTAAGCTACAACAACTCTTTTTGCAACATCACTCGAAGATTCAGGTTTAATCTTGTTAGTTAATTCCTTGCATGTGCAGCATGCGGGGCTTATCCAAGAATAACCTAATTTTTTCCGGAATACCTTCTGGTACAAACTGGACGTAACTCCACATTCTGAATGTTTTCGCAGGAGTTGGTGCATTTTCCTCATGTTTAATTTTTCATTCGAGTATTGATAATTTCCCTTGCTGTAATCAGCACGTTTTGTAGAAAATGATCCAATATGGTCTTCATTTAGCCTTCACATCTCATTGTACGAGAGCGCCACATGTTATTCGTGGCAGTGCGTATGAAAAAACCAAGCATGTCCTGAACATGTCGAGCTTCTAAGATAAATGTTTCTCGGTTGCGGTTTGTTAACCACCTAATAGGTGGCTAATATCTAACAAACCGGGTATTTAGCTTGTTCATTCTTGTAGCTGTAGCAAGAAAGCTGAGTTTTCTAAACATTTGGAGATTGAGTGAAACATCCGCGAAATAAACAATTAGAGTTCTTTGTTCTTAAAACTTTCCATTACGTCCTCCTATGTATAACTTGCTCTGTTATAAGCGTTTATTCAATTATACCCCAAAAAACATTTTACCATACCTGTTTTAGAATGGAGCAAGTTTCATATAGTAGCATAGCCACAGAAATTGTTTAGTTTCTCAGTTAAATTTAATGCTCACATAAGCATTCATCTAACAATTTAATTATTAGCGCAATGAAACAATTATCAGTGCTAATTTGCTTCGATCCAATGTCGTTTATGCTAGTAAGAAAATATTTAAATAAATCATTCACACAGATGAAAATTAGTTTGGAAAATAATTAAATTTTGTTGTTGACGGCTCCATACTAACAGATCTTTACTTTGCTATAATCGAACACAAAATGGAACATTAATGAAACTGTGTACATCTACATACAGGCACAATAATCATTATTAAAAAGGACCCAATTTAATATGGATACACAACGCGGTACTTAAATGACTAAATTGTTATTGTTTTCGTGGTTCCCTCTCTAATCACTATCAACGTTATCAATTTGGTCCGATATTGGAACCAGCAACACTCGTTTATAACGCATCCTTTTACACGGGCGATATTTGCTCAAGCGTTGTTTGTTCTTCACTCGAATTATTGCAATATTTTAATATGTAACTAGATAATAGCATCGGGATATCCTTTGAAATACGGCTATGATTGTAAATTACAAGTCGTTTCTGTTAAATCGAAAAACGCCGCTTGTAATCATGACTCTTTGTACGGTGTATTCGTGGGATGAAGGTCAACATGTTATCGACTAAATTTTGGCTATCACGTAGAAGCTTTTTTATTTTACGCCAGCGCTATAATTAATAAAGAATGTTGAGAATCGTCTGTTTACAAACAACACAAAAGTATCGGCACACTCCGCACCACGCAAGTTTAATTGATTTATCCGGGACAGCTGTTTCAGATTCAATTCGGTCATCGGTTGAAGATGAGGATTGATGGATGTCAGCGTAATTTGTTGCAAATTTCCTTAATCATATTAAGTATATTACGCTATTGGTAAGATATTCCGTAATTTTGCAATAAAATGATACGCTACTGAGTAGTGGTGGTAAAATTATACGTGTGTGGAAAATCATCATTTATGTTTTAATTCTGTGTTAATCTAGCCATTCATTGACGATTTAATTTCGAAACCCAGCTGGTGCATGATGTTTCTCAGCTTTTTTGATAATAGTTGAAACTATTTAACGTTGAAAGGTACAGCAAACGTTGAATACGTCACCAAAAAAAAAGAATCGACTACTTCACGAAAGAGGAATATCAAAGAGATCTTTCATCTCATAAAAGGTACAATTATAAGTGTGTCTTTTAAAGAACTTATTATATTGAAAAGTTCTGCAGGGTCACCATCAAATAAAAACATTGATTTATTGCTGAAGTGCATGTGCGCCATATTTATATTGACAATGTTACCTGCTACACCTGCATTAGCGTAAAGAGAGTTAATTTCAATTAATAATAATAATAATATATTGTTTATTATCATTACACCCAAATTACAAAAACAAGCATGGCATAATTAAAAAAAAAATGTAGGTGCAAGAATAATTGGCCACACTCGGACTTAGTGTGCAACACAGCCTGTTTTTCAGTGTAACTAGGAATATTTAGGAATAATGTAATAACACTATACAGGACGATAATAAGACGGAAATTGAAGTATTAAATGTTTAATTAATTAATCTTCTTTTTAACGGTTATTTTCTCAAGAAGCTGCGATGTTTCTACAACTTTATTTTTGGAATTGAAAAGGTGATTCGTATTGTTTTCCAATTCTTTTGCCTTTAGAACTGCTTTTAAATATTTACTGTAATTTTGATACGTTCTTTGAAATTTTATTTAGCATTGCTTTATGCAGTTATCGCCTCACGTAGCATTTCGCTCTTACGTCGTTGTTTAGCCACGAATTATAGTTGTGATTATTGTTTCATTCTTATTTTTTTTTTACATATTTCTTTGTAAATTTTAGCTATGGCTCACATAAATATACCTGTACATTTATACGGATCCTCTTGTTGTAATATATTAAACCAATGTCCATTTACCTGATGCTTGTTTCCAATTTGGTAGTTCGAAGTGATGGTTTTAAAATTTGAATTTGTTTTCACACATACATTATCAATTAGGGTGGCAATTGTTTGATCTATTCTTGTAGCCTCTATTATGGTCTATTGTAGTCCAAATAAACAACAAATCATTAAGATCTGTAAGATTTCAATTAAAATCCCCACAACATAGAACGGTGTAATGAACCCAGTTCATTAGTTCAATGACAGTAAAATATCTTCAAGTGTATTGCAAAAGGCATCAAAATTTCCAGATGGTGGACGAAAACGTTTATTGTTACAAATTTTTGTTTGGGAATTTAAATGGCAGAACATTCCACATTTTTTTGTTTCAGATCCTCAGGTTCAATGGCGTCATGTTTGAATATGCAGGAACCAGCGCGAAAGGAAAAGTTGTGGATAAAAATTGATACTAATTTAAAGTTCTCTGTATTTAAATAATTTTCTTGATTAGGTTTTAATCAATGTTCCGTAAATGTTAATACATTAATTTTTTTTTTATCTAAAAGCTCATTTGAAAAATGTCGTAGATTGTCACACTCCCGACGGCCGATTTCTTCGCTTCATCCGGCAAATTCAGCAGTACCGAAACCTTGAAAGATGAACAATGTTTTAATTGAATTTTCCTATTTCGTATTATGTATTCCCTTGCCTAGATAAGTGATTGTAGAATTTTCTGACGTATTTGGATCTAAACCGTTCAGATGGAGATGTGCACATCTCTTCGATTTTCCTTGAATAAGTTAAATTTTGCACTTTCTTTGTAGTCTGAATGATTTTTTGTTAAATTTTCTGTTGTTAAATCTTTTTCACTAATATCTTAGATGTGTATTTTGCGACATCTGTTGAATTTGTATGAAATTGTTGAAAATGTTAATTGTTTTATTTCTTGCGTTAAACTACAATTTATTATCATCAAGCTAGAAATTTCATTTTTCAAGGTATCTATCTCATGAGCAGTTACGTTTTCCAGCGCATTATTTATTTTTTGAGTTATAAGAGCTATCTTACTAAAATTTTGTTTTATCCAGGTTTGGAGAGATTACATCTTCTTCCAATTTCTTGCAACTCCGATTTTTTATAGATCTTTTAGCTGTATCAATTTTTTCTATAATATGTTAACATACAATAAGTGATAATTGCTTTCACACTTGTCTCTACAACATATGTAATTATCACAACAATCGATATTCTTCTTATTTTCCGCATACCGAGTGGCCATTGTGACATGCCAACGCACTACTACGTAACGACGCTCATGTCTTGTCGCTTGCATTTATTTTCTTTTAATTTAATTCTGGGTTTCTGAATAAGCACTCATAGGGAGACAGATGCCCACTGGCTATGCCTTTGGCTACTTATTACAGTGAAATAAATAATATTGATGTTTTAGTCCAAATGTATATTTTTCTATGACCAGTTCGTCATCAACAATTAACATCTTTTGCTTGATGCGATAAAAATTATATTGAAACCCATAAACACCCAGTTTATTTATTTTGTGAATTTTTTGCAAGAATCTTTAAAACAGCCCTTTTTTTGACATTGAATAATAATGTTTGCCTTATTTTTACTTAGCAAAAGTTTACTTATGTAGTCTATATTAAACATCTTATTTTAAATATAGAAAAGCACGATATACATAGTGTTACATTATGCCTTTCGCAAAAAGTTCGCGGTTTTCCCTTGCAGCTTTGGTTGGCTCTGCGTTGGTATTCACGAAAAACTAACAAGCCTTCATCGGATGTCCCAATTTGAGAAATCGTATTGGTATTCGTCTTTCGGATTGCGAAGAAGGTTTAAGTGTATTTCGCGTCCGTATCTTGACACCCAAAAACCTTTCGATACGCTGTGAAAGGGGAGTTTCACAAATTTCTTATCGCTAGTTTCTGCCGATTAAGGTCGTGGAATTTCTTACGTAAAGCCTATGTGGGACTTTCTTAAGCATACGATCGTCATTTATAGAAAAATAACCGTTGTAAATAGCTACGGCTTTTATAAATTTATGTTCTTTATTGTACCTATTTACTCTTAAATTAATTAATTATTATTAATAAGATACTAATCAAGGTTTTTTGTTGGTAGTCGGTAGGCGCCGAAAGAGTGGCGCCATTACTAAACTACTAACGTATTACTATTAACGTATATAAATTGTTATTTTTAACATTATAGTAGATAAGATACCTACTCATAAAAATAGTGGAGAAATATTAAAAGCGACATAAACGATTATGATGGGAAGTGTTCAATACTAACTATTAAAAAAAAAGACCCTCTCTTATCAAATGATAAGAAAAGCAAAACATATCAATAGTACCTAGAAAATAACGATAAATTAAATACCTTCAATATAATCCAGTTTTTGCCCATTTCAGTCCAACAGTAGAACGTAAAGATCGCCTCTTCTAGTACTACTTAAATGCCCGCGGAAGAAAAAGCACTCAAATTCATAAATATAATTCACTTAATTACGCACTTGTTACTTGTAAAGAAACGATATTTAATCAGCTTTACCACAATATTACTTGATAATGAATAAACAAATAAGCACTAAATACAATGGCAAATATTGTAATATATGCAATTGATGCACGTAATAAAGATCTTAACAACACCTAACATAATAGAATAATTGTAATAAGTCCGTATCATTCACTACCATATAAAGATGTGTGTACAATAGTCTCTGCCACTACTTTCGTAAGCTTCTCAGTCGTTTGGAATTCGTTATGTACAGTGCATTTTATGATTTTATTTTACGCAAAAGCGATCGGTATAAATGTATAATAAAAATATGGAAAAATTAAATATGCTTATTTAATTTTATATAATTGCATTTTCTTAAAAAATATTTAAATAAATACAATTAAAATTTGTATAAATAAATAGTAACAAATAAGATACAAACTGCAATAAAAAACTATAATTATGAGCTTAATTATTCATTTGATCAAAAAAAAATTTAAAACGAAAGTTACTTGGCGTCTATGAGCTAAACTTATTTTCATCTATACAGAATAACCAACTTCTTTGAATTCTATTTTATTTTTGACAATCCAATAAATTTTACAACCACTTGTTGCAGCAATGGTTTAAATCAGCGTGTTTAAATATTCAACACCTGAAAAGAGGGTGCTTTCACATAGGGTGGTACGTAAGAATTAGTGCGAAATAAGTGTCATCTTTGGTATTAATTTGACGATACCAATACCAATAGTTTGCTTCGATATATAATAATTAATGTTAATAGCTTAATTTCGTCACATGATTTGTGCGTAATGTGACCTAAATTTATCTCTTGATATCAATTATTTTAATTTTTAATACGCAGCATTGCACATGGTATGTTTATCAGGAAGTATTAACGCGGTGCCATGGTAGCTTCGAAATTTTTGCACTAACATATAGAATGTTTTACGAGGGATTGCGTCGATCTGTATACGAAAGAATGTACATTACCACATTCTAAAAACATGACAATATTGTAAAGCTTACAGGTGTTATTGAGCTTAAATATTTTTAATTATCTAAGACTTCCGGCAATAGCGGAAGTATCTGTCAATTCTGTTATTTTAAATAGAACACTGAACACTGAAAGTGTTTTAAAAACTGAAATTTTGCGGAACTATTGGCTGTTCAAATGCAAAGAGCGTCGAAACTTTTTTCTATTTTATCTTCTTTATCAAACTGCCCTTACAAAATAATCGTATTAATTTCGTTTCTATTATTCTTTCTATTTTTTTCTATTATTCTTATTTTATTTCTATTATTTATTATTCTAAATTGCTGCTTTTCAAAATATCTTGGAAGATGTGTTTTGTATTTCCTCAAAAAAAAATAGTCCCCACCGATGAGAATGTAGCTTACGCAGTTTTTTAAAATGTTATTCAACTTTGAAGAGATCCAAGTTAATTATGACCATTACGGAACAATCCAGAATCAATGAAAAATATATGAAATCTTTTTGTTTTTTTAATAAGTGAGAAAAGAACAAGGTAAATGCACCTATTTAAAAGAAATTAAGCTTAGACATTTTTTTTTCATTTAAAATAGTAACGTAATTGTCGGACACACTATATGTTTTCGAAAAGTTCATTCCAATGTGTACTCTTTTATATCGATCGATGCATTTCCTCGTGAGACACCTGTACATACAGCAAGAGTCGGGCCAAACCCCATGAGTGTACTGAACACGTGAAAATAATTTTTATTTATTTTTAAGGTATAGACGTAATTACAAATAAACAAACTTTCATGCATTACCATAGCGTTATTTTAATAAACATTTTAAAATTCTGCCATTGACCTTTAAACCTTGTGGAGTAGCTCGTTCACATATTATGTCAGCACTGGGAAGCACTCCGGTCTCGCACAGTTTCTTGAAAGCTCTGATAAATACGTTTGCACTGGGACTTCTCTTAGGTAAAAACCGTTGATGGTAGTCTTCAACTAGCAGTTATAATATTCTCATTGCAAAAACCATATTTGCGTATTCTATATTTGAATAAGTGTGTGGCATTTTCTGGTGTAATAAAATACTGTAGAAACTCCAGCGGATACGTCGCATGTAATAAGAAGTAAAAAAAAGAGCCTTTAATGTAGAACATACATCATTTTTTTTTTTACACTCGGAAACAAGCAAAAATTTGCCATTTACAAGAACGCTAGTTGAATTTTGTTAATTTGTTTACATGATTTTCACATGTGGAATACACTCCTGGAATTGTTCCGTACCTCCCGATTCACCCTGTATATTATTTGCATTGTGCACACTTCCACACTACGTTTTAGTTAATTGCATTAATTTCCCTTCTTAGGCCTTGGATATGGGCTCTCCTATTAGAATAAGACAAAAACTAAGAATACCAAAATCCCGAAAACGAAGCCGTTTTCAGGAAAAATTGAAATTAAAAATTAACGAGCGATTCTATTACTAGCGGAATTCGCATTTATAAAATGTAGAACCGAGTTGCCATGGATTTATTTCGCTTTGATGTTATGTTTATTTGACTTGTATGGTTTATTGACTATCGAAAGCTTTAAAAGTCTTTTTAAATTGAAAATGACACGGAACACTAACGGAAAATACATCGATATGATAACAGTTTTAGGCGCTTGTAGTGACGTTAGCTGCACAGTCGCAAAACATTCCCAAATATAGAAATACATGCTGCGGAGACAGGATGTGTCGCTCTAGAACGTTCTTTTCACGCCGGCCGTCCTCGAAAAGTTACATGGCAACAGAAGGAATAGTTGTTGTAGAATGTTGAGAATAATCCCATCACTAATGCTTGTTTGTTGTTAAGAAATAAGCGTCACACCTAATCCTCTGTTCACAGATACCTACGAAGATATAACTGTTCAAATTTTGTTTCTCGGAGATGATGAGAGTAAATTTTTGTACATGAACATTAACACCAAATTCAGAGCAATCCTGACTTTTTCCATAATGTTTTGTTTATCGAAGTAGCTCATTTCAATCAACAAAGATTTTAAATAATCTAAAGGGACTTTGTGCGAGGCAATGGCTAAGTTAGGAAAGTTGAAGAAAACGTGCAAAATGTTTCTTACAAACTCCGTTATTCCAACCGGTCGCCTAATTTAGAATAAAAGAATTTATGAGAAAAATTTTGGACCTTTTCTTCAATTTTCCCAACTTATTATCAAGGAGTTTTCGATTACCACAGCCTTCATTATTGACGCTACGTGAATCCTTGTACATCGGTGAAATAAGCCAAGAAAATATTCTTGGAAAAATTATTGTTAATTTTTTGCGAGAACACTTTCCCAGGTTTTTTAAAAGGTATTCCTTTACAACAATGTGCAACAATGTTTTTTCGACACGATGGAGCGCTTTCGCTTTTACTGACCCTGGAATGGATAACGTTATTGCCCAGATTCACGAAAGAATAAGTGAAATAAATGAGGATTATTTCCAGGAACTTCAGCCACGTGTATTAGGGAGAATAGTAACAATTTGGGTAGTTAGATGTTTTGTTTCTATTTAACTTAAGACTTTTTATTATTTCAATACTACAATTTTCTTTTTGTATTTGGATTTGTTACGAATAAACAAAAATTATATAATCCTTTCAGGATTTTAGTGTTTTTAATTATTGTCTTATTTCCAGTAATAGAACACATATACGAGGGCCGGGAAGTAAATTTTGACTCACCTTGTAAAAGTAACAATCTAAGCTACACGGGAGATCATCTAATAAACTTTCAAAGATTCATTTTCGCGCCATCAGACGTATCGAAAACGTTGACAAGCCCAGACCGTAATGAGGATATCATTATTGTTATTATTAGCAGCCATCAGATAGCAGGTACACAATTATTTATTAATCCTTGATATAATCACGGAGTGTTTGACAAACAATAATATTTACTTTTTTATGCGGAACGACGAACATTCGCATTGACTGGTGGGGATTAGTGTGCCATTTAAACATATGTATCGTAAACGCAAACAGCCCGAACGAGTAACTGGCTAGAATGTGTCCCGGAAGTAAGATGTATTTAAAGAAGAGGTGCCACGTGTTCAGTATTGTACGTTTCGGGATTGTTTGCTTTCTACAGAAGAAAGTGGTATGGAACAGAAAATTGTACAAAAGGAGAATTAGCGCGAAGTTGAATCATTTCCTCTTCTAAAAAGTTGGTCGATAAGAACAAAAAATTTGTTAATTATAGTATTTCCTTTTGTGTGCCATAAAACTCAAGTAGACATAACTTAATTACCAAAAATACAGCTTTACACACTTGTACAGTGCACCTGAATTGCTAAAATGTAATTTAGCGGCAACCTCTGATAGAGAAAACGCACCAAATCGTTCGGCGATTAAGCCATTAATCGAAAAATTTGAAGAAACTGTTGCAGTTATCAATAAAAAACCATTGCATCGTCAGGCCGGTTTAATGACTATCGCTGTGAATCCACAATTAGCCACCATTCCCAGTTGGCAATTTCAAAAAGCACTTGTAAAGTTAAGAAGTTGCTTCTTCGAAAGAAATCCTGGAACGTGTGTTCATGCGGATAAGTATGTGAACACCCACAACTGTCGTGTTTGCTGAGAATCTTAGGTAAATTCGTGCGCCCACAGAATGTAGCTGTTTGGCATGGTTTCCGGGGTGGTAGAGGTAATGGGTCACATTTCATCGAGGACGAAGTCAGCAATGCAGTTAGTTAATGGCGACCGTTACCCTGACATGATGAGGGAGTTATTAATTATTAACGTTATTAATTTGCCATATCAAAATCATGTTAAAACCAGTGTATTTTTAAAAACTAGAATTGATGGTTCATTTTCCCGGATATTACTTGATAAATTTCATTGCTTCATCGTACATATGGACATACAATTTTATAGTTCTTGGCTGACGTATTCTACATAGATCTACAATAAGGTGTTCTTATTGCAAGTTATATATATAAAAAAATTAATTAAAAACCTCATGTAATCATTTTTTTCAAACAATCTAATGAAAAAATATGGTCTTAGCAGATTCTTTACCGTCACTAAACTACCAAGCTTATAATTCATTTCAATCCAAAAATTATGATGTAAGAACCAACGCCGCTCAGATACAGCCCTGGCCACAAGTCTCTGCCACCCCCAATTACAAGGAAAAGATAAAACTCACCTCTCAAAGATGAAATGGTGAAATATCCGCATAGTACTGTGAGATACACTATAAATTGTTACAAAAAGACTGAAAGTTATCAAAATTTAAAAAGAAATGGAAGGAAATGCATTACAAGTCCGGGACGAGGCCGGCGTTTCCTTAATAAATCGAAAAAGGACTACCTCTGAGCTGAGTGCTGCAAGTAAGAAAGTAAGAAAGTGAGCCTTCAAAATGCAGGGTTAAAAACTGGAAAAGCAAGAAAGAAACCTTAGTTGCCAAATGTAAATAATAAGAAACGTTTGTAGTGGTGTATGAAAAAACAACATTTTACTCAGGAGGATTGGTCGAATATCACATGATCGGACGAATCGATTTACATAATTAAAACAGATTATAATTACACAACAGAAGTAAAAGTAAAATTAATATTAATTGTCCTTTAGTAGTTGATTTTTGTAATGGCTTCAGGTGTTTGGAACCACACGACGCAGAGTAGGCGAAGAATACAAGCCAGAACGTGTGGTACCAACCGTAAAATACAGAAGAAGAGGTATAATGGTCGGGGGTGGCATGTCAGCAGCTGGAATCGCCGAAATTGTGGTACGTCAGGGCCGAATAGATTCAGAAAAGTAATGGAAACTGCGCTGCAACCGTCTTTTAACAAAATATTCGACGAAACCAACATGAATGGCGTTCGTTTTTTAGTCACGAGTAACCATGGAGTGGTTCTCAGATATCGGTGTTAACCTTGAGGAAGAATCGGCTCCGAAAAAGGCAGGGAAATAAAGGCTGCTGTTTTTTGTAATAGTCGTGGTGTTGTGTTAATCGATTATCTTGAAACAGGAAAAACAAAAACATGGACATACTCCGGACATCATTACTTGATAAGCTGAAAGCAGAAATTGCGACAGAAACGCCCCCATTTGAAAAGAATAAATGTTTTATTCCACTAAGGCAAGACAACTATCTCACACGTCAGTGACTGCCGAGGAAAAAATTCATAAATCGGGGTTCGAATTGACAAATCACGCACCTTATTCACGAGAGCTGATCCCTAACGATTTTTTTGTTTCTTAGACCTAAAGTTTCGCTGGGAGGACAGGGATTTTCATCAATTGAGAGAAGCCATTAAATTCATAAACGCCTATTATGAAGAACAAAACCCTAACTGCTATTTGGACCGATTATATTATGGGAGTATCATTGCGAGAAGTGTGCAAGGAGACTCTGTTAAGAAATCAAACTGAATTTGACAAAAAAAAAGCTTTTTTCTGTCTTAGGCGGGAAACTTTTTAGTTTACTCTTATGGTGATTTACATTATTCTGCTACTATTCTGTCATGGACTGTAACTTTTGTTACCCATCACTGTGTATCTATTAAACCTACGCATATTTGTCAATATCGCTTCGGTGTGTGCAACGGTGCGTTCATATATGTAACTGCGTTTGTATGCGTATGTGTGTATTCACCTAAAAGTAAACCTTCTTCATTTGTTAATTATTGTTTACTGTGTTTAGGCACGCTCAATTTGTGAACAAACACCGAGTCTATTGTGGACGTTTATTGTTTGTGTGCATAGCAGGCTATTGTGAACTGTTACACTATACACTACGCGTTCTACATGTTTACGGTATGCTGGCAATGCTTATTATTGCGTCGGCCGATTTGGAGTAGCGTTTCTTTACTCTCGTTTATTAATTAAGCGATTCCCCAAAAAAAAATCAAATTACGCACACAATCAATTAATTGGTTGTTTAACAAGGTTTTTTTTAATGCAAAATGTTTTGGATAGGAACGATTAAAATTGGTGATATATTTGAGCCGATTTTTCGTAATGTATATGGAAGGGTTTCGCAGCCTTCTGGAATTGTAAAATCGCGCTTATTGTATGAAATGGACCTCATAAGTATCTCCTAAAATCAACTAGTGGAACCTCCAGTATATTATTACGATTCCCAGTTTCTATACTTAGCACTAAACTCTATTTCTAACACGTTTCGAGATATTTATAATTTTGTCCTCGAGCGACAAAATTTTGATACATCCTGCAAAAAACCCGAAACGCAAAAACATTCTGGCGTAAATTTTTACGGGATTAAGCTTAAATTAGAATCTTTCTTCGAGGGGATAACAACGGCATAACTAGAAAGTTTGGGCCTTCCCCGCAAAAATTTATATGGGAGCCCCCAATGTTTTTCTGATTTTGTTCCGTGCTCAATAAAACTATTCTTTTGCTATTTGTCAGTTTCATTTACCTGGAATAATGTGCATACAACTTATTCAAGCTTATTAAAGCATTCACGTAGAATTGGTCTACAGTTCAGAACTGCAGTTATTCAGCTCGTCAATTAAGCTCCGTTTGTATCGGTTGATTTATATCAGTACAGTGTAACCTCCTTTAACGGACATCTCTATTTAACGGATATCTTTATTTAGTGGACACTTGTAAGCGTTACATTATTAATCTTATATTAATGCGTATCTTTATTTAGTAGACGCTTTATATAACGGATGCAGATAGCATATTTCGTTATGAGACATAACAACCTTACCTCTAGCTACTGGACAACATTTTTGCTTTTTTCTCATGAATCTTCAAAACCTTTCTTTACTAAACCCGCTTTACTAAACGGAGGAATTTTCTATTAGATGTCTATCGTAAAACAGCAATTCTATTTGATTTTTAAGGGATTTGTCACATGATAAAATTTTCTCAAAAAAAATCATTATAACTGCGTTTATTGCATTGTAACCTAATTTCCTCACAGAAGCTATGGTTTTATGTAAAATAAAAGCTCGTTTTTGATTTATTTTTTTGTGCTGTTCGTTTTGATTGCAGCTAAAATAGTGTCTTGCAAACGTAAACGTTTAATTTTAAAAAAGTTAAAAATTATAAAGTACGTCGGGAAGTCCACATTTTCCGGAAGATTATTGGCTGGTAAATTCGATTTTGGTAAATGCTATATTACAGGTTTTTTGAAAAAGAATTAGAGGGCCAGGGTTTGGAAATATTCATTTATGTACGATGGCACAAACGCAAATTTGGACGATACGCAGTAAACCTGTACGAAAGTGAGCCTTGTGTACACTGCTCATACCGCATCGTCGTTCGCCAGCGGTCCAAGTATACTGTTGTTTCATCATACGTTCATTCGGTCGCGCGAGTTGTATGTACTTGTTAATGTGACAGAGACAATCTCTCTATATGTTATACATTCGATTTTCGGACGAGTTATAGTCGTTCGATATAAATCGACCCATGTAAACGGACTGGCTGTCGATATATCCGGAAATGCACTTTATACACTTCCAACTAGAATTTATTGAATTGTATCGACAATTGCCGCGTTTGCGGAAATTTACAGACAAATCTCTTTCCAATAGACACGAAAAGATAAAGCGTACGGAAAGTTACTGAGGTGAAATGATGCAAACTTCCCCCAATTGCCAAATATCTCAATGCTACAACCAATTGTTCTTCGGCTAAACAAACGTAAATGTTTAATTTTAGAAGAGAAGGTAAAAATTATGAAGTACGTTGGAAAGTCCAGATTTTCCGGAAGATTATTGGCTAATAAATTCGATTTTGGTAAATGCAATATTCCAGGTTCATTAAGAAAGAATTAGAGAACGGTGACAATAAAATTATTTGTTACTGGTTTTGTAAAACCCGGGATAAATGTTTTTTTTTCTTCTGTTAGATAACGTAGTAAATCTAATAAAACCTTTAATTTCTTAGTTTATCTACCCATTTAGCGAATCTATTATAAAAGAAATGGTTTTAGATGCTGCCACATTATTGAACATTAAAAAGTCCGAAACATCAAATGGCTGGCGTGAAAATTTTCTTACATTCATATGTGGCGAAAGCGCAAATGTAAATAGTAATTTGGCAGCTATTTAAAAAAAAAATAGATTACGAGATACATTGGAAGATTACAGCCTAAGACGTACTTATAATTTAGATGAAACTAAAACCATTTCGTTGAATAGTGATAAATGTAGCAGTATAAAAGCCGCGAACGACCGCGCTTAACGAATTAAACGCCAACGGAAGCTTCTAAATAGCGGATACTTCCTATTCTATTCTAATTCCTCATACGGGTGTCCGTTAAATAGAGGTTACTTTGTAATTCGACTTAAGTAGGATTCCTTTGCACGTAAACGACTGAAATCAAAGTATAAAACAATATTGCAACTTTAATTAAAGAATATACTCAAATTCTTCCCAACGGGGGCGATATCGCCACCCAGTAGGAGCTGGAGCCGATCCAGATGTAAATGGTGGGCACTAAGACAGCCAAGAGGAGTGGCGATTTTAGTTTTGTTTAGAATAGACTGATAGTGATAGCACGATTTGGAAATATTCATTTGTGTACTATGGCACAAACGCAAATTTGGACGATGCGCAGTAAACCTGTACGAAAGTGAGCCTTGTGTACACTGCCCATACTGCATCGCCGTTTGCCAGCCGTCCACGTACACTGTTGTTCCATCATACGTTCGCTCGGTCGCACGAGTTGTATGTACTTGTTCATGTGTGTCAGAGACAATCTCTCTATATTTTACACATTCGATTTTCGGTTGAGCTATAGTCAATTGGCGTGTTTGTGGAAAACTACAGACAATTCTCTTTCCAATAGATACATAAAAATAGAGCGAATGAAAAGTTACTGAGATGAAATGAAAACTCGCAAACTTCGCTCAGTTACCAAATATCTCAATTCTTCGGCTGAAGTAGTTTTCCTTAATACGCCATATTTCTTAGATATTCTTAGATTTAACTAAATCTGAAAGTTTATTGTCCATTTTTCGTACGTTCTCTCAATTTTCGCACTAATAACATATGAGATAATGTATTACTGAGGCAATACAAGAAGTTTTTGTTTGAATTATACAAAAAAAATCTTATTGTTACAAACAACACTAAAGTGTCGGCAAATTCCGCATCACACAATTTTATTTTTTATTAATTAGTTGTTCTCAAACTGCGTGAATTTCCATTATCAACCGTAAGACCGTATGATGTGAGAAAAAAAATTAATTCTAACATGCCTGTTCTATTCCTACTCTCAAGAAAAAAATATTTATTCACTAATATCTTCTTTTGCCCCCTACGCTCCCAAAAACTAACACATGCGCAAAATACTGAAAAATAGACTCATTGTAGCGCGAAACGTCCGCCTTATCCTAATAAACCAAACAGACTTGTGTATGATAACCTTCTGTTCTCTCTATTCCTAAAATGTAGGTTCCTTGTTATGTAAATAGTTTCGTAGTAGCCTAATTTCTACAGCGAAGTTACGCTCTTGATCAATTTCAGGTTTTCTACTTTAAAATTATGCACGATTTCGTTCATGTGATCTGCTACATTTGACGATTCTTCCGTATCTGTAGCATCTGATGTGCTCATTGAATCTGGTGCCTATCGCTCTTTTCGTTTGACAAATAGGCTTTGTTACAGTCGCTACATGCAAAGCCCAGAAAGTTTTTGAGCGTATTTCGCGAACTGAAACATATCTTGACCTTTCGCTAATACTGTGCAGGGGAAGCCTAAGTTCTTATTGTGGATTTCTACCGGAATTAAAGGAGTAAAATTTAGGTTTATTATGGTAAGGCGAACACATGTTTAACATTTCCTGCTGTAATGATAAGAGGCTCTCTCGTCTATTTTTCCCATGTTTTAGTTTTAGGGTGTATGGCCGGCAAAAGGAGGTACTTGTAAGTAAATATTTCTTTTCTCAAGAGCAGATATAGAACAGCTATGTTAGAATTAGATTTTTTTTTCACATACGGTTGATAGCGAGGATCCATGCATCCTCGAAAAAGCGGTTCCGAACTAATTAATTAAACTTGTGTGATACAGGATGTGCCAATACTTTAGTGCTCTTTGCTATAGTTTTTCTTGTCGTTATTACTTACAGTTACAATATTTTTTTTCAAGTTAAAAACTCAAGGACCTGACTCATATGGGATGTTTTTGGATCCATTTCATTCAATTGCTTTTCCAAGCATTTCCTCTGTCGCTAGCTAGATTAAATATGTTACATAAAAGTAATTAACTTATTTACAATCACTCCTAAATTTCCGATTTTTATCGCATCCTACATTGACATACGTAAATATAATAAAAAAGTACGTTAATGTAACACTTATTTTTATCAAAATTGACCCGACGAACGAGTTTATATACCTGCTTATTGTATCGATGAATACATACTTTATACAATAAATTATTATATTACTTTATTGGCGTAAAGAATGCATTTACTAATAGCTAATGAAAAATCCCTAAAATTTGTTTCGCTTTTTACAAAGTACATAAGTTAATAAACGGATATATATTATATTGACAAACAGGTATCAATTTGATAAACGCAGTGCATTGTTCTAATAAATATATTAATTGATATAATAACCTTTTCGTTGCTTTAATAAAATGAAATCAACGAACACGATTTATTGAATTCATTTTTTCAGCGCAGAAGTTACGCAGTTAAGTAATTTCTTTCTTATTGTTTTGCAAACAATCCCTATCCGAAATATGCGTTCATATCCGATATTTGCGATAGTTATTAGCGTTCGGCGTATAAATAATACCTTAAATTAATAACTATGTAAACCGTAAAACGTATTTCACAAATATTGACAGTAATGTTAAAACCAAACAGGAAAGTGCAATACCTGCACCGTATAACTGGTAATAACGAATTTGGCGCGCAGACAATTAGGTGGCGGACTAGTAAATTACGTTTATCTATCGATGTTTATCGTGGCGGGAGTGCATATTATTAAATTCGTAAAATATAAATTATCGTGTGACAAATTAATGTTTCTAATCAATATTTGCCGTTCTAATAATAGGT
>LR736869.1:2769791-2785468 GCA_902654985.2 Oryctes borbonicus | reverse complement strand
AAAAAAAATCACTCGATTAAGATCAGTCCATTGTTTTTCCGATTACAATTAATTTATACAGGGTGTTTCGACTATCAGCATTATACTCGACTAACCTAAAAACGCTTCGCTTATAATCGCATCGTTGAAAAACATATGGAGTCGGCCGCGGAGAGTATCATGGTTTTCGGAGACGTAATTTTCCCGGAAAACGCAGCGGCGCCACCGGCGTTAGGGCGTGACCGTCGCGAACCGAGGGGAATACGACTGCGCTCATCCAATCCGTCCGTGTTGTAATATCTCGGTTGCCCGGCAACCACACCATACGAGCTCGATTGGTCGAAGCGTTGCTATGGCCATTACCCCTCCACATCGTTTTGTATTTGACTACCTAAAGCCTTTGGTACTTCACTCAGCTTGTAGTATCTAAGTAAACAGGCAGCAAGGAGTATTTGTTTTTCCAATCAGTGCTGGTTTGGAATACCTAAAGTGTTAACTTGTTTGTGGACCCGGTCGTGATGTAAACAATGATACAGAAACCCCAGATGACAAGTTAAGAACATCATCGATTAGTATTGAACGTTTCTTTCATTTGTGCCGTTTTTTATTTTCGCGTGGAAATCTCGTGCCGCGCTGTCGACTCGTCTTGTCGGAGTGATATACACCTATACAGAGTATCCCAGGCGACCAGTTTTTATTCAGTGCAATATTTGAAGGTAAAAAAAGGGTGCGATGCAATAATAATAAGAAAATAGTGTATTAAATAGTGTAAAAAATGCTACCGCAAAAATTATATTCGGACTCCTCCATGTCGACGGCTTCGTCTAACGCGATGTCCGCCATGACCTCTACTTACTCCATGAACACGATGCCCATGTCCTCTATGAACACGTGTCCGCCGCAAACTCCAGCCTTCGGCTCCAGCATCATGAATTCGGGAATGCCGATGACCACGATGAACGGGAATTGCATGTCTTCGGTGCAGATGCAATACAGTGCCATAGCCTCGTCGCCGATCTCCAATATGAACGCTAGAATGGGAAGCACGATGTCTTCGGTGAACGGCTACGGAGCGGTCAGCGCCGGCTTGTCAGGTAGAGGAGACCTCGGCGGAGGTGATATCTCACCAAACTCAGCCCTTCAACGAGCAAGAGCTGATAAAACCTATAGGAGAAGCTACACTCACGCCAAACCCCCGTATTCCTATATATCTCTGATTACCATGGCGATACAGAATAGTCCGCAGAAGATGCTTACGCTAAGCGAAATTTACCAATTCATCATGGATTTGTTCCCATTTTACCGACAGAACCAACAGCGCTGGCAGAATTCTATAAGGCACTCATTGTCTTTCAACGATTGCTTCGTTAAAGTCCCGAGAACTCCTGATAAGCCCGGAAAAGGGTCCTTTTGGAGCTTACATCCGGATTCGGGAAATATGTTCGAAAACGGTTGCTATTTACGACGACAAAAGCGCTTTAAAGATGAAAAGAAAGAAATCCAAAGGGTCTCGCATAAGAGCCCGTCGCACGGTGGCGACACCAACAGTTCCGGAAAGAAGACTCCCATTCACCAAGGCGACGATGGCCATAAATCTCATCATCTCGACAAGACAGCCGAATCGAATCTAATGCTCAGTATACACCCGGCGGCTAAATTAGACGTGGATCAAATGAATTTACTCCATCATAACGATCTGAATCTTCACTCTCAACATCACCAACAAATGACAAGCGAAGAATTATCCGGGATGCTAAATCATTGCCACCCTATAACTTTAAATAGCGAGCACCAGGCTATGTTGCATCACGGTAGTATGAGCCACCATCTCAAGCAAGAACCTGGCGGATATACACCTTCGAATCATCCGTTCTCGATCACTAGATTATTACCGACGGAGAGCAAGACGGAAATCAAGATGTATGACATGCATTACGGTGGATACAACTCGCTGAGTCCGCTGCAAAATTCCGTACACGCGCAGGCTTCCATAGGAAACGATTATTACAACAACCCTTTGTACCATACTCCGACGGGTACGACGTCCTTGTGACAATACCCCCTAGCATAAGATTTGGTTCGACATCGACATCGTGAGCTGTTCTTGTAAATAGAAAATCGGAAGGAACCATGGGGTCATGTTAGGAACAACGAAAAAAATGGGAAAATATGTGCAAGCGACCTGGTGATGGAATGATCTTTGAAAGTGAACTCGAGAATCATCGAATAAAACAGAGAATTACACAGTGTGCTATGATAATAGTTCATAAACGTGCATTATATTTGTAAATATTAAAGTAAAGAAACAGTCTATGTACGGTATATAACAACGTAAGTGGTTATTGATTATATCATAAACAATTTAATTGACGATTGTACATAATTTTTTGAAGCACTAAGCGAAAGTATTTCAAAGTTTTACTTGAAGATCAATGATGTCTATTATTACATAGAAATAATAACAACTATGATACGATCGATTATTTTTCATTCTTTTTTTTTACAAAATTCGAATTGGCGCAAAATCTCAAACAAACAAAAATGACGATCTGAATTTATTTTCCTAATTCCTAATTTACGGGAAAATCATACTATCTGAGGCATCTCTTTTTTGTTTTTCATTTTAACATTTTATTCTTTTTCTAAAAAATCAAATGCGAATATATGAATAAATACCAAATTTTTATATAATTATTTTATTTTATTTATAAAATATCAAATTCCATTTAATATTAATTGTATTATTTTTTTTTTGTAAAGATATATTTTTAATAGTTTATTTGTATAAAATTAAAAAAAAGGAAACAATTGTAAATAGTGTATTTTTAAATTTATATATGTGTATATAAATGTTACTTTGTGATTTAATTATATAATAATTATTATTATTACTATTATTACAATACATTAAAGAAAAAAAATTTTAAATATTTCTTGACATTTTTCATTTCTCGCTTCTTATTTTTATTATTGAAGTCCGTGAACAAGTTGAAGGAAAGAAAAATGTGCTAGCTTGGGTTTTACTTAATGGCTTTGTTGGATTTTTTTTAAAGGAAAGAAGTGAAATGGGAAAATTTTAAAATTCTTTTTGAGCTATGCTTACATTTTGCAATATGTTCTGATGAAATTTGACGGAAACTGCTGTACATAAGAAATAACTATAATAGAGCAAAACTATGATCATGTATCTATGTACATTTATGTTTTTTTGTCACAAATAAATGTTCAGGACATCTTTAAATACGGCAGTTTTATTTATTTAATTCGCTAAACTTTTCATAATTAAATCCATTAATTTTGCTACATGTGTCTAATAATAAGCGACTATGTTTGTTTGATTAGAAGCGGCGATAAACTAGATAGGATACCAAATATTGGATGGCTATAAATTATATCGGGAAGTATTAGCGATGTATATTATGGAAATGAAGTTTGTAGATTTGGAGAAAAACCATAATCATCGTTACGAAAATATTTTGTATCCTTTGTTGCGTCTGAAGATACAAATTGAGAGATCATTATTTCCTTTTTTTACGTTAGGAAATGATAAATTTTTAATCAAAGAATTAGCAAAACATAAGTGAGCAAAATTGCAGTTTACGTGTTCAGTACAATAAATTTAGTAAATAAGTTAGTATGGCAACGCTAATTTATTTTCAATTAAAGGAAGAGGTGTGACAGTATAAAGTATCAAATCCGATGTTATTATGAAGGATTTAACAGGAGAAAGAACTGAGGTTCAAATCTTCTGATTTTTTTTTAAACAACTTACAAATTTTTGCAATTCCTTTGATGCAAACATTAATGGTTTTAATAATTAAATAAATTAGAAAATGAACTGAGAGAAGTTAGATTTTTCTTTGATTAATTTGCTCGATTTCACTCCAACTTCAACGAAAACAATTCAAATTTTAATTAAACATTAGTGCTGTTTTCGTGCAATTTAGTTTAAGTACTCCAATATTTTAAAACGAAATACTTTTTATCTGAGATTACGACCAATACATTTTAACGAATCCTTTAATTACTGTTAATTTAAGCAAATGAAATCTGCGAAGGATAAATCCCGGATGATTATCTACGATTTAACGCTAAAAATATAAAAATAATTGCCATTTATCTCTTTTCCGTAAGATTACATATCTCCATCTTACTTGGAAAAAGCTGTATCGATTTACACACAATGATCTACTAAATGTTTCTAGAAAATTTGTTTGAAATTAATAGAAAATCATCACAATAAGGATCTACTATCACTATTGTTCACAAAATAATGATTAATTAAAATGATTTTGACAAAATCGTTTTCGGTAAGAAATAAAGAAACGTGAGCCAATCCCAACAGGCTATAATTTGTTTTAACTTAAATATACTCCGGCAAATTAAGTGAGATCCTTGTGTAAGACCTTTGATGCCATTTCTGGTATACAGCAACAGCGACGCTAATAATCAATAATACTCCC
Source organism: Oryctes borbonicus (assembly GCA_902654985.2). NCBI lineage: Eukaryota > Metazoa > Arthropoda > Insecta > Coleoptera > Scarabaeidae > Oryctes > Oryctes borbonicus. The sequence goes on along the minus strand of LR736869.1, from coordinate 2,781,026 downwards.
AAGAAATTTCTACAATTTGAGCGTACTTTATTCAAGGCTATTGCTATTTCAACGATAGGAAATTACTGATGGGTTGAGTGAAATACCTAGTCTAAAATTGTTCGTAAAAAAAAAAGCGAATTTTTATTTTTTAGAGCTCCGTGAATTTTTAAATCAAGGCGGTTTTATTAGCATTTTGAAATTTTGGTTTTTATTTTATTTACAGTCTCTATTGAATAATATTAAATAATACATCCAAGAAACCTATTCGGGGATTTAAAAAAAATAATTAAAAATAAATTTCCTGCATTAATTGTTTCAATCTAAGAAAATATTTTTTTATTCGAATTTATTATCAACTGTACCTGCTGCGCTAGCCGCGTGCATCTTGCTGTTGTTGTTTAAAATTAAATTAAAGTATAAACAAATTGACAAAGCCATGTGTTTAATTTTTAAGTAAATAATTATTTTTGCCGCAATAGGATGGCAGGTTTGTCTAAGTTATCAAACTGGGAATTGTCTATGTTGAAGGATATCTTTGAACGAAGTTATGGTGAATGCGGATTTTAAACTGGCCGCATTCAGAAGATTCACAAAAAATGCAATCAGCGATAAATTTGCCTTAATCCGTGAACCTTGTTTTCTACCCGCTAATAGATCGATAAGTCTGCTGAGCGCGGTCAATAATTAGTGATAATTCTCAGCTGCCATAGTTACACACGGTATTCCAAATAAAGTGTATTTGCGGTTAAATTATTTTAATTGTTGTTCTATGTTCGTCGTATAATGAATCCAAGTAACAGCGCAATTTCAGAGCTTCATTTTAGGTAAAGCGTCATGAGGTGAGCCATATTCTTTATACCATACTTATAAATTCATTTCCAGCAACTACCACGTTTTATTCTTTGATTTTTGTGCTGATGACTCTGTGATGTCGAACCTTGTTCTGATGTCGAAGCGCGTTCTGCGTCTGTTCGTGTCGTTTGTTTTTTTCCATTCACCGTTTAAATAAACCCCTATAAAGTAAGCGTTCAATGCACTAATATCTACTATGTTATAAAAAATTGTCACCGGCCATCTTCTTGTTTGCTTTTACACGGTGTATGTTCGAAGAGGCTTTTCCATGGTGTCTACACCCGATCTTGTTCTGTTGTAATCAACAATTATTTACGGCTTTTTCTTTTCATCTTCGAGAACTTCACCACTGTCGTGCATGGTGGATAGCAAAGAAATAATTTTTCCCCTTTTTGGACAGTAAGAGGCTAACATGGCTTTGTTTTAATGAACAAATTTTGTTGAATATGAGGGAAGCCTCCTACGCGTAGCCACTAATTGCGGCGGAAGTTCTGGTTTACTTTTTCGAATTGTACCTAGCAAAGTGATCTTGCTTCGCAAGATCTAGGCTTATGAAAAAATGAAAAAAATCAGTGGTTAGCAACTATAAGCATATGAAGTTTTGCTGTCGTTTGCTGCGCAGATTTTCCCCTGGCTTAGTAGGTATGTACTGCCTGAATGTTTATATTACTTTTGAAACTAGAAAGTAGAAAATTTTGTTGTCGGTCATCCAAGTTAATAGATGTATTTTCTGCGTTAGACCCATTTTCAGATTCGCACTTCAGTGAAATCCTCTTCATCGCTATCATCGGAGTTAGCAGCAACATTTTGATCACCTTCACCATCGTGTTTAGATTCTCTAAACCACTGTCATAAAATATTTTCCGCATTTCTCTCACCTATACGGACCGATTTTCTTCCAGCCCTGATTACTGAATGGATACATCACCACAGTACAAATTGTATAAACACAAGGAAAAGTAGGAGAGAAAAGTAAAAAGGATAATACAACAGTGTATTTAATAAATGGTGCAAGCTACAAAAATTAGATCTTTAGCTAGTTAGTTAGTAGAATTAGAATGGATGAAGTTAAGAAAAATTATTTTTTTGTAGAATTCTAACGACGTAAATTTCAATAAAAATTATATTCATAATCACGCATGAGGTGTTCAGCATTGCTTCAAGATGTAACATTCCAATTTACCACATTCTACAAAACAGTATCTAACTCCATTATTGCTTTCTGGTAAAAACATTTAATAGCTTTCTGTAATTATAGGAAATGCTGATTTTCAAGAATTTTGGAAAAATGTCTTTTGTAAGGCAGGACTATAACACCCACATTATTAAAGCGACTTAATCTCTTTGACAATACAAATTTACGTATTTTCAAAACGTATATTCCAAACTAATTAAACAACTTGGATGGTGCGGAGTGTATTGGTACTGATCGTGTTTATATCGCTGCCAAAAATTGTGGTAACAAGGAGAATTTGTCAAAGAAGTTGTATTTCCTGTTGCTATACTTGACCGGCTCATACTTAGACCATTTAGCCCCAGTATTTTTTAAGAAACGAATGATAAAGAATCATGCCGCACTTCAAGTTGAAGATACGCAAGGAAGACCTTTTACAACGCCTTCAAAAATTAAGATTGGATTTTCGGACAATGCGTTAAATGTAGGTAACTTTGAGGTGATTGTGTATATTACCAGAGTTGTGACAATTATTGCTGTTAACTCCGGTTCACTGTTGGAAATTTATTCGTGAATGTTTTGAATTTTAAACTTTATGTAATTATCGATTTGATTAAGCCGTTCAATCAAATTTGATCAAATAACTGAATAAATCGTTTCATTTATTTGACGATGTATCTATGCAAGTTTTTAATTCTTCTAAGCTTGACAAAGTAATGTAGGTGGTCCTCAACTCGGCAACGGCCACCTCGTGAGTGCGTATATTAACCACGATTAACAAAATTATTTAGTAAAATGTTAAATGCCCAGAAGTTGGGAAGCCAAAAATAGTAACAAGACTCTTTGTTGTTTCCCGAACGGAATTAAATCGAAATTAAACAATTTTTAATCTTTATCAAATCCAATAATTATATTCTTCAAACTCTAAGCGAAAGAAGTTTTCAATTTTCATGTTTAATTTGGCCAAATTGATGAATTTTTAACTACTCACTGAAGTTCTTTAGGTAACAATAATGTACGATGTTTTTAAAGAATGTCCTGCCCTATATATGCTCGTTCTTCAAATCTTGTTTATATTTTCGTTGTTTTCAAAGTGTTATTATCAAAAAATATTTTTATCCCATCTATTTTTGCGTTACCATATTTACTATATAATGAGAAGCAATAAGTTCACTAAAAGACATGCATTTGTAATATTGTTAAGGCTATATAGGAAAAAAAAACTGACAAATTTTAAACACAATACTACGCAATAATAATTTTCTATTTAGCATTACACATAAAGTCCTCATTATATACGAAATAATGCATTTGTTCTCTCCAAATGTGGTCGGCATTTCAATCAGTTGTGTGTTTATTCTTTTTTTTCTAATTTTTCGAGGTAGAAAAAATAGCCTTAAGATGCATCTGAATAAAACTCAAGCAACTCACATTATTGTTTTAATTGAGGATGGACGAAGCCAATGATATGTTGCAACAAGACTTGGGATAAATGGTTCTAAAGTTCAACGGGTGTATAAACGTTATCAGAAGATTGATTTGCTTAGATGAAGGCCCGGATCAGGACAAAAAAAATCAATTTCTTGTCGGAAAGAACGTTTTATTGTATGCGTTACGAAGCAACACTGCGGTAAGAATCCATAACTCAAGTCAGTGGATGATAAGAAGAAGATTAAAGGAAGTTAACCTGAAAGCTTACCGACTGGTCCTAAGCTTCTTCAACATCATCGAATATGCCGATTTGAATTTGTTCGAATTCACCGAAGCTTTATTTACAGAAGGATAAAAAATATGCTTATTCGGTACTGATGGTTGGGATTGAGTATAGAGGAGAGCCTTGTGCTCAAAACTTTTCCCATCGTGTAAGTTTTCAAAGAGCTGGGAAAACTAGTCTTTATTTTTTTTGAGTTAACAATTAATTCTTTGAAATAGTGGATTGTTGGAACAAAGAAATAATATTCAATCGAAAATAATAAATGTGTGTCTGAAGAGGATCTTTAAAAATTCGATATATTAACCCACAAAATATGATTTATTGACTTTATAAGTATGCATACATTGGCGATGGATATATTTCAATGCATGATAATGCTCGCTCGCACTGAGTAAGAACAGTTATTAACAATCTTCAAGAGCTGCAAACGGCAACAATTGAGTGGCCTTTCTTTTAACCACCATCTGAATCCGATCGAGCACATTTGGAACGATCTTAAGCAACACGTTCGAACGCGAAATCCTCCTCCATATAATGACCGAGAATTTAAAATTATACCAATAGAAGTATGGGAACCCATGCTTCAAGAATCTACCCAAGAAGTTATGGGAGGTATGAATGCCAGAATGCAGACAGTAATAAAAGCAAGAGGAGAAAATACGTCTTATTAAAATACCCGAATAATATTTTTTAATTTAATTTTAATTAATCACAAAATGCTTTTATCAAGTTTTAAACAGTTTTAAGGTGTTCGATGTTAAATAAAATTAAATTATTATGTTGGTTCGAATTTTTAGATTTTTTCGCTCGCATTGTAAAAATTATTACACAAGATAATGGCTCATATTACCTTTAACATTAGAAATATCAAAGTCGCTAATAAAATATTAACTTACGCAATAAAAGTGAATATGAAGGCATTAATTTCATAAATTTTAAGTTTAAATATTATTCTTGCTATTCTATTCATTGTAGTCTTGTATTATAAAAAAAGGCGATTATATAAATATACTACAAATGGCAAATAGATATCAAATATTTAAAGGTCGCGTAATTGTAATAAAGCTTATCAAAATCATCTTTATTACTTTTTTTATTAACATTAGTACATTTTTTAATTAATTTTCATCATTTATTTTTAAGTTATTTTAATTAAAACAAACAATTCTAACTGTACTTTTTAAATAAATATTTTTAGGTAAATACACCATTAACTCGATTAATTTAGTTTATGCAAATAATTACAGAAGTCCCCTTATTACATTTTCGAAGTAATCAGATCCACGAATGGAATTTTATTTTAATGAGGCGCGCTTAAAAATGCACTCAAATTATTTCAGCGTATTATTTCGAAATTCCGAAATGAATATTACCATTTCCCGATATAGCCCAACCTTTTTTTCCATAAAATAAATTTCTAGACATCCTAAAAATAAATCCTTTACTTCAACGTGTTGCTATACAATATTTCCAGACTGAATAATTAAAATGTCAACATCGCATAGATTGTACAGTACGAAGTAAACATGTTATTCTCCAATAATTCTTAAATCTTTATTGTATCGGTAAAAATCCTTTAATGAATATATAATGCACATATGTACATCACGAATATTTCACGTTATTCTTTTTTTATTATTCTCTCAGTGACAATGAAATAAGAGGATATATTTAAGTAAGACGAGCACTAACATTTACGGAGATACGTAGCTATCGGTGTAGTAGTGGAGAGGTCCAAATCGGACCTTGTAATCCGCCTATTCACGAAGTTATGTGGGGCCTTTGTTGACGCACACAATTTTCTGTTCCTTTTGACTTCAAAGAGTGTTTGTTGTTTGAGTAAACGTTTTTACGGTTATCATTTTTCTTCCGGTTTCAGCGGTCTTTTCTTTAATTTTAAACGGACGCCCATTATATTTTTTCCTTTTACTTTCATTTTAAACACGCAGTTTGAGTTTTTACGCAATCAAAAATTTCCTAAATTCACAGCAAATGGAAAAAACATTAATGCGGAATAGTGATTGAGCTTTTAACAGAAAATTTCCATTCTATTCCAGGTATTGGATTTTTATAGTCCTCGTAAACCTAACACATAAATCATACTTATTAGAAGTGTGTCAAACATCTTTCTGAGAAATACGTGTTGGAAATTTGGAGACACATTCCAATAGACTTCATAATTGCTAGTCTCCATAACTAGTAATCGCACATCTGTTAGCGTTTAATGGTTTATGTAATACTTAGTAATTGATAATTCATATATCGAAATAATTTCGATGCACTTATCCAATGAATCATATGAATTAAGAGATGCTTGTATTTAATAAGGGGGCTTTAAATTTTAAATTTTCTTTTGGAAAGGTAATTGTAGAATATATAAGGTGTTTATCTTGGCTATAATATTTTCGCAGCTTAAGTCTTAAGCCACGGATGAAATAAATACGCTTATGCATTTTAACTTTTCTCTAGAAAAATGATGAACAATGAATGATAAATAATAAATGAGCCTTTTATTCTAACGTATCACTTTGATAAGTGAAGTGATTTCTAAGGAATTGATTTATCCTGTGATCTATAGTACCCTAAATATTTGTAAGAAAATATCAAATTATCTTTTGCTAAGAGCAATACGAGGAACTTCATCGATCGATATATGAAAGAGAAAATTTCAAAAAACAATATGGCAATATGATAGAATCTACATGCACTGTTGAATTAAAATATTTCCAATAAACTAACGCTCCCAGTTATATCCAAAATAGGTGTCAACTTAGTTGTTCTTAAATAGAACTTTCTATATATTATTACATTTTCGAATTCTTAATGTTTGCTTGATAAGATAACTACGTTGCTTTTCCTAACCATATATGAAAAATTCGCATTTTTTCAAAATTTTTGGCAGATGGACGAATGCATACATAACCTGAACAAGAATTGAAATTATAAAACAATTAGTATTAAATGTTCAAATGGAGAAAATAAGATATTGTCCATGGTGAATGCTTAAAATGTAGGTGGTAAGGTAAGGTGTGGACATTATTCTTTACGGAGGGCTGCTTACACGAAGAGCTTTTCAAAATATTTGTTACTGTACTTATAAGGCTGTCCAAATCAGAGGTTCATCTAAATTTTCAAGGCGCACTAAGATTAATTTCCGAGTTCGAAAGTAGCAACATTTTATTATCAATTTTTTTATAAATTCGAAAGGTCCTAAAATGGTGTCAAACAAAATTTCTTCGAATATATTTATTATGAAAAAAGTTGTGAAAGAATCAGAAGATAGCTGACCAATGTAAATCGAAATTTAAAAAAAGAAAACAGCTAAAAATCAACTAAACAAATGGAATTCTTTATTTAAATTTACTTGGACGATTATCAAATCTAGTTTACCATCACTCAACTATTAAGTTGATCAACAATTACTACTTCGGAGTCTACTTAAATCACATGCATTTTTTTTGGATGAAGTAACAATTGCTAATGAAAAAAAAAATAAGACAAAACAAAAGAAAATGTCATCTTTTGTTCTTTCAAGATATTGACGAAAATTATAATTATAGCACAATTTGTTTAAAAAGGCCAAATAATGCCAACACGTTTAAACACATTATACGAAGAAAGATTTATTTATTATTTATAGAGAGTACAATAAAGTGACATCAAAAGCATGCGATTACCCGCTCGGTATCCACAAAAACAGAAACCGTCACTAAAACCACTTAAACCACATAAATTCAAAAATATAAACCAATTACTGATGGTGATTGGGATACTTCCCACGAGAACCAACAACGTCTTTAAGACCAGATACCCCGGAATTAGGTTTGTCCAGAATACTTCAGAAACTATCGAAAATGTTCAAAAAAGGCAAATACTTATTGTTTGTTTTATCAATAAAATCTTAAAATTGCATTAGATAGTCCAAAATATAATAATGTACAGAGCATTCCTTTTAAATAACAAAGTTAACACCTACTTCCGGTATAACCGGAAGTCTTGGGTATAGGGAATTGATGAATGTTGACATGAAATACGAAAGCTTCCATTTAAACAAATAAAGTTGTATCACACGTTACAGAAACTGAACACTCTGTATACGTGAATATAGTTTAAAAAAACAGTACAGTTTAGCAACTCATATATTCTATTTTAAGCGAAACCGTGCTAATTGATAGCAACAAATAACCAACGATAAATCGCCCTGAAATCGAGAATTTCTTTTTTCAGTGTGAGTTCTTCACCTATTTACTTTTTCTTTTAAAAATATTAATTCGTTCCAAAAATCTTTCCCGGTTCAAATGGTCATGTTTCCTATTTTATTTTTAAAAAGCGTGCATTCTTTAACCTTCAAATAGTAATCGATACGTTTTACAGATTCAAGCCGGTAGCATGTTTAATACACACAAAAAAGCGAATCATTTACGTAATTTGAAATCATCCCTAAGTTCACATGTGTCCCCATCCCATTCTTTTATCAATTTCCGAATGTAGAGCGAAAAAAAGGCCAATATATTACCACGTTTACCGTCCGCTATACCGAACGGGAGAAAAAAAAAAAACAGCCACGAAGAGAAAAGGGAAACGGTCTTGCACGATGGGAAAGCCATGGAAGAGACCGTGGCGTAACAGTTACGATGCCACAGAAACGAAACGGGTATAGCGGGAGGGGCACGAGGGGCGAGGAGGTATCGGCAGTCGCCTTGGAGGCGATTCGCGGGGGGGAATTGAGGCGCGCATGCTCCCCGTTCGGGCGTCAATACCACAGCGCCAATCCGTGCCGCTACGAAAGCGGATTCTATATGGTGTTCCGTAGCCGGTCTGCCCGATATCAACTCCGGACGATCTGGAGAGGCTACCGGACCGACCGCCCGCGGTTTTGTTTTGGTTTCACAAAATGGGCGCTATAGACTCGGGATAATAAACTACATACGACCATATACCCGTATCGGAGAGTATATTTAGACGTAATTGCTTTCGGGCGAGATTTAAATCGAGTGCCGGGGCTATTACGCGGACGAAATAGGCTTTATTGCTTTGTTGTTTTCTTTTTTTTTAACCTTACCGCGTTACATGCGAGTATCATTGAATTATTCTACTTTTATTACTATTAAACGAGGACGTACTTTATAAAAACTCAGCAAAATAGATAATAAATCATATTCCTTGTCAAACATTTATCTGAAAAATTTTTACACCTTTCAACATTAAAATGATATATAACGCTTACGTATGATCGTAACCATGTATGCAGATATGACAAACTAAACAATACATAAAAGAAAGAAGTAACGCCCATAAATTTTAGATTAACATAACGGTCTTAAAGAAACATGCTGACACCATTCAATTTCGCGATTGAAATCTTTCTAACAGTGTAAAAATCCAATATAGCACCGATAAGAAATAAGAATGGATGGAGAGAAAAAAATCTCAAACGTCACTTGTCATGAGGTTCATTTCTTCTTTGGGTTCGTAACAAACACTAAATTTAGCAACTAATTTAACCTACGCTCTATCTTCAATAATAAGCGAGAGCCATCATGTGAAAGTCGAAAATGAATCAGCCTGCATTTAGGTGCTTTATAAAGATGAGAGCTTTGATTTTCGAGCAGGTACTCAATTTTTTTAAAGGGCCTTTCTGATATTCCATTTGCACGATTTTGCGTTGCGCAATTTTAGGTTCTGATGGACACAATTAAATTACCGAAACGTCATAATTAATGTTAAAATGTTAAATAGTTAATAAAGTCGAGAAATACCAACCCTTTTTGTTATAAATCGAATTATTCCCATTGCTTACTCGCGCAGTTACGTGAAATTACCCATATCAGTAACAAAATTTTTTAAGCCGATATAAATTACTCAAATTGGTGTATGTTGGAAAATCCAACGTTTTGTATATTGTTGGTGCTGTGCAGCGTCATTAAAAAGCATAGAATCTCTGCTACAGTTGCATCCCTATCGCTTGCATAACGCTACGCTACGAGGGACGTAGGCAGCTTTTATTAATTTTATTAATTATTATGTAAAGTGGATAGCGCCGACCTAGTTTACATAGATTAAGCTGTGGACATTTTTGGTTTCACATACTGTACAAATGTAGTATTTGTTTTGTATGTATGATAAATTTCTACAAAGCCGAAAGGCTTTGCCGAGCGATTAAATAACATACCCTAAAAGTGGCCTGCAACTTATTAGGTCCTTTTGAAACAGTGCAGTGTTATTGCTTATTGCCTCGTACAAAGTAAAAAAGGTTAGCCTTTGTTTAATTCTAGGTAAGGGTAATTCATGCAAAAAGTAATTTATTGACCAATACAATGGTCAATAAATTACTTCCTTGGCCGCCTCTTTAGAGGTAATCGTGACATTGCCATTGTTCTATTCCCAAAAACACATTTATTTCCTCCAATCGCAAACTAATTAAAATATTTCGTCGATCATTTTTCTACGAATAACTTCTTTAAATGAGCCACGGAAAAACAAGATTCGATAATCGAAAACTCTTTAAACGTTTACAAACACAATTCCAAACGAAATATTCGATCGATATCGTCGGTAATGTAATTGAGTAGGCTGGGATCGTGTTCTGGCCAGGGCCCACTGGATTAGCTGACCAGGGTCCATGTCCAGATCGTGACTCATATGTGAGGACAATTGCGAAACCTAAAAGAGAGCCAACGCGATCCTAGATATCGATGTTTATACGTGTTGACGCATATGTGTGACCGTACAGCGTGTAGTATACTGCGGTACAAGCCGTAGCTGCGGGTACACGCGGGAAAGCTGAAAGAATTAGGTCGCGAAGAGAGCGAGAGATAGATCGTATAATAACGCTGGATCGCATTGTTTATCTGTTATCGTGTAGTATCTGCTTGCCATATTATATGTTAGTATCAATTTGAAAAGTTCCTAATTCACGAAGTGGTTACACGTCTTTGTTGGATGATGGATAGTTTTTCCTTTTTTGTAGAGGATATTGACAGGCCAATCTTATTTTCTATTTCAGGGGAGTATATTTGCTCGCTTCTATACGAGATAGAGTGTACAAACTGACCGTTCAATTTAAATCAAACAAACTTGGGGTATTTCCATTAAATATACATGCAATTTCAAATTTATCGTAAAATATCCATACCCAAGAACCAAATGTAAGATGTTTTGAAAAATAGAAGTATTGAGTTGCTTAAAACTAGGTTATTACAAGAATAACGGAAGAAAAAAAAAATCGTACAAATCATTTTATTGCTTATTAACAATTTTGCATGAATTCGGACCAATTTTCGAAGCATTTTTTCCATTCAAATGGTGATACCTCCAAAACATGGTTTTCGAAGACTTCGACAGCTTCCTGACATGATAAAAATCGCTATCAACACGACATTCGGGAACAAAAAGAAGTCATTAAGCGATAACTTAGGTGAATACGGACAACGTGACACTAATTCGATGCCTTTCACCTCCTAATAGTCAATTGTTTGTCAATTGTTTGTCAATTGTTTGTCAATTGTTTGTC
>LR736869.1:2709327-2769781 GCA_902654985.2 Oryctes borbonicus | reverse complement strand
TTGTTTGTCAATTGTTTGTCAATTGTTTGTCAATTGTTTGTCAATTGAAGGATAATATGACGTTATCGATTGCCTTTGCTGATTTCGTCGATCCTCCACAGTAATGTTCATGACATGACCAACAATGAAAGAAACAAGCAATCATGTTGTATACGGAGTTTCCTCCTGTCGAACTTTTTCAGCATCCTTTCATCAATCAACACGAGCTTTGTTTGTGCTTGGATCAAATTACGCGAAACCCATCGGGACGCACCGAAATGTAGAAGTAAAATCCAAGCTACCGCAGTCTTTCATTTTCTTAAGGATGACTATCTGATGGCAGATTACACGTCGATGTTTTTTGGAACAACACTTGATTTTGGTTGACCTTCACGAAATTTACCATTGACGAAAGTACGATTACGACAGTTTTTTGATAGGTTCTTCGTTGTTAAAAAGGTGAACGAAGCGATTCGAAGCATTGTTATTGCGTTAGGCCTTCTTTCTTTAGGCCACTTGTAAAAGCTTAAGACACTACCCTCATAATAGACACAAACATTTTGATTGTTTCTGTGATCTAAATATTTCTCAGTAAGTAGAGGAAAGTCATAGGTACCAACATTGTTGTGAAAGATGAACCAATAATGTTAATCCTGCAGATTTGGCAGCCATGCAACCCCCTCTCCTACTGCTAAGTTTAAATCTATAATCTATAATCTATCGTCTTTCGTTGAAGTTAATTTTTCTGGTATTCCGAACAAATTATTATTCGTTTGAAGATTCATTTGATCAGGTATTGCAATTGGCTTAATACGTTAATAATTAATAATAATAATCATTTGTTTCCTTTTCTTCAGCATTTGTAATTAGAATTACTTCTGAATACAACGTATTACTTTTTACCATTTACACTATTACGTTTCTAGTAATTACTTCTCACTCCGACTCTAACTAATTTAATATGCTCGACATACTGTTGCTCCTCCCAATTAACTTGCGAATGTAGGTATTCACTAATTTCTGAGAAATCTAAATCTACACGGGGATAGCTCCATTATCTGTCCTATCCTGTCCTCACGATTTTAGATTAGGCTGGTCAGTCCGCTGTACGAGGATAAGCTGAAGAATTTCGTGCTCTAACATGAAGTTGGCACTACTTGTCAAGAATATTCTGGTAATATAATTGCACTTCTGTTGAAAGATACTTTTTCAAAATTCCAGCTATATATAGCAAAATCGAATATAAGGATCGTGCACCATCAATTGCCACAATGAAATTTTGGACAGGACTAAGATAAACAAGATGCTAGCTACTATTTAGAAGGATTAAAGAGTCCTTAGGGTAAGTAGTTTGTCCTAAGCTAATTAACAATGTTGAAACATATTTCCTTTGTACTTTGAAAAACACTGACTTAATAATAGATTTTTTTTGCAATATTGGTACCATCTAAATTAAAAAAATTCTATAAACATTAAAAACAATATTATTGTTTTCCCTACAAGTGGAAATTATTTCTCCAAATGCTTTGACGATAATAGCGGCCAATTTTCTCACCTCAGTTAGTAGATCAGCCAGAAGTTGTAAATAAACGCTAATTGCTCGAGGTTATCGTTCAAGGAGAAAATGCATACGCTCATAATCTTCTTTCTTTACTTGTTATCTAAATTAAAGCGGATTATAACCTATCATGAGTTATTTTACATTTGCCGCATGTAGTTTCAAAACCACAATATTAATTATCCAATTACCTCCAATCTTTCACAAGGATACCTGCTCAGGGTACCATTAAGCGATTATTATCAAGACTACTATTATTTAAAGAAAAAATCTAGTCAATTTAGGTATGAAAGATATTGCTTTTAATTCCTTTGAACTAGCCTTTCTGTTAATAGAAATACCCTGTACTCTTGCTATATGCAAGTAAAGTTTATTTGTCAGGAAATAATTCATATTTATTAGCTAGAAGTTAAAATTTTGAATGTTTATATTTAATTCAAATATTCTAAATTTGGTTGGATGCATTTTGAAAGTACAATAATGACATGCTACCACTATAGATAAAAATTATTAAATATAAAATATGTTAAATATACAGGGTGTAATAATAATACGTTCGTATTTTATTACTCGGGCTGTTTGATATTTTGGGGATGTCGTATAATGTTAATTGTGCATCTTTAAAAAATGTATTCCGATTTACTGGATGTTTTATAAAAAAAATGTGACACTGTAAAATTCACTGTTTTAAATGAAACATCGTGTATGTTTTTACGTTATTAAAGATCCCTACTATATTCATCCACCATTATGAAAGTAACCTGTTTTGTGGTTTTCAATTTACAATTGTTTCTATTAAAAAAAAAATGAAAAATTACGTTTCCTACGTCGAAACTCTTTCAAATTTAGCAATTAAATTTGTTGTGTGGATTGGTTGATATTAAGTGACGATGTCAGTAAATTGTTATATCACCGGATGTACAGGACAAAATGATTTTTCTCGATTTCGTTAACCTTGGAGAGGTCGCGCTCTCGATAGTAGGTCGCGTGGCGTTTGACAGACACCTTAATTATTTTGTCTCAAATCTCTACTTTTACGACATTGTTTAAATGAATTTAGGGTAATTAATTAATTGCTTTTATAATTTTAGATACCTTTATTTAACAGAATCTAAACGTTAATGCTTTTTGTTGCAAAAACATTGCTGAGCAAAATTAAAATCTACAGCGCCTCTGGAGCGCCAGCTACCCAGGGATGTTAGGTTTTTCTATACCTATCTTTAGCGGTCTCTACAGTAATCCAGAATAATCAAAAATTGTTGATAAAGTTAATGTTCCTAAAAGATCATCAAGTTAGCGGCTAATAAGAAGTGAAACAAATTGCAAATTACCAAACTATGAAAAATACACTAAAGAGCATTCGTTTTACATATAAATAAACTAATCTAAAGATGATATGGTATCTATAATGTCCACGCCAGGATAAGCAGAAAGGAATCCTTCTTCGCCCATCAGAATCTACAGTGAAATATACCCGGACAAGAAGTATCCAAAAAAGAGAATTTTTAAAAAACTGATGATGAGATTTATTGAAATGGGGAACTGTGAAACTGTGAAATCCGGAAGAACAAAGAAAAAACAAGAAATGAAGAAAGTGAATTAAAAGTTCTGTTGTCAATTACTGAGGACCCAAAGAAATTTAAGTAGAAACGCCGGTGCAAGTGGTCAATCTCCTCCTCCAATCCTTACCATATTCAGTTACATCAAGAGCTCTCTGAACAGGATTTCGAAAAACATTTTTAGCTTTGTAACTGGGCCAATAATATATTATATAAAAATTTCTATTTTATTCTAAAATGTTATTCTCTGAAGAAGCACAAAAATAGATAATTTTTTAAAAAGAATTTAAATGGATCTATGTGTTTGAGGTCCTTGCAAAATGAACTACCACGACTACTGGCAAACATCCTTTATGAAATCCGGAAAGATATGTGGCTGCAGTATGACAGAACACCTCCACACTACTCTATTGGTGTACGAGATTATCTGAATAACACGTATCCTGGGAAATGGTTGGGAACATCTTGGTTATTTGAAAATAGGAAGGGCAATCACGGGACAATACTATGGTGATTTATTGGATCAATTGGAGAACCAAACTAGTCCAGTTATGTTACGGTTTGGTGTCCTCTCCAGCATATTCGCCAGATTTAGCCTTCTGTGACTTCTTTCTTTTTCCAAAAATAGTTTGGCGAAAAACAGTTCAAGTTAAATTAAAGAAGTCATTGCCGAAACAGAGGCCTACTTTGCAAAGTTCGACAAATCCTTTTATTTGGATAGCTCAAAACAGTTGGAACATCGCTGGACTAAGTCTATAAAATTGCAACGATTTTATGTCCAGAAATAAATGTACTAAATGCCTTGTCTTCTTTAACACATGTATTTATCGTACCATCCTCGTATATCAGATCTATGTTTCAATTATTCAAGCTTCAAAGAATTTTTATTAAATGTGCGTGTACCGTCAAGATATACGATTCATGATGCAAACATATTTTCATATCCTTTTTTCAGGCTTTCGTTTGACACTAAAATCAAATACGAATGGTAAAAATTATTAATTTATTAGCTAAATAATCTAAGTACCATTGAAAATTTGTGGAAACAAAAAGTAAAATTAAATCTACAATGCAAAACAATTTACATTCAACTCTTCGAAGATTCTTTAAATTAGACCATGACAAAAATATACCAAATATCAAGTTCATACATGCCTTACATAAAGACCACATGATAATATACAAATGTATATGATTCCGATCACGTAGATCTCTGGCCGTTAAATGAAAAAGGAGAGCTATTTGTAGCGCACGACATTGTTGACGGCTCTGGCGATAAAACCGGGAATCTTTGGAAAGATTGAAGGCCACGTTCTGCCGATAGCGACGGCCGGCTACAATGGTGAATCGAATTTTATCTACAAGAATAAAGTCTATATTTAGATTGTATGCGCACTATATACTTATTCTTATGTCTACATGTACATACAGTATTTTCGTCAAAGTGGAGTGAGGTAATGTTTGCAATTGCGAATTTCTGCATTTGAAAAGCAAGGTATATGAACGTAACAGATTTTATGAGAAATCCCAGAAAGATAAGATTTTTTTCGCAATGTGACATTTAGGTAAAATAAAATACACTATCTGTGAGCCAGTTCTAATTTCCTTCCTTATTGGAAGCAACAGCAACTTCAAATTTTGAAGTTATAAATAGATACCTTCGTAGTACCAGTGTCGTACCTTTGCCGCTTCGTAGTAATTCTAACAAGATAATAGAAATAAGTAAGAAACTAATTATAAGGAGCTGCTTAAAAGTTATAATTTATAAATAGACTAGCGCCTTGCCACCCAGATAGACCTTCTAAACACGTTCATTTTGGCACAATGAACAATATATAAATTTAAAATAAAAGTAAAAACGAGTTTCTTGCCGTTATTGTACATTTTACAAACAAAAATTAAACAAAGGTAGTGTAGGAAATTCTTATAGATATAACTGGCGTGAAGGATCTTATTTTCCTTCAACTGTCGTCGTCAAACGTCGTCGGATCATTTTCTTCAGTTGTTTGATAGAATATGGAGCCTCCTTTAGGTTAAACTAAAAATACCAATCATTATATACTAAGCTTAGATATCACCTTGGCTATGAAATAACGGAGGGTATTCTGAGATAAGAAGATAATAACAAATAAATTAAGAAAATGTCAACAAACCCACATTTAATATTTTCTGTTGTTTATCGACTGTTCTTTGTTAATTGTAGAAATTGTAAAATATCTCTCATATAAGATTGATGGAACATATCCTGAGAGGGTTACTCCGCAGAATGCATTGCTGGAAAAGCATAGCATGGTAGCTTTGATTACGAGAAGGGATAGTGTTTGTGAGAGATTTCCACAGAAATTGTTGCAGAGTGACATCGACTGCCCCTTCCTTACTTCAGCGGGTAGACTTTCTGGTGCCACGATTTAATTCAAGATTCGATACTTGTTTCATTCTTCCCTTTGCAAGGACGAATATTATGCGACGAGCTCCTACTTACACGCTTTGTAAGGCAACTAGAAGATGTGACTTGTTCAGGTAGGAAGAAGGAAGGTGGGAACAAGAGGAACTAATTTTTTTGTATTCGTTGGTTTTTATTTTTTATTTATTTATTATTATTTATTATTTATTTATTATTATATATTATTTATTTATTTTTTTTTTCTATGATTTGTGTATATGTTATATCAATTGTTGTATCCTATTATTGGGCCTAAGCCTGTTGGATAATAAACGTGTGTTATTATTATTATTATTGTAATTTGATTCTAAATTACCATTCGTTGTTTCGTAGCCAAGTTGATACGTCTTTTTAGTTTTAGATCTTACGCGGCATTTCTCGAAACAATTGCTGTGTAACTCCGTGACATTTCTATTTTTATCGTAAAGGGGGTGTACCATAAATTGATAAATTTTTACTTAGAAAAAGATTGGATGACGTGTCGTAGCTAACAACAGCTGAACGAAAACGAAATCTTTTACGTCACCTATGTCGATTAGAAATTCCCTGATAACCTTATTTACTTCATCTGCGAGTGGTCGTCCTTATAATTCTACCAAAATTCAATATAATTGGTTAGCAACGCTAAAGTAAAATAATCTAACAGCACAATACACGGAGAGAAATATAAATATATTACAGCCTAATATATTTTTTATTAAAATCTACTAAATATATTAAATTTAAACGTCTTTTGTTGGCTCTCGGGGAAACCAGTAGGCAACACGAACCCATTCTCATGAGACGAATAAACACGAGTCTCTCTAGTCTCTGCTAATTTCGTGAAGCACAACTCGTTTCTGCAGGCTTAGTATGAAATGTAATAGACCAATACGCGCCGCAGCTATAAGCGTTGAAAACAGCGTTTGGTCACAAGACACCGATATTTAGGACTTTTTTGCTCTAATCAGCGAATACTACATGTGTAGGTTTACTCTGCTCCTGTTATTCCAGCAGATGCCAAGAAGAAATTTAAGAAAGGTAAATATAATTTTTTTTAAGAGTAAATACGCTACTTTCTCCGTGAGCGGGAGGTTCGCACATATTCGGCACCTCTGGTGCAAAGTAGAAATCCAATGTCCCTAGAAAATGTCCTGTAGAAAAAGTCCTGTAAAATAGATAAGGTGAAAGATACCCGCAGAATACTTTAATAATTCGTGATCCCTTAACAATGGAACAGTACAAGAACATTTGTCTATGAAGTACCTATAAACCCCATCTACGAAGAATTTAAAGAGAACAACACAAACGAATCCAATTCAAACCAAGTCTTTTCACAAATTAGTTCTTACCAATCAAGTTAGGCGATGTCTTTTTTACTGTTATGATGTGGATTTTGCAGCAGCACAGCGCAGCGATAATCTGCTGCTGAGCGCGAAGAAGACAACTGTTATTTTTGTTTAGTATGTATCACAAATTAACCACATTTGGCAACAGTTATGCAACCTGTATCAATACCTAAAATAAAGAACACAACCTTTTGAAACAAATAACTGTAATTGTTCCATCACCATTCAATGGTGCAAATTTTGCATTTCAACTTCCGAGAAGTCGCAGAAAGAGTTCGCGTCTTTTAATCGAATCGTTTCAAAGGCAACTTAAATCCGCGCTTTTAATCACAATGGTGAATTTGGTGGATTGCATTCTTCTTTTTTATCAAATAAAATACCTCAAAAGATTGATGATAGAATATTCCGCCGTCACCTTCTTTTCTAGCAGCACCAATACCAACCCACGTGAATTTGTACCATGCATTAACAATAGCTAATAAAGTATATGAAAAATATGATTCATATGTGCCCTTTGGGCAAACAATAATAATATGTTTTCCATCAATCGCTTCACAGCAATTTCTAAAATGTCATTTTCTATAAGATTTCGCTTTAAATGTTTTTAGGGAGCAAGCATTTCAGAGGCCGAACAAACGTAGGAGATTGATTCTTGGTATTCCTTAAACTTAATATCATCGTTTCTATCAGAGTTGTGAAACATTTTTCTGCTCTTCTATCTAAAAAATCGTCTCTATCCTGCTTCTAGAATTACACAATATTATTAGTAAAGATTTCTCTTCTTTTTCTGTCGTTAATTGATTAATTGTCGACTTAAGAATTTCAATTTAATAGAAAAATAAATTCAAATTACAGCTGCTTGCTACAATATATTTGCTAATTTAATCATTGCCTTTAATGTTAAATATCAACCCGATGTATGAAGAATGCACACGGATTGGATAAAGGAAAAGGTCGCAAATTATTCCTACAGCTTGCTCGGTGGGTTTAAAGGAATAGCACTGCGACGTATTTTTATTATTTAGTTGTAACTGCGCCAGGTTAAGCGTGTAATAGATTATCACCTTCGATGTACTCCACTTTAGAATCACTACAATCGCTTTCAAGTGTTCCTCCCATATCTTGGAAATCCCATTTATTGCAATGACAAATACTTAGCGCAGTCCCTAATCGACAGCTATTTTTGAATAAAATTTGAAAAATTCAAATTTATAAACTGCGAATATGGTAAACTTCTAGGTGCGGTCACATAGTTGTTGGTTTTCTTGCACGTTCGCATACTCGTCATGCGTACATACAATCGTACGCATTTACATCAATGTTTTTTGATGGATTATTGCGAAATCAATATAATTTATACGCCTTACTAGGCAGTGGCGTAAGTATAAGCGTTATTTCCCCGAAAAACATATGCATATGATTAGAGCTGCCTGCGTAGGATTTAATACGTCTCTAAATATGTGACGGAGTTGACGCGCTTATTGCTTTTAATAAAAAAAAAGAACGAGGAGTAACAGGGGTGTTCGTATCACATCGTATTTGGCTTTTAATTTACGAGTTGCTTTAATTCATTTGATTTACAGATAATTTCCAAGTATTACTAATTCAATTTTATCACTTAGCGTATTGATATATTCGTTAAGTAATTGTTTGCCAACCGATTTAGATTGCTTTGAGATTATTTTGAATGCCGAAACGCAAAGACGTAGCGCAGAAATTAAATTATGGGGAATAATTTTTAGAAAACAATAATCAGGTGTAGGTCTCTCTTAACGCGATATTTACTTTTAGGCGGAGGTGTTAAAAATGCAAGAAGTTACTCTGCACATGAGTCGAATCATCCCTGATTACTGAGAGTTCATTTGAAAACCAACCTTTTGTAACGATTTCAGATTTAAATTTTCGACTTTTCAGAACTGTTAGTGTTAAGGAAACAAACTTAATATCACACAGCAGTTTTCTTCCAAATTGGAAGGTTCATAAAGACACTAAATTTGAATCCGAAAAGTCTACGCACTAAGTTCATATGGTCATCCTGCTGCTCTCTTTGAATGTTTATTTATTTTCATTCTCAATTATTGTTTGTATCGAGAGAGCCATATCCTTTTTTTAATTATGTTTTATGTTTGCATGAATTTCGTCTTCAGTTTCCACATTTTGCATGAGATCTTTATTTATATAAACAAATTGTTTGCTGCGTTTCTAAATTTCCTAAGTTGCTTTGGATATTCAGCAACTGTAACTGGATACCTTTAAGTCACCTCTGACGAGACAATTGTTTGAGAATTAAATATACCTCATTTAACAAAGGCAATCGGGAAACGGCAGCTGAAATGGTGAAAGCTATATGAAAGGCGAGACCGTTGAGGAAAAGAACAAAAGTGAGACCCAAGAAAACGTGGAATAGTTCAATAAAGGATATACTGGAAGAAGGGGACATGCGGTGAAACGAAGCAAGCAAGTTGGCAAAGAACAGAAAAGAGTGGAAAGCTTCTTAACATGGCAAGAAATGAGGCTAATTTATGAGTAGATTCGAATGCTCAAAATCTATAATATGACAATTTGAGGCACTATTATTATTAATTAACAGCAATCTTTTTAACACGCGCTATTCAATATGCTGGAAAAAAACTTGGAAATTTATTATGAATAGGATTAAGGTTTAGTAAAAAAGTTCTACATGGAGAGTTCTTTGTATGTGGGATACATCAGTAATTTCTAAAATTTTTCCTAGATACAGTGCTTTTGAAAATCTTAAACTATAGAAAAGTTTTGCCACATTATAAATAAAAAGATGTATTTTTCTCTTAAAAAAATGTGCTCTGGAAAGTTCTCATCGCTGCACCTTATGCTGCTGTAGGTAAATTGGCAATAAACAATTATTTATTTCTTCAAGTTCTTCAAGTTGAGTTGGTTTCCCAAATTGCACAGTTTGGTTACCTTGAATTCAAATGTTTATACCTATCTTAGCAAACAATATTGCCAAAGAACCAAGCGAAGGTTTCAAAATTCAAAACAAACGCTTGCTTTACATGGATTCGGCTATTCAAATGTTGGTTCTATTCGTAGTTATCACAGCGGGTGCAGACCGTTATAATAGATAGAGGTAGCTCTGAGAGCAGATGTGTATGGGTTGGTGTTCCGCACTATTCTTGGAACGACCTTTTTCTTAATCTTTATTGATCATGTTTCGAACTTCCTTGGAACGCTATGTACGATATATATGAGCTGCTTCTAACTACTGATGAGATGTTTACCAATACACAAAAATGGATAAAGGTTGGCAAATCAATAATGAATTTTGGCTGCAGACTAACTGTTTATTATATTTAAGATGTTGTAATGAAGATGCCGTTGGAACCTTTCATTTTTTCAATTTCTATTTCTACTCTAGAATCAGACGTGGAATCTTATGGTAGGCTGTAGGTACCGTGACAAGTAGAGCTCTCATTTTACAAAAAAAAAAAAACAGCTCTCAGTATATTGTGTAATCTGAAATGTAAAGAATCTCGTAAGGAATATTTTAAATCCAACGGTTTGAAAATCTATTTCACAGGCAGCAAGAGAACAGGATAACTGCTACCACTACCGCATAAAACAACTGGATTTCAAGAAAGTGACGAAATGAAGCTTACCTAGAATCCAGAGCGAATTTAAGATGTCAATCAGGAGAGTGCTTCTTCAGAGCAAGGTGCTGTTCGTTATATGTCGTCAAATCGTCAAATGATAACTTGTTCAGATGATTATAAAAGTACAACTTTAAAAGTAAATAACTAGAGAAATAAATAACTAAAAAAATGACAAATGACTATGTGATAAAATATTGCTTACAACAGTTGTTCAAAATCCGCTCCTAAAGCTCTAACTAGAAACCATTTAGTCGTAAACATCCGCTATTGTTGCACCATCTAGAATAATTTCATTAAATCTAATTGGTGTTTGGTTAAGCCCTAAACCAGCTGCTTCAAATGGCCCCAAAGAAAATAATCCGAGGGGTTTAGGTCAGGAGATCTTGGAGGCTAAACAATGGAACCTTCACGACTAATCTATCATTTAGGAAAATGTACATTTAACCATTGAATTACGTTTACACCGCGCAGTGAACCGTGGTGCCAGTGCCATGGTGTTGAAACCAACTTTGCTGACAATCAAGAAGCGGAGTATGTTCGATCTTATTATTATTAGTATCATTGGGCAATGGTTCAAGTGCCTTTAGGCACTGCATTATCTGCCAGAAATCCCGCCAGTAATCTAAGGTTCCCTCTGCTGAACGATAGCACTATTTTTGCTGTCTTAGGCCAGCCTGAATGAATCGTTTCGCCTGTTTTTGTCGTGGAACATTTTCCCAGTACGAGGTCTTTAGCAGGATCGACGAAGGGCATATTCTCTGATTGTCTAACCAGCTTGCCTGCCTTATCGTTGCCTTTGATCTCTTGATAGCTTGGGACCCATCGCAAAGTAACGCAGATTCATACGAGTAGGCTTTCATAGCCTTTAGACCTACCTGCCTGTTACTGAATATAGTTATGGTTGCGCTTCGTCGCCCTATCTTGATATTTATATCAATCTTGAGGTTGAAATATGTGTGGCGTTCTGTAGGTCCCTAATGTCTATACCTGTTCCAACATCTTCTATTCTTGAGCCGTCCGTGTACCATGCCACGGTACATTTTTGCTTTGAGGCTACCCGAATGCCCACTCAATACGGCTTTCAATGATCACCTTATAAGGCCAATCAAAATTGTATTGCATAGGGATCATGTCCTTTGCAATGTGCATCGGGTAATGTATGTTGCGATCTTCATTGATTCTAAGATGTCCCCGGCTGCAATCCCTTCATTTTTACAATCTGCATTTAAACTTTAAATTGCATTAAATACAACACAAGCTGCCCTTTAAGGCAATCCCTTCATTCTACAGAGCGCGAGGGCACTCAATTTAACCTGTTTCTGCTAATACTAATGTTCGATCTTCTCAGAAATCATTTCATCTAGAAAAGTTTGATAATATTCTGGATTTAGCCTGTGTCGTAAAACTTAAAATTCAAGCAGTTCTCCGTTAGAGATACCAACATAAGTGTTCGCACTAAAACGGTGTTGAATTCGTGATCGCATGGATTGTGAAGATTCCGCAGATGGTAATTAACACAGGGTTATTAATACAACTTCTCATCTGTCCATAACATTTTAGTTAAAAATATGTTACGCGAAACAGCGAGTGTTACCCTGAGTCGCTGAAAAGTACGACTGAAAACTCTGTGAAGAGGTTGATGTCTTGGGCAACACTCTCTAGATGCCCGAAGACCGTTACCATCACAGTATTCATACACACAAACTATCTCTGCATTAATTTTGAAAGCTGCGAAATTATTTTTTTTTTACGAATTATGTTGTTTGACTTTTAAACCTAGCCTACTGGATGGCCTAACTTATATAACCATACATACAATAATAATATTAATCGTTTCTAAATCAATAAAATTTAAATCGGTTTCAGTTCTGTTAATAGAAAGAATTAATCTTTATGTTTATATTTTTTATATTTATTTTTTTGTTTAAATGACAGGATATCTCTTACATTTATTATAAATCACCCTGTATACTTCAAAGGTTTTTTTTGTTTACTATTAGCAATACAACTTTTTCCAAATGTAAATTGACGTGTTTCTAAAAAAAAATAGAAATAAGAAAAAAAAATACGATTATTATTATTGAAATTAATAAAGTTAGATTACCACGTAACCATCTTGTACAGACACGCGTGGGTAACGGCTCATCAGTGCACTTTTCTTAAATGTGCTAGTCAATCGACTAATTATCATATAAATATGGATGAAAGCATCTAATTAGAAATACCTGCATCTCTACGATTGCGACCAATTTTTTTTTAATTATTCAAATGATTCTAAATTAATTTAATCGCCAGAAAGGGAACCCTCAAAACCAATTAAATTTCAATTTTTGACGATAACATGGCATTGTATGTTAGTCTCTAGATTCTAGATTATATCTGACAAAATTGAGTAAGGTCATGAGTACGAAATTTTAATCATCGATTTAATCTGAGATTATTACCATGTTATTGTTTGTGTTTAAACAATATAAAGGAATTACCTGATCCTAAAAAAAACGTAAACAAAACAAATACTACTACATTCTATAGTACACACTTAAGATTAAATACAAATTGTATTTGTTTTTTGACGAAATTCGTCTCGTTGAAACGTATAAGTACAGTTTTCGTATTTGTATTGTTAATAACAGTCGAATTAGAGTGTAAACAATATAAAACAGCCACGATAAAGTGCGTAGGAGTACTTCGTATTAGTATACGTGTGTCTACGTACGCTTTATGATTTTGAGTATATATTGTTTCATTTATCGGATCTGTGTTAAATCTATAATAGTTGTAATTATCGTCTCTAACAGGAAATACATAATTAGAATAGCTGGAGATTGGCATACTTTATGAAATTGAATAGTTTAGTGACTTAGTGATATCGCCAATATTGACTAGATCCATTTGTTATGTAAAGTTGCGTTAATATTAGTATATGCAAATGGGAGTTACACAGAAAATTTTACTTTTATTAGCGGGATGGACCAAAAAAAGTTAAACAGAGATTTTCTTCTAACGACTTAATTTGACTTAAGCAAAACAAAAATTTAAACCGGTAAAGTTAACGTATTGTGTAAATAAATAATAAACTGGTACTCAATTGAAGTGGTCCACTAATAAAAAAAATAATAAAAAAATATTTCGTTTAAGATGAAAGGTTGGCATTGACTTCTTGACAGTAGCTTACATCTAT
Organism: Oryctes borbonicus; assembly: GCA_902654985.2. Lineage (NCBI taxonomy): Eukaryota > Metazoa > Arthropoda > Insecta > Coleoptera > Scarabaeidae > Oryctes > Oryctes borbonicus. The sequence goes on along the minus strand of LR736869.1, from coordinate 2,756,104 downwards.
CAGCTAGTTGCTAAGTTAAAATTACTTAAAGTGCTAAAAGTCCTACAGAGTGATGTAGAAGTGGTAGTATAAGCGCTAATCATGGAGGAGGCCATCAGAGGATAATAACTCCTGCACAAGATTAGTAGACTCCAAGTCAGACGAAATGGCGTTAAGGATCTTCGTGCAGGAGCGGTTAAATCCAATATAACAGTTAGAAGAAGGTTGCACGAATTTGGTTTGAGGACTCGAAAAAGGACCATATACCCACTATTCACGAGGCAGCGCAAGATCGCTAGGAGGCAGTGGGCTGCAAATCACTTATCGTGGGAGGCTCGTGATTGGGGAAGATATCATCTCTTTAAGGAGTCTACCTTCATTTTACATCATTCCGATAGCAGAATTTCGATATGGATGATGCGTGGAAAAAGGTATTTTCAATATCTTGAAACAAACATGGCTCTACGTTTGCTATTTAGAGCTGGGGGTGAATGAAGAGGAGTATTCTACCGATCGTTGTGCCGTTTGCAGAAAATTTTGGAAGAAATTTTATATTTATAGACGATAATGTCCGTCCAATTTTTTAACAATTTATTTATTATTATCATTTAGTTGTTGCTTAAGCAGCCATGTTTCGTTTTTTTTTTTTTTCTTTCTTGTAAAAAAATAGATTTCAGTTATTTTTCTATTATTGAATCACTATAAATTAAACAACATTTATTAATGTAAACAACTTTGAATAACACAGTTTGTACTACACTACCTTTGATATATTTGAAAACGAGAAATTGTTGGGTTCACAACAAATCACAAAATATAATTGTAAAATTATTAAAAATCAGTCCTTTTTTTTATTTTTTACAATTTCGCAGGCTTCATGTTTCATTGTTCCCATGCTCCGTGAAGGAACATAATGAATGGAATCTAGTTGGCTGATTCATTCAATTTAAGGCTACTAAGTTATATTTTAATTAAAATAATTTGATGACTCTGTGTGAGCTATAATGAGGTAAATAGAAAAAGGATAGTCCAAATTTTTTAGTTGGAGTGGCTCTTGATGTTATGGCAAACTTTAAAAAAACTTATATATCCCGTTGGGTTTTCACCACATATAAAAGAACCAACTCGAGTGCAAATTGAAAGCGAAGTCTTTGTTAAACTTTAATTGACAATAATCATAATAATAATAGTTTATTAAAAACAAGTGTTTTAGGTCAACAAAGATACATCTAAATTTAAGTTTAAATATTCCACGAGAGTCCCGATGGATTGGTGTGAGATAATGGTTAAGTTGGAAAAGTTGGAGAAAAGGATCGATATTTTCTCCATTTCACCCCTCGTCTAATTTGGAATAAAAGTATTTGTGGGAATCTTTTTTGACCTTTTCTTCGACTTTTTCAACATAAATTTAAGTGCCTTAAATAAAATTAACCTAAAGCTAGATTAAGGAATTCTTCAGCGCTGTAGAAATTAAATTGGTGTAATGTTGTTATTAATTCTTTAATACGTAATCTGTTAATGGCCAAGGATAAAAATAATAATAAAATACAAAAGAATATTTATTAATATGTTTCAATTAAATAACCTTTTGAATTTTGGTTTTATTACGAGAATATATGATTTTAACACCCTATATGACTACATATAACAAATTTGTGTCGCAATTGTCGAAGATTATACAGGCTTCCTCAGCTTCGTCCTTTACCATGGGGATCTCGCTTATTGCTGGAGGTAGATAGTAGGTTTCAATTTAGCAAGGTTGCCAAATTTTGTGTTTGTTGTGAACCTAACGACAAGATGGACCTGCGAGATATAACATTCAAAGTTTTAAAAAACAAAGAAGAAAATGCTCTCTTTCCTCTTGTACTTCTGCACCTTTATTTGACATTGTAAAACAAAACTAAAAACACGTTCTTGATACCATTTTCTATCTTCTATTTAATGATATGCTCGAAATCTTTATGTGACGTTTCGGTTCTTTTGGCCATCACTAACTTTCTTATATCAGTGCCATATTGGTTTTTGACACCGTCAGAAAGGATCTCTTTCTTCGATTTCAAACTTTTATCAACGTATAACACGTTGATAAAAGTTTTATCAACGCGTTATACGTTGATAAAAGTTTACAATATTATGTTTTAATTGACAAAGAAGGCATTTTATGTTCGGTTTATCACACCCAAACAGTTGACTGTTATTCAGTTTCCGGCTTGTATGATACATCCTAAGTTTCGTCACCTTGTTACAATGTTGTGTACGGTTTTCGAAGTTCCCCGATCTAATTTTTTGAGCATTTCCTTCCATCAATTAACACAAGCCTTTTTTATGACTGAGTCAATATTAGGCGGAATCCATCGTGGTCAGCTAATTGTTCATAGAAAATCGAATGTATTGCAGTCTTCGATATGCCTAAGAAAGTCTCTACCTCAGGGTAACTCAATGGCTAATTTCTTCTTCTGGACACAACATCCAACCAGTTGTGAACAGTCTTTTCAGATGGCACGTCATTACCAAAACCGTTAACTTATTATTAGAATATTTTGAGTAAGATAATTGGTGATATTTTTGTATTTACGTAATGAAGAACTAATCAAAAACAATTTGATAAACAACAAAAACCAAAGCAAATTAACGTTATATTTGTATGTTGTATGGTGGAGGAGCTATGTTATTGGAACAATAAATACTTTTATATAATGTGGATCTCTGTTTTTATCTTTTTTATTATTCGTCCTTGTTTCTTTTCTTTTCTAGGTTTGAGAGTTCCTAAATCTTTCATCAAATGAAATGCTTTTATGGAAATCCACAAAAAAATTCAAGCGAATCCAGTTTACGATTAAAAGTCCTATTTTTAATTTCGTTCGACATTTTCTTTTCTCTCGAATCAGTTAGATGGCAAACTCTCCCATCACCTCCATCGCATATTTACGTATTCGGTGTGACCCACCTACGCTCGTCAAAATTTCAGGACAAAAATAATAGTAATAAAAAGGATACACACTCGCACAGACAAATGCTCACGTACAACGCACACATACCGAACAACAGACGTGTTAGGAACAAACAGTGGGATTCGCAGCCGACTAGATTGTCGAATTTGCATGAGTATGTGTGCGCGTGTATGTGTATATATGCATCTGAGGCGGAAATACGAACTAAAAACAATGGAACGAACAAACATTCGAACGATCGTCAATAGAGAATTGTGACGCTAGCAAATGTTTATTCAAGATGATTTCCGCACATACCTTATATATCCTGCAGCTAAGGATGTTGAAGTTTCGTGTAATACGGTTCTTTTTTGGGCGTTTCTTTTTGCCCGATCTATATTTATTTCGTTTTTTTTCCGTTTCCGTTATTACTTGCTTTGGTTTGCAATATTTTTTTTTTGTATATTGTAAGAATTCCATATTTTAGGATTTTTATACCAATAAGCAATTAAACTGTGAAAATGATAACATTTTCAGATTAATTTTCCAAAGATGGCACTGGATTAATGTGTTTTTTTTTTTTTCACAAAATATCTAAATAGTGGATTTTTTCATCCTAAATTTATTTATTTGTATTTAGAAAAGTGATATGTTGTATGCAGCTGACGTACCAGAAAGTACTCAAAGGATGAAATCTTCTCTTACGAAAAAAGGATTATGTTATTGTGTTTTGTAATAATACTTGTTCTGTTATGGAGAATCTTGGACATCGACATCGACCAGACGAGCGGCGACTGTTCATATTTACTTCTATAATTAGTTTGAAGACTGTGTTGCTACATATTAGTAACAAACTTCCATCAATACTTGCAGTGCATGTCGCTGATATGAAAATGAAAAATATATGAAAATATGAATTTGGAGAAAATTCAATATGAAAGTATTAATGGAATATCTGGGATGATTTGAAGGTCATTACTTTATTGATGGGTTTGTAATTTGAGTACGCCACATTTTGCTTCGTTAGAAGATTGCGGCCTAAATGTGAATGCCTTATCCCTGGGCACAAAAATGCATTATACGCCTTTAAGTGAATCCTGAAAAATATATTTACGTCCACTAACTGGGAATATGAAAAATTCCATCAAAGCAATGGATAAAAAATTAAAAACTGAAGGGTTCTCGTACTTCAAATCGGAATTTCCCAAAGTCAGTGAGGCTAAACTAAAAAAAAAAGAATTTTGTAAAATTTCTTTCAGTTGTTAGTGATCGTAACAGTGGCCCTGTTACGATCACTAACAACTGAAAGAAATTTTCGAGGACTAAAATTTACTGAAAAGGCAGTCTAGCAGCCATTCAAAGATATTTGGAGCAATTTTCTTGGAAAAAATAAAGCAGAAAGCAATCGTAATATAATGCTATAAACATGTTTTTCAAAATCTACTTCTTGGCTTTTTCCCAGAAAATCTAGACCTGATAGTGATACTTTTCCATCAATAGATTAGCCGAAAAAAATATAATAAATAGGCAGTATCCAAAAGTATATTTAGAAAATACTTCTAGATTCAATTTCTATGAAAAAAAAAATGTCTTTTGTTGAGCAGTGTAATCAATGGTTGGAGCCGGAATTTGGCCCCCTAACTTTACCCCTTTCTCACATTTGTGAATGTCTTTTGAAAAGCAATGGTTTATGATTTTACTTTGCAACATTCTATCTATTTAAACGACAAACTTGTTTACATAGTTTCATGCTAAAAAATAGTGCAATGTGTATAAAAATATTTTTTGGAAAAGATTCTGGGAAAGTATATGGATTTTCCATTTAATAAAAATGAAATAAAATGAATCAAACTTGGCGACGATTTCCATAGCCATTTTCATATAAGATTTTTTTTGATATATTGGGGAAGCTAAGACGTATCTCACGCAATCGAGGTATCGAGCGTTACAGAAACATCGGTATTTTTCAAAAATCTCTAATTACCTCAATTATCTTAGAAACCAAGGTAAATATAGTAAATTAGGAAGTAAGAAGACACGAATTGAGAAGATGCATTCAAAAAGACAATAACATCCTGGATGCTCCATAAAAGGAATAACAATCGCGCGGAGAAGAAATTAAACACCCTGTATACTTGAATACAATTAATTATTTTCCACCCACGTACCAGAAGGACACTCCAGCTGGTATACAACAAGCCTTATTCGAAAGTTATCTCAGCAAAATAAATATTTTTGATCACACAACTGATGGAGAAACCATATCTGGGACCCAACTTCTCTTTTTCAAGTGAGGTGGAGACCTGTGGGCTCGTTTGTCATCTCTTTGGTCTACTCCCCGGTCATTGTGAATGCGTAGTGGTGGTATAGATACCACCACTACCTAATTAGAATTAGGGACTGGTTGTAAAGTAAATATTAAGCGAACCTGAGCTTATTGCCAGTGTCATTCAAAGAGATGTCAACAACTATTCGGACGATCATAGCCCTAGAAGGAGCTTGGTCCTACGACTCTGGCACGAAGGGAGTTGTCGGGAACACTGACTGTCAAGCACGTGCCTTTAGCTAGCTCGTTGGTGCATTTAGGCAGACACGAGAGGTCAGTCTTGTTGGAGTTGGAGGTTTCTCGCAAACCAAGAGATTTCGGGAAGAGATCTCAATATTTAAATTTATAGAACATTAATCCTCTTCATGTGAGTGTTGCTCGCGGTGCGCCGTACGGTAATTATCGGTCCAAGATATTCTTTGTAAATACAGAGTAGCTAACAGTAGGGCCATCAAGCAGTTTTCTCGCTAAAATGTACCTGTCCAAATGACCCACCGCACCATTAAGATATTTATAGACGGTAGGGTTTGTTTCCTGATAAAACGAACAGAGACGCACTTGGAGTCAGCTTACCATCTCTCCGCCAAATCAATCACCAAATCCACCACTACCTGAAGATGGCGTTTTAGGAAACGGTATATATCGCCGCATAATCGCCAAAGATAACAACTGTACACCCAGGAACCAGATGGGAGGAACCAACAAGGTAAGCACCACGATCTACTTACCATATAAATAGAATAAAAGAATATTATCATTCTTAGTTCTTTCTACGGATCAATGTTTGTTTGAAACTCAGTCGATAGTAAATGCAGTTAAAGAAATTAAAAATGTTTATGCATATTTAATGCTTTTAGATGAAAATACCTGTTGCATTGTAACCTTCGAATTTGCTCTTCCGCTGCACGAGGCAAGTTTGAACTATCTTGTGCTGAATCTTGACCTCAAATGTATTGATTTTTGTGAAAAATGTTAGCTCACATCCAGTTTCAGGTTGCAATTGCTAGCAATGTTTGTATTGATAGGAAGCATAAATATTAAACAAATTTAAAGTCTAATCTCAAGCAGAAATGATCTAAATTCATTTTTTATATTGCATTCTTTTTACTTGCTGCTTTTGACGAAATTTTTTGGATGTTTGTGGTTAGGGCCCTGCAGAGTATATAAACTTCGAAGCTTATAACCCCAGAAGCCATTTAATGTAATAAATGGTCCGTGCAAATTGTTATATGGATTTAAAGGTAAAGCTCAGTTAATTGTTTCTCAACATGCAAATAGTGACTCAGGATTGTATCGAACCTGTCATATAACCCTGGCGAACTCTAACGTATAGCGCCTAACTCTGCCACAGTTAGGAGCATGGCCTCTTACCACTGGGCCTTACATATAAATAGGCTGAAATTGTGTTCTCTGAGACCAATTTTAAAAAGGAGAGTATTCAAAATCCAAAGTTTTCATTAAAAGGTGATGATTAATTTGAAGAATAATCAGGATTTTGCTTGAGAAAGTAAGCAAGAAATCTTGAAAAATTTAAGTGATAATTTACCAGGAATTATAAGGTGGTCACATCCTAGAGTTTGGGAGAATGGAACAAAGGTTTTAGAAAATTTCTGGCATGCTTTAAATAAGAGAAATATTGTTCACAATGGAATAACAATACACCAATCGATATTGGATTTGTGGGGCGATTACCAATAGATCCATACAAAAAAAAACTAAAAAATATCGCGATGTTCATTAATAGACAATTAAGACCTCGTTGTATTAATTATTGATAAGATTAAAATGAACAATTTATTTTGTAAATCTCTATTAAACCAAAACGGTTTTAAGGCAACGAACACATTATCAATTTATATTTTCGGATGGATTAAACGATAATGGGACCCATTTTTATATTACAAATTAAATATTAAAACATCGACACATATCCCAGTGACAGTTATTTAATAGCGCTGTACGTCTTCAAAATGTTCCTACACCGACCGCTTTAGTTTGCTTATCATTAAGCAATATATTATAGTCACTTTAATGCCCTCCTGTCGTAAAATTATTGAACGAGTTGCATACACATTGACGATCTAGCGTGTGTGTAACGTACGAATATCCTTTGTGAAGTTTCCGACTGGTATCAACTTATTGTTAGGTAAAACGTACATAACGTATAAGCCGTATGGATATAAAATCGATAAAAAACATTTGTATCAAAAATCTTATACCGTACATATGTACATAACATGTATGTGCCAAAAGTTCAGTTTCAAGTCAAAGTAAGCGAATGTATAAGAAGAAATGAAAGGAATCTCTGATTGGGATATTAAATTTCTGTAAATTATAACTGTGAAATCAACGTATCAAGTAAATACTTACACACGGTGAGTGGAAAGTTACCAACGTTTATTCCTTTAAATAACTAGATATTATAAATTAGAATTCTGGAAGTCAGTTTTAATATCTACCCAACCCAATGCAGGTATAAAGGTCTCTTTCTTTTCTAAATTTTTTTGAAATAATATGTCTACTCGTACCGTTTGATTTCATTAAAACAATGTAAGTTTATGTATAAATTCATGTTAGCTGATGTCAACTTTCTTATTTTAAATGGAATATTATTTTTTGGATCCTTCTTGAAAATCTGAAACGAGGTTGTGCTTATTTTATTCGAAAGAAAAGATTTTTTTTAATATTTATTATAAACTATGCTGATTACACTGGTCAACAGTAATTTTATTGTTTCCACTATTAGAGCAGTTTCAGGGTAAATTAGTATTGTTGATTCCATATTTAGGAACAGTTTTATCATGAAACAAAATAAAATTAAATTAAAAATTTATTGGCAGATAGGTGAAAAATATCTTAAATTATAATTATACAAAATAAAATGAATATAAAATTAAAAGGATTGTTTCTACAAATGGCTGTCTGTATGATTTTCAATTGTGTTGGACTTGAAAACAATCACGTTGCTGGTTCCAATAATAGTCTGCCATCGTGTGTGTATATTCCATCTTCCTTGATACCTTTGCTCCATTGACTTAATGTCTTGATGGAATCGCCTTGTTCTTCGCTAAATTCACCGAGATTTTCCGGAAATCTCTCCAAATGGTTATGCAGAAACTCACATTGGCACCAATTCTCTTAAAATTAATCAGCATATTTCGTATGAGTTCTTTATAATGTTCCGCCTTATTGTTACCCAAGAAGCTCTTAAGCACAGTAACAAAAGAGCAAGCAAAGACTCGTTTATGATGTTTGCTTCACCTACAGTTAATTCTTCTCTAAGTGGCCCATTTCTTTTTCGTCTAGTGATCTTGTTTTGCTCTACTATTCCGCGCGTGAAAAGATCTTTGGCAATCGAAAAAAAAAACTTTTTGTTGGCCTCTCTTATGAAGCAGTAATTTTGTTAGACTAATAGTAGAAGGTCAATATTATTAATAACGGTGTCAAGAGATTGAAAATATACTGGGTGTTTAAATTTACGAATCAAATTTGAAATCGCCAAAATTAATAAAAATTGATTTTTTTTTAAATGGCACCCCCTTCAAGTAAGTGTAATTTTCAATTCTATGAACTTTACTTAAAATATCATATACCGTGTCGTTACTGCAATGGTAGCCTAAGTTGTCGTGGAAAACAATATTAAATGTTAAAATCAGACATTCATTTTGTTTGTCGATAAGAACAGATGGACAAGAAAAAAACAAGTTTCTACAAAATATGCGAGTTTATGAAATCTTAAACTATAACAAAACAAAGATAAACGATAGAACGGTGAATGCATGAGGCATTTATAAAAATCTAAAGATTTCTTCAAAGAACACGAAAAAACACGATCATTTGTGTTAAACAAGTTAAAGTCTTCGTGTTCTATTGTTCATTGTTACTAACATGTCGAATGAAGTTCCATTGAAGGCAAGTCGAGTGCTGCCTTCCATGTTGTCTTTGATTGTTGTACACGCTTCCTTCACTACGTTTTACAAAATATACTCTCCCCCAATTAAATTTTCAACGTAAAAATATCGCGCAAAAAACAATAAAGCTGCAGGATTTTCGTTGTCAGCATAGAAATGACTAGTATGTTTATTATATAAGCCGTTTTGCGTAAACTTAACCTCATCAAGAAGCATTCGGAAAACTCTCTCCATAAAACAAAATCCTCATTTTGTAAGAGTTGAACTGGATGATTTTTAAATGGTTGCCATTTATGTTTTAATAAGACCCTATGTATAGATCTGCACGTGATCCTTGCTCCTCCTCCGCAATTCCTGCGCCCTTTAATAAGCATTCTGTGAAGTATCCAAGGATCATTATTTCTGTGTCGTTGTTAACACTCCAAATTTGTTCCGAAAATTTAAACGCCCTGTGTAGTATTTTCAGTCTATTGGAAAAAATCGATTTTCCGGTAAAATTTAGGTATAAATGATGTGATGCAGAATTGCTTCAGAATTTCAGGAAATCAAATTTCAGGAATCCAAATCCGGAATAATCGGAAGTAGTATGTCTTCTCCAATGGGGAAATGATACGTGTTAATTTAATTATTTGCTGTTTTAATAATTATTTGAAACTTTAACTTCATTCTTAAGAGTATTACAGATAGCTCACCCTTATGGGCGAATTGGGAACAAATCATAATTAATTGGGTTAATATTTTTTATTTAGTGTTTGTAATTTTTCTTTAGAATTAAATTCTGAAAATTATGGAGCACAAAAGAAAAAAAGAAATATCAGGACGTCAATTTAAACTCAAAAAAATTGAAACCGAAGCAGTCAGTAAAAAAGTTAGCAATACAAAGACGGACATTTTAAAGGATGTATCATCAACATCAAAAGAAAATATTGAATTTCATCAAGTATGCGTGATAATGCGTATCAATACGGAAGTAAAGAGGAAGCAGCTGTTGAAAGTGAACGTCACATTCAGATAGCAGCTTTTTTACTATATTACCTATGTTACTTTAATGCTCCGAATTTTTGTAAAAAAAGGACCTCAATCACCATTTTCTGAGACTCCCCAAATCGTCATTTTTCAATTTTCTTTATTCTAGAATTTCAAGCAATGGAGAAATAGTTCAAGGGCGTTGACTAATTTACTTAAAAAAAAAATAGTTTTTTTGTTACTTGAAAAAGATTCATCCAGAAACTGGAGTAATTGTCCAGGGTACTTGCCTTACATAAGATTAGCAAGCTCCATCCAAGTTAATTTCAAAAATGGTCCAAGCTTGATCAAAGATTTAAACTTGGAAACGCCATTAAGTGTGGAAATACGAAGCTGGCCTAATGTATTAAAAAGAATAGTTTCGGTAATAAGAATGATAGCATGTTAATGTCTAGCACTTCAAGAATCAACTCTGAAGGGAATTCAAGTCTAAAATCCGATTTACAGCTTAGCCAAGTAATAAGATCCTCTTTACTTAGCTACGCAGTTCAGGTCGAAATTGTCAACAATGTTAAACGGTCGAAATACTTTTTAATAATTTTAATTAATTTTAATAATCCTAACAAACTGAATCCATGCTGCAACTGAGCCCCTAAGTCTAAACATTTGTAATTTTTCTAAGAGCTTATCATATTGAACCCAATAGGATGGCTTGTTAGATTACAGAACACCTAGTACAGATTTCCTTTGCTCAATTCCATTATTTTTGAGATACATGGCGTCAAAGCCACAGGTAAATTGTTAGAAACGTCCTCACTGCTACACTTCTTATGTATAGGAATAATCATCGCGCCCTTTAGAACATCAGTCAAAATACTACGAGAAAGGACATGTTTACTGAATAAATTAGTATATTTCGTAAATAGATCTTAAATCCTTTGATAATAATAGTTATTGAATCATCAGATGCAGAAGAACATTTTTAAATCGTTTAATTCCACTTTTACTTCATTTAATTCGGTCACCGGTTGATGGTGAAGACCATTCGTGTCCTCGAAACGGCCTTGCCAGATCAATTAATTTATTAAACTTGTGAGGTGCGGAGTGCGCCGATACTTATGTATTGTTCGAAGATCAAAATACCATAATTCCTCCTTACTACAGATATCGATCGTCTAAATTAATTTTTGTTTCAACGCCATATGCAATACTTTCCCGATGCCGCAAAAGGGATGCCTTTTAAATCCCGTATTTGTTATTATAACAGGTAGAGGTATCGGAAAACACGAGTCCGTTTGTTGTTTTAAGTCGGTCGATTCTAAAAGATGGAGAGTTTGTTCAGGACCGCGGTAAGAGAGCCACTATGAAAACATCTTGTGTTTCACCTTTCGCGTCGAGTGTTTTTGACTCTACGCGGGCGTTTTCTTCGGGACCACGGCGTCGTAGGAAAACACATCGCTTTTATTTCGAAAATATCGCAGCTAAAGAGCCTAAATTGCTCTCGGATCTTTATAAGAGCCGCATGGTATGCTTATAATTAACGGTTTAGAAGAATTTTTAAGAAATATTTAATTTTCACCTTCTGAAAGCTTAGATGACATTTATATAATGAACGCTCATTGATGTGATGCGGTTGCAAAAGGAATTGCAACCTTTAATGGTAATATGGCGACTTACTACTTTGAAAATGAAAGAATGTGAAATGAGAAACTCACTCCAAGTTTACTTACATCCAAATCCAAAGCATTTTTGAACATTATTGGTTGTTTTTGCTTGTGAATCATACAACTCTACACTTAGAATATATTTTTGTTCAATCTATCTGAAGAACGCAGTTAAAAATAGATATAAAATTCGCTTGTAGTTTAACGTAATTCTGCAAAGAAACATCAAAATGTTGCAATCAATATGCTTCAACAAGTCATTAGCAAATATTAGGAACAATAAGGGAACGAGATTAGAACCCTGTAGGACACCAGAAGCAACGTGGCAAATATCGGATAAGGTATGAAAAAATGAGAGATAAAACTGAAACCTCAAAAATAGAGTGTTCTGTGCGGCCAAAGCTATAAAGGCACTAAAACAAAAACATGCGAGAGATAGACGAAACGGTCTCTCATCATTGCATTACAAATCATAAAACATGCCTTACCCTAATAAATCAAACAGAACTGAGTATGACAACGGTCCGCACCACATTCAATGAGCACATTAGGTCTTATAGGTTCGGTAGAATAGACTTTTTTTAACACGTTTTGCGTTTTCGTACTATACAATGACAAGAGACCCTTGCGTCTATCTTCAAAAATTGGTATTTGTAAATACCTTTTCGCGAGGTAAAGGTAGAACAGGCATGATACCGTTTTCTTCTCACATCATACAGTCGTACGGTTGAAAATGAACGAATTAATTAATTAAGCTTGTGTAGTGCGGAATGTGCCGATACTTTAGTGTTGCCGTCCTTGCTGTGATTACTGTTATGTATATAAGACGTCAACTTAACCGTGGTCGGCAAATACTTCAGAGGCGTACTGAAGGAAGGTGCACTTGTTAATAAAAAATTCTTACATAAACTTTTCTTTGTAGTTGCGTGCCCTAGCGTTCAGTGTGAATTTATATATTAATTTAATAATTTTACGATTACACATCAAGAAAATTACTAATCCCCTACAATGCAAAGAAATCTTTTTAATCGCTGTTATTCCAAGGATGAAAAAATTTAAACGAACTTATTAAACGAGAAAATAAAGCCGCTAAATTTAATTGTTTAGAAAAAAATTCTAACAAAGAAAGACTTCGTGCAAACATCTAGCGGAAAATTGTTTGTTTGTTTATCCGCTAGAGGCCGTTCACGGTCTCCGTCCTCTCGCGAATATGAAAAATCGCAAACGAAATGTTTCCCGCAGTCAATTTTCCATTCAGTCCGTTTCCATTCAAAGCGCGCGACTGGTATAAGCGAAAAACGTCGAGATCAACCGACAAATAAAACCCGGACCCGAAAATGCCCCATTAAATAGGGAAGTAAACAACGTTCCAGTATAATGAGACTGTACACAGAGACGGGTAGAATCTAATAATTTGAGACAATATTATAAGTAGCACTTATTTCGCAATTAACGTTGAGAGAGAGAAAAAGAAAAGGAGCGTTCACATATCGATATTCGCGATCACGAACGAGTCGCAAGAGACAGAATTTGTAATAAAAGTGAATAATTGCTCAAATACTGGCAAGAGGTTACCAAGTATTGTTTAATTGGATAGATAAATACTGGCATGTATGCGAGTAAATTAGATGCAGGCTAAACACTATTTAGAAAATATTTATTCGCGTGTGTACGCGTACATATTTACACCATTCACGATCGTTAAAACTGGTTATTTACGGATAAATTGCGGAATGCTTCGCTTTTCAAATAAGGAAATGTCGAAAGGAAAGCTATGTAAATAATATAGATGTAAGCATTTGGCATTTATAACAGTTGTGATTAGTATTACATTATTGGTTCGTTTACTATTCGGAAGATGGCAATTGAGTTGCCGCCGAAACGTTAGAGTAGAATACAGAGAGAGTTACTGGTTGTATTTATTTATTTTCTATCGTCACCATGAGGATCTCGCTTTTTATTGGAAATAAAGGGAAGTTTTTAAATTCGGCAAAATTTCTAAATTTTGAGTTTGTTATGGACCCGCATGTAACAAATGACGTTCGAGCTCATGTTTTTTTTTTACCTCTAGCACTTTTTATTTCTCCTCGAGAGGGACAAAAACACATTCTCAATGCCACTTTCGAGCTTCTATCTAATGGCGCGATCCAAATTTTAGATGATTGTTTCTGCACGTACAAAAATTTATTCTTGTAGCCACAGAATCTATTTCAAACCGAGTAAATTTACCGTTAAACGGAAACAATTATTTTCTTAATTCAGTTTTCTTGGACTGAATATATTTTGCTTGGTGTGAGGATAAAGGACTTGTTTTTGTGTCCCTGGGTCGACGAAGTTGTCAGGGACAAAGCCATGGTTGGGGTGGAGGTCGATGTTCCCCGAGAAGGTTCTAAATTCACATTACTCCGTCTTCTTCTCTGGCGGCTCTCTGGGTGACATGTCTTTCTTAGCCGCCTCAATTAGGTGAAGGACTTTTTGAATGACTGAAAAGGATCAAGTATCAGCCTACCTCTATTCTCCATGTGAAGTCTATGTGAAAAGTTTTCAGTGGCAATCGTTATAATCGCTTGTTCTGCCTTGGTTATCATATAGCATCGCTTTATTACCCGGAATACTGATGATTCATAAGCTCTGAATCACCCTTATAGCCATCAGTAAGCGAAAACACGACGTGTACTCAACTGACGTTGTACTTTCGCGACTGTCGATATGCGATTGTGTACCTTAAATTTTATAGGTCACGTCTTACACTGCTTCATAAGTAGTCTTAAATGGCCGTGTCTTGTAGTTAATTAATAAAAATAATGAAAACACTTCCTTCTCAATTTCCCCATTTAATCCCGACGTATGTTTCCCTGAATTTTTTTCGGGGTACCAAAGCAGATATCAATTTTTCAATCGGAATAAAAAATTTTAAACGTTTCTTCGTCAATTCCTAGAGATAGTAAAGCTAAAGCATACACCATCGTTCTATCTTCAATGATTATAATGATAATATTATAACTGACGGATTATCTTTGAAGCTTAAGTTTTGTACAGAAAATTCTGAGAGAAGCGAAGTTTGTTTTCGGAGCAGGCATATGTATATGCTTAATGCGATTTTACAAACATAAATTTGCTTAACACATTGTACAATACCGTTAAGTAAAAGCTTAAGAACCGATCATAAGGTGTAGCATGCTTGAAACTGCATATATTCGTTTACTTATTTGATACATTAATTTTATGTAATGTTATTTAACACAACATTGCCTTCTAGCTGTAAATGTATAACATTTATAGTATGTACGATACTATAATAAAAACATATTCTATATTCAGCAATATGTTTAGCGTCAATCTGAGCGCCAACAAAATATATACTCGGATTCGTTCAGAAAATTTTAATGCTTGGACGGGGAATACACTTTTCTGCGTTTGGCCGTCATCAATTTGCTTATTTCTTATAGATTTTGATGCTGTCATAAAAGCTTTTCTTTTTTCTCATTTCAACTATGTATAACAAGTTTTTAACGATACGATTTTATTGACGAAGAATACATTTTAACATTGTTGTTGTACACCAACGAAGAGAAACGAGATGTGTTAAATATTTATTATTCATGGAACCAAAATACAACAATAGCGAGTAGAGCAGCATTCAACAACCACAACAGCCACATTATCCAATTTTTCTAGCTCTTGACAGAAAATTGATTGAACGTGCAATGTTTACGTTTAACGGGAATTCAAATGGAAACCGACGGGATATTTCGCAGAAGGTAAATTTTGCACCTCATTTGTAACAATAAATAAAATAAAAATAGCAATAACGGTAATACTAA
Organism: Oryctes borbonicus; assembly: GCA_902654985.2. Classification (NCBI taxonomy): domain Eukaryota; kingdom Metazoa; phylum Arthropoda; class Insecta; order Coleoptera; family Scarabaeidae; genus Oryctes; species Oryctes borbonicus. Next base: position 2,740,504 of record LR736869.1, on the reverse strand, counting down.
TAGAAAAGAAAATAATAAATCAACAATTATGGCAAATCACCAATATTCATGTAAAATGCAAAAAAAAGAAGTTTTGAGAAAAACTGTGGACTGCAAATTACAATTGCGCAAGTTATATGATAAGTAGTAGGAATAGAACAATTCCGAGCACTCTAGATGACAGAAACGGTTAAGGACACTATAAAACCTAGTTTCATTGGTGAACGATTGTGCCCGCTTTCTAGTACTTCAAACAGCCCTTTTTATGGTTTTTCTAGTAATTATAGATTAATGTAATTACTAGAAAAACCATAAAAAGGGCTGTTTGAAGAATGAAGATGACGATGTCGCCGTCCATTTGACAACTCCACTACTTCGAATCCGCTGGTTAAAAAATACTTGATTGGTTTTCATTCAATTCTTGTTAAATATGAACATTGTACGAACTGGTAAATGATCCATCTCGACAATTTTCCATCAAAGTTTAGAAAAAATTATAAAATATCTTGTACTCCTTGTTGTTGTATTTCAGTCTTACTTCTACGTCAATTAAAGCGCAATTTCAACAATTTTTGTTAACATGTTATTAATTGAAATCAGAAGAAAAACGACTGACGATGGCTAAGGAAAGTAAATGGAAAGTACACCATTAGAAAGAAGATTTTTTTCTGCAAAGCCAAATAAAGGCTTGATTTTCTTTAAATATCAAACGTCTTTTGTTGCATGTCTTTTTTCTCTTCGAATTCGTAACCAACGCTAAATTTAGCTCCTCTGCGAAATTGAGATAATAAGCAAGATTCCGATAGTTGGGGTCAAAAATGAATCTCTAGTCATTGTTTGCTCTCCAAGCTTCAAAGCTTAGGACCCTTTCCACATATAAGGAAAAATTTTATCGGCACCTGCGATTAAACTCCGGGATTTTTCTATATTTTCTCCTTGCACGATTGGGTTTCTGTCATAATTTTTGGAAGTGTTGTCGTAAGAGTCGTAGGGAAGTGGTTCTGATCATGACAACGTCTTCAAATTTATCAAGAAATGGATCTGAACAAAATAACATGTGATATCTGACAACTTGTTTCCAAACCAACTGATGTTTACAAAACAAAAATAGATGAAAACAACACGAAGTTAACATTTTGAAAACTACTAAAAACAGAAGAAGTTCCTTTCTTCTCGATTACGCAAAAATGTACAATGAAGTAATTAGAGGCGGAAACGAACAGAATACAAAGGATACAAAGTCGAAAAGAAGAGCACCGCAGAAACGAAATTAAAATGAAATTAATTATAAGCGAGGATAATTTGAAATTCCGATCTCGCGATATCGATTGTGTAAGTGTCTTAACTTTGTTAGATTTGCTAATGAAATGTAAGGAGCAAAAAAAAGGAAAGATTCGAATATTAGCCTGTTTAACGAACTGTACCTCGTTTTCGTACGTTTTTAAGCAAATTTACCGAAGCCAAAGGGAGCGCCGTGGTATCTCTTATTCTTAGCGTCATCGAATCTAAATAGAACTAAATTAGCGACAGACGATGTGATTTGATGGAAGTGGTATTCGTCTTAATATTCGCAAAAATCGAAGGCATTTTTTAAAATGTCGACAAATAAAATGATTTATATTTTATGAAGGTGCTAAGATGTTTTTGCCATTAATTCTAACAATCTTAATTCGTGTAAATAATCAACTTTTTCAAAACCTAAAGAATATTTTAACAACTCAACAGTTGCTAAGCATTTATGACTCTTATGCAGCCAGTAGACTAACTTATGCTATTAGCTTTCGGGGAAATTCAACATTAGCAACTAACGTTTTTACGAGCTAAAAGAAGATTATACGTTGTATTGGCGAGCTTAATCCATTAAAAAAAATAAAGATCTCTAACTTCCCGGTAAGCATTAGGTAAATCGAAAAAATTGTGTGAACGGACGGTATTTATGAAATTGTCCTTCGAACAAAATCAATAATAGAACGGAAGGAAACGAATTTTGAAATAAGCTGAATTTAGCTGATTTATCCCCAAAGAATTATCATTGAAGAGGTGGTTAAATTTGAGTGCATAAAATAAAATTTTCCCAAGAAAAAGTACTAACAAATTTGTTTTTATGCAAAAAATTAGAAACATCGGCGATGCTTGGGGGCCATCTTTGTGCTCCGACTACTATGTCGCCATAAAATTCTTGAAGATATGCAAATGTTTGTTAAGCCGTACAAGCCGTCACATTATCATGCTGAAAACGTTTGTCGATAACGCTCAGTATTTACAATTTCCTCAAAACAAAATAGGTACTACTATTCGCTGTCTTTGATAGGATGTTTCATGATATTCATACGTATTTTCTATTGGCCACATGCAATGCTTCCTGCCTCAGAAGAGCGCTCGCCAATTCGATAGATATCTATCATCGTCAAGCTCTTGATGGGGGAAATTAATACGAAGCTCCTCAACACACAAGTTCACAAAATAAACGCACACCCACTTCATCTGTGGGTGACGCTGATGACAGGTAACCTCTTGGACGTTAGTTTGTAACATTACAACAGATTAACAAAAAACAAACAAAGAATTCTTAAAGTAATTGATGATGCTAAGAGATTACTCGAAACTGACGAAATCCTTTTACGACACAACGGTTAGAAATATTTCAAGAAATTGTGATTTAGCAACAAGACAAGTGCCAAAAATATTTCGATCAACTAAATATCATCTCTATTAAGCACAATAGGTGCATGAAAATGGCATTGATCGAAGACATCAGTTCTGCGAGCAAATAATTGAAATGAAAAATGAAAATTTAGATTTCATCCGGCATATTCTTTTTCTGATGAAGCTGTCGTAATGATCAGATCAATTGTCGGCGATGGAATTTTAGGGCCAGAACTGATGAAATTCAGTTACGCAGGTGCACCTTCTCACTGTATAATTGCTGTTCGTCAGTTTCTAAATAATAAACGGTTTGGAAAAGGAGGGCATATTAAACGGCCACATAGTTCACCTGAAAGAGTTTTTCTTGTGGTGTTACTCCAAATCAAAAAATTGTTTCGTAGATCCCACACGTTCAACGAATTAAAAGAAACGGATACGTCAAGAAATGTTACTAATAACTCAGAAAATTTAATAAAATGTACAACAAATAATAATCCTTCGTCTCGGGGAAAGCATAGAAGTAGCGTTTACTGTATAAGGTCTGCCTTCGTGCCATTATAACCTATAGTTTATTGGCTTGGTTATCTGTAGCTCCTTATCAACTGAAAAGGCTGGTGATATTACAATATCAAGTCACTCGAATGATAGTTGGGACTCTCTGGTTCATACAGAACGTTCAGCTGAGGACCCACTTTGAGATTCCCAGTCCCACACAACATTTGGGGGACTGACTAAAAGTCGATGGGCTAACTCGTTGCTCACCACCTCAACGTCACGATATCAGCATACCGGACAGGATAGTTTGGAGCTATACTAATCGGTTAGGAAGGCCTAGAAATTATCGAAATGTTCAAATTAGCGACTTCTTAGTGATCAAGATGCTTAGAGATTAGAAGTCTGCTTCTGGAAAATAATGTGGTCACAGAGGTAAATGGGCAAAACTCTAAACATCTGTTGTAAGCGAAAAATATTAGACCCCTGAGGTATGTTTGAGGTAATGGCGAAGATTCTTGATGAAAAGCACAGATATGTCAACAGACTTGTTTCTCTTTAATAAGCAGATGATTTATATCCTTCCAAAAATTGTAGTTGAGTGTAATAAAATGAAGCACATTTACAAATGATAATACCGCAATGGATAACGTGCTTCACTTGGCTACCATTATGTATTAAACAATATCTTAGTTTGTTATAAAATTGCACTTGTAAATTGAGTACAATTTTGTAAGCATTGTGAAATTCACTAAATTGTTTAAAGGAAATACAAAAAGTAAGAGCCCAACTACATGTTCACCATTGCGTGAACTCTTAATTAAGGTAATCTATAGTTTTGATAACATAAAGTACATAAATCGATCTTAAATAGTTGCCTGTCTGCTTTATCCTTCCGTAAAGGTAGCCATCCCATGATGTGAACTAATTATTTCGTGTTTAAAGAAATTAAATACGAAGCCACAGAAAAGGAAATGCCTTTCGAATTATAACCCAGTTGAAAAGTAATAAAAAAAAAGTGTTATTCCACGAACGTTGATGATAAGAAGCAGCGATAAGGCGCGTTATCAGTGGAATACCTAGCTTATCTCTTCGCTAGTGGTACAGTTTATTCAAAATAAGAACTAAATTACATACATATCACACATATTATGTACATACAAGCGTACATTAATTAAAATAAATCCGCATGCAATGATTTTACAGCAGAATTAAAAAATCTTATGAATCGTATGAATACATCTCTTCGGTCAAATATCTGTGACCATAAGTTAATATAGTTGACAATTAGTCGCTTGGTTAGTAAATATGTACAGTTCTGCTAATTCTATTAACGTGTAACGATAAAGCAAACAAATCTCTAACGCTGAACGCGTCCATTTGTTATTAAGAAATCTCATGGAATTGTTCAGTATGATTGGAATATCATGTACGTACTACAAATAGTAACTTAATTATAGCGATTAGGTAAATAAATTTCGAAATATGAGTAAATTATTAGGTTGTGAACGCTGCTTGATTAATACTTCCCTTGATAATTTCATATACAGATTAAAACTCAGTTCCATGGTCGTACCTCCTCTCTACCGTTCCGATTATATCCGATCAAGATAGGTGCGACCATAGGACCGTCTCCCAATCTGTATATCTCTTCGTTTTATTTATTATGAACATTAATATGTTCTTCATTAATAAATTCTTACTTTTAAAACAGTAACAATGAATAATGAAATTAATTCATGATATTAGGGACGTTGCGAACGTTTATAGCAATGGAGAATGGGTCAAGAAGTTGGTGTCATTTCTAGAAAGAATGCATTGAAAGAAGAACAGAAAATTTATCAATTTAAATCTAATTTTAGTAACGTTAAGATAATTCATTTAAACTTGAATTTAGTTTGGGGGTTGGTAAGAAAATTATCAAAAGCGCCACAGTATTTCAAGTCGAAATAGTAGCAGTGCTGGGGCATATAGAAGAATTACACTCCCCGACAAAAACTTAGACGCGGTAAGATGTTTTAAGGGTTTTAAGGATTACAACATTTGTTTGCGAAACTAGCAAGATATCTAATTAAGTTTTTATTCATAAAAGTAAAATAAACTTAAAAATATCTCCTACGGTAATATATGAACTAAATAATAAATTATTATTCTAATGTTTAAACAATTTCTGCGACAAAAATTTAGACGCTCTGTTGCAAATGTAAAACAAAAATCAACAAATGAGTGATCAGTAATGCGTAGATCCTCCATTGTTCTTAATCACTTCCGATAGTCTGTTATTAATAGGTTTATATAAATTTACACATAATTTTGAGGGATATTCTGCTATTCAGTCACTATTGAAGTTTTCAGTTCCTGTACCGTGAAATATTGACGGCCTCCGCCATAAACGTGCCAATTCACCCCACATGTTTTCAATAATGTTTAAGTCTGGTGACCGTGCCGGACACTGTAAAATTTTAATCTTTTTCTCTTTAAACCATTCAGTAATGGTTTTTCCTTTATGAATTGGCGCGTTATCTTGCTGAAAAACAAAATTGCGCCCGGCCCATTGGTTTCCAAAACGTAGAAGATTGTCACGCAATAAGTCTTTATACGTCGCAGATGTCATTTTGTTTGTGCAAAACACTATTCCACTTTTATCGCGAAATCCAATCGCTGCCCGTATCATCACAGATCCGCCCCCTAATTGTCTGATCATTTTCACTTTTGGTTCCTTTCTCAGATCATGATAATAATGCGAGTACCCATCCGGTCCGTCCAAATTAAAACGTTTCTCATCGGAAAAAAAACTTTTTCCCATTGTTTCTTCCAGGATACGTGTTCTTCAGCAAATCTCGACCTCGCTTCTTTGTGTTTCGCCGAAAGTGGCGGTTTTCTCAACATCTTCTTCCGTGATATTACCGGTGACGCCTTTAAAATCCTTTGAACATTACGCACGTGCGTTTGTACCCCCGCCTGTTCTGCAATAACTCTCGCAGACGCAGAAGAATTGGATGCACACCGCAATATCATGCGTTTGTCCCGCTCACTTACAGCTTTCGGTCGCCCCTGGCCTTTTGGTTTGCCGTAATTTTCCGAATCTTTTAGGAAATTTCTAACGGAATGATCGCTTCTTCGTAACCGACGAGTAATTTCCTTCTTACTAACACCGTCCTGGTGCCAGGCTAGAACTTTACCCCTTTCTATCAAGGATAATTGCTTTTTTCTACCCATATTGCAAACGCTTCATAAAATATAATTTCTCGTGGTGAAATGTGTACACTTTACCAGCACAACCACTGCATATAAAGAGAAGTATCAAATTAAAACATTTTCGCTTATATTAATGTAATAAATGCACAGGGTCTAAATTTTTCTTTTTAAATCTAGCAAAGAAAAGAAAGCTAATGTAATTGATCTAGTGAGAGAGGAACCACAATAGATCTGAAAAGGTCGCAATAGGATAGCCAAGAACCACCTCGGGTAGTAATCTATGTATCTTGCTAGCAGGTTGTCAATTGCAAGCCTTATTTTAAAGAGTGTAAGGGTTATTTTTTGGCAAGATTTTGTAATTGTCATTGAGCTCAACGACACACCATATCTAGACCTCTAGAAGACCGCAGACCCATTGAAACAAAACTTAATTTTCTTGCTACGTTGAAACGGTTGCAACCTTATGACATCTGTAAAAAGAGGTGCAGAAGATTTAATATATGTAATACGTATCAAACCTCAAAGTGGAAGCCATCAGTTATAAACGTGGAATACAGTAAGACTCATTTTTAATGACAATTTCAAGTCGAATGCTTTGTTGGACCCTAAGGAACTAAGGAATTAATACTTCCAACGAGCCAATGCCGTAGCTCATAGAGCATTACAAACAACGAATCTCTTACATGACTATTTTGATAATAAATCAATGATGATTTTTTCATACCTAAAAAACACAGTTTTTAGGAATATTCAGTACAAGAACTTACCGAAACAATCCAAAATCTTTGTGACATGAAAACGCCCCAATATCTCGTCAACGCATTTTAAAGCCTGAAAGCCCGAATAAGGATTTGTAATGAAACCGAAGGAACATTTACTACAATTATTTGCTTTATTTTTGCTAGGAAATAATTTTTTTATTATTCTAGTTTTAATACTACTGATTATTGATATGATTAGTTCAATAAAAGTATCGATAAGTATGTTTTTGCAAATATCTCAAATTAAACGATATATACAGCGATTTTGATTGTCATTGTGATAGTAGTAATTTTTAAGATTAATTTCGCAAATTTACCCATGTTACAATAATTAAATTAATAATGTAGAATCATGCTCATTAAATACATATAACATGAGATCCAGTTATAAGCAGTCTAGCACTTGAAATGTAAGTGCTCAAATAATAATTTTTATATCTTAATCGCCTTTTTAAGCTTCAGATCGGAGATCAGAGATATATATTAAAAAAAATATATATCATCAAAGTAATTCACTGCGCGCTTCGAAACTTCAAAGATATTCTTGAGTTCTTTCACCTTTTATTCCTTTGTGATTAAAATACTAATGTCCGACATTTGTATACTGTATATACTGTATTAGTCATATATTTTTGTATTACACGTCCAAACCTCAACCCATTTACAAAACAATTACGAAAAATATTCAATCGGAGTCATCCTAACTGTATGCTAATGTTGTATGAGCATTTTAAAAGAGATTGATTTATATTCCGTCATAGTTTCATTGATATTTGCTTAAAGCAAATTACGATCTCCAAGTGTGAAGTAGCTAAGAATACAAGGCAAGTCGCTAAATTGTTTGTCAATAAAATATTTATTCAAAAATTTTAGAATGTTGTCTAAAGCAAAACTATGGTTTCTGTCAATATTCTAATATTTATCCACACTTACTTCGCAAATATTCAATATTTGGAGGAATGTTTGGATACAAAATATTTTTATTTAATAAATTCCAGTCACATAAAAAGATATATATATAAGTAGTAAGTGTTAATTTTTTGCCATAAATCCGTGAGGTTTGGTTTTGGACATTGTTAAATTAATTTATTTTTAGACTAAGGTTAATTTGTTAATTTTTGCTTGTGAAAAATTACAAAAATATCTTTTATTGCGAAAAAATAAAAGGAATATTTTCGACCGTGACAGGATTCGAACCTGCAATCTTCGGATCCGAAGTCCGACGCCTTATCCATTAGGCCACACGGTCGTTATCCTGGAAAATAATGAGGATTGTTTTCCAGGATAAGGATAAGGATAAAATCCTTGTTTCTCCTTTACGATATCTTCTAAGATGTTCTCTTGGATCTCACGTGTAAATAAATAATTGTTATTTATTATTATTATTATTATCTAAATGCTTACGTAATCACCTATATTCAACAATGCACGTCCTTACAAAACATGCAATTTTTAAACAAACTCCTTTTTGGAGTCATTGAACTTCTTTTATATTTGAACACTTTTGAAGATTCTCTTTACTCTTTGTGCAAGTCATCGCGGAAATTTATCTTAAAGAAAGATCTTCTAATGCAGAGAATGAAAATGGTACCAAATCTTTAATTTAATTTAATTATACTGACAAGAAATTGACGAAAACTCTAATTCCTACATGACTGCTAAAACATCCGTGATGTCATAATATTTATTTGTACATTTTTAACCTCGAGATATTCTTGTGCAAAAAAAACGACGTGACACTTAGCAACCTACGAAATATGGAAACAAACTACAAGATTAAAAAAATAGTAAAATTAATTCCTAGGTAAGAAATTAAATTAAAATTAAATTAAAAAAATATAATAATCCAAAATTTGCTGTTATGCGATAGTCGAGAAGGAATTAAGATGTTTTATATTTGGATATAATTTTACGAATATTCCTTTTGTTTGAAAAATTTTAAACAAACACAGTAGAAGCTAACGCATTCTTGAATATATTGAAAATTTCTACGTAGATCAAAAAAGGATAATGATGAAGTGAAAAAGGATGTTTGATATTGCTTTTCAAAAAACTAGCTTACATCTAATAGTATTAGTATCATTGGGCAATGGCACAAATGCCCTTAGTCACTGTGACCTTAATAGATCTATTGTAACAAAATGCCCTTATATGTATAGGTGAAGGCTCTTAATAAACCTTAGTATCACTCTAAAATCTTCATCCTTCAATTCAGCAGATATCAGAAATAGTTTACTAATGCGACTGCTGGCAACACATTTGTTCTGCCATCTCCGGATCTTCTAGCCATATACGACAGATTTAATTTTCAGCTTTTTCTAGATTGAATAGGTAATGTTTTAGGGCTGCATGACCTGTCAGAAATCCCCCCTATAATCTAAGGACTTCTTTGCTGAACAATAGCATTATTTTTACTATCTCAAACGAATCTGATATGAAAGCTTTCGCCTATTTTTCTCCTGAAACATTTTCCCAGTACGGGGTCCTCTCATGCTTTAATTACTTGTTTTATGTGCCTCTCTTGTAGGCCACAGATGGATTAGGACCTATGAAGGGCATATTCGCTGCTAGCCAGCTCCATTACCTTCGATCACTTGATGGCTTGGAACCCATCGCAAAGTAACGTAGTTTTTGTGTAAATTCTGTACACATTCGTGAATCAGACCAGATTCGTATGAACAGGCTTTAGAACTGTCTGACTGTCACATGGTTGCGTCTCGTATCCCTATCGCAAGGTTCTTTATGGCGCACAAGTTCAAAGCAGAGATCTGTGCTTGGTGTAGAGTCCTGTAGGCATTTTAAGGTGGTAGTTAGGCCCACTAATGCCTATGCCTGTTCCAACAACTCCTATTCTTGAGCCGTTCGTGTACCATGGCAGAGTACCTTTTTTGCTTTGAGGCATGATCACTTTAGAAGGCTGATCAAAATTGTGTTGCATAGGGATCATATTCTTCGCAATGTACATCAGACAATTTATGTTGGGATCAAGAATTCTAAAATTCCTAGGCTGCAATCGCCTTATTATCACAATCTACATCTAAGAAAGCAAACGAAATTTGACATATTCTACAAAAACAATTACATTTACAGTTTTAGCCTTTTTACAATCTCCAAAAGCAAGTTGGCTTCCCTAACTTTGAATTACATTTACCTAAAAATCTAAATGTGCTTTTTCATAAATTTGAGGAAACCGAAGTTTTTTGGCAGTAGCTAAAATGCTTTTGTTCACAAAGACGGTGACACCCTTAAATCCGTCCTTTGCAATTTGGGCGACTTTTAATGAAGACAATTTCTAATCGTTCTATTTTTTTAATTTTTTGACCACATATTCTACTTTAAAGGTTTATCAATCTCATTTTTACTTCGTATTTGTTTTGTAATAATGTTTCCCTCGTGTTTCTCGTATCTAATTAATACACTCAAAGCTGTTACTCATTTTTAAATGGATAAATCCACAACAACGAAATACACTCAACTATCACGAAATAAAACAAACAAATCAATATGATTTAAGCGGATTTTAATGATCAACATGGTAAATATTCTATAAGACAAACAACTGACCAAGTGCATATTTTCAACAAATATTTGTCTCATGCATTATTGCAGGATCTAGCCTCGATAACGAGGCCAGCCATATCGCACAGAACTTTAAACTTTGGAAAATACGCCATACGGTTATCGGTCAATAATACGAGAGCAAGCAAGGCTGCTGTCCATTTTATGGGGTTGTTTTGGTACTTTTTCATATACATGCGACCTTCGAACCCGAATAACAACATGACTCACATACGCAATTGGTTACGTGTTGTTGTTCTGGTTTAATTCCCCGAATTTGGAAATAATTTGTTTTTAATATGTTGTTTATTATGGAAGAGAAAATTCGGAAGGAATACTGGAATTAAATTTGATAATTGCCTGAAATATGAAGCCGTAAACAATCTCATAAAACTTGCGAAGTTTATAATCAATGAAATTCTTAATCGATCTGTAATTAGAATAGAAGTAGTAAACAATCTTCTTGTTTCTGAATGTTAGATTTCGGTATCAATATTTACTCCGGGCCAAATTGGGTTTAAAGATAGGAACCAAATATTTTCAAATTTACCAATCAGTGAGAGGTTTATGAAGGCGATTTAATTTTATTTACTAATCTAAATGTTATGTTTTCAATCGGGTATTAAAATAATATTTTTTAAACGAAAGAATCAAGGAAAGCTTAAGTAAGCACAAAGGATTTTGACAAAAAACTGTAATAATTGCTGAAAAGCTCAATTTACAAATTTTCAAATAGATTTCAATATAACGCGAAAATAAACCTTTTCATCGGAAAATCTTGAATCTACTTGAATCGAATTCTCACATTTTTTTTCTTTTCTAAAAACAATAATAGTTCATACATAGATAGAATGTTAAAGAAAATAAGATGTTAAAGTTCTTAAGCTTCTTCTTCATCACAATCAATCCACAAGTATGCTAAACATAGCTACTTATACAGACTTTTTAATACAGAATTTTAACAAAACAAAAACAAATGTTAACTGTAAGATGATATAAATTTTACAATATTTGTAGCTGAGACAAAATTAGTAGCTAATGATAATAATAATAATAATAATGTGTTGAAAAGTCCGTAATTTAAACCAAAGAAAGATGGTATTATTCACTTATTACATGTTAAAATTTTCTCCCCTACTTTCATCTTCATTATCTGTTGTTTCGTGCAAAGTGGATTCTTCATCTGAAATTATATTTGGTAGTCTTGTAATTTTTTAATTTAGAAAGATGAAATTTGGTACGTAGGCTTCTGGTTGGAAACAAAAAACTACTATCGAAACCTTTCGGAACCTGCTCATACAAAATTATCCACTCCCAATTGACTCTGTTGAGTAGTGGTTTTCCAAAAATTATGAAATATTCTTCTTCTTCCAATTGGGAGCTTGTATATTTTCCTAACCCAGATTTATATTCTTTAGAAGCTCCAGTACGTGATGAAGGTTTCGGTGTAACATTGATATCGCCAAAACACACATTCACTTCTTTTTTAAAGCTTTTAACATGTTTTAGACATGTCAAAGGTGCAAGCTCCAAAGGTAATTATGAAATTTTGATGAAAATGTCCGTGAATTTGCTATATCAGGAAATTCTTTGATAGTGAATTACCTTCCAAAATCAAAATTGAAATTGTCTGCCTTTTTTTACTTTTAACCTTTTTATAATTATTAAAACCATTAGACTTAGAGGCAGATACGATGAAGAAGTTTCATATTTATTCTATTTTAACAGATTTACAATATCGTATGTAACTTTTAAGTACAACACTATCTAGACGCAGGAAGTAATGTTTCTTGCCTTTTATAATATAATTTTAATACGATTAACGCAATCAGTCTGACGATGAAATAATTTTATTTTTCATACCATAACTGTAAAAAAAATAATTACTTTTAAACGCAGCAGGAACTTATTTTGGGAGTTAAGCCAATTTAATACAACAACAACGAACTCAGTTCTTTATATTCATCAACTTCTGTTGAATAATGAAATCATTTAAAACTTACTGCCGCCAACTCCCTAACTAAATAACGTTAAAACTAAATAAAACACATAAAATAGATTGCCTTAAATTTTTTCAAAATACATCGAAACTTATTGCAAAAAATATGTCCTCAGCGCTGCAAGAGAGCATATTACTAGATATGCACGCAGATTTAATTTAAAAAGTTTTTTATACAACTGGTTAAAGCAATTTTGTTTATTAATATACGATTGTAGTAAGCATTGTCAAATAAACTCGGGGTCCTTCGCAAAAATCGCACACATTCAAAGGTTGGGCATGTTATTTTCAACAAAAACAAGGTTTTCTGTACTGCTTATACACGCTTTTTGTAACGCAAAAATTCTGCTTGCTTCGACAGACACACCCAGAAAATATCGCCGTATCGCTCCTTTATCGTGGTAAATATTTTATCATTGCAGATTACAATTTTGGGATCTTGTATAAAATAATCAAATTTAGTATTTGTATTGATTACGTTCAAACTTAAATATTTTTTGAGAACCATCTCCCATAATTTTCCAAGATTATTAATGCTTCATCTTCTATTTAATCTTTATTTCAACAATCATCACAGAAGAGTCAGCAGCATAATATAGATTTCTCAAATGTATTTATTTTATTTATCTGTAATCATTTATACTCTATTTAAGAAATAAGGTCACTATTATTATTTATTTAGATCTTAGACAGATTGTTATATTGTAATAATTGATAATATTGTTATAATTATATGTAGTTGTGGATACAGACTGCGCAGCCGTTTACAACAGTTTATGTTGCTTGCACGGTCGAAATATAGCTCTACTCTCATCGACATTGAATGTATTGTCTATCCCAACCTGCCTTGCACCATTAGCGAAAGTTGGGCAATTTTCTTATCCTTATCCAGTATCGTGATGCTGCCCAATATCTGTGTTAGCTTGTAATGCCCATCGCTGGACTTCCAAATCATAAATAATTGCGCTTGAGTCAATGCTATTTATAAACTGCTTATATACGAAATTTTTAGCAACTTTTCTCCTTACGTACCGCCTCTGTTTATTTCGTCTCCTACTTAGAAAAAAAAAGTAGGAAGAAATCATGGCAACTCGTCTTTTCTTCTCACATTTCCAATACGTAACAACTTGTATTCTAAAGTTTCAGTACCTCCTTCTTCTGGCATACACTCTTCATTTTCAGCTACTATTGCTTCTAATTCTTCTTCCCGTGTGAGCATATATACCCCGTCTACGAATTCTACGGAATGTGGTCCGTGCGGCTGAAAAAATTCTAGGGTTGTATCAGTTTCTTGTGAGCATGAAGATGGATGTCTCTTATTATGTCGTGCAGTTCGATTTCGTTGGTGTTACATTATTATTATTAGCAACTTTGAACGTTACCATCACCAAACATTTATAGCGACTGCTGTGGAATAGCTCTTTTGAATGGTCTCTGGAGTAACTATGTTCCAGGCTTTTTAAATAAAATAGAGCCTAGAGAAAAATGCTAAGAGATTTTGAAGTCTTGAGGCAGAGAAGACGTCATCCTTTTTTTTTAAAGAAGATGTTTTAAAATCAAATTATAGTAAAAAAAAATTGAATTTTCCCTTGGTCCACAGACTAACAAAAGGGATGTTGTGTTTGGGAGCAGAAAAATTATTTTAATTTAATTTTAGCTCGCTTGGATGTGATCCAGCATTTTCCAAAAAAAGCAAAATTTTTCCCTTTTGAAAACCCATCCGTCTGTTCAAGTCCAGAAGCCACTCGGTCTTGTCGCTCTTCTCATCCACTTTTTATTTGAAGTACATGTAGCCCCGGTAAATGAGCAAGTGGCACATTTGTCGCCTTTCAATGTTAGAGTTTTATCAGGTAAAGCTCGAAATCTGCATTGTAAATGTTTTTGGTGTATCTGTCCGGGCAACTTTTCCAAAAACCGTTCCACATCTTCTTGATTTACGTTCGGTGAAGATGCATTTGAAGCTATGTTATGCCCCTCTCTCCATTTTCGCAGCCAGCTATCAGATGCGGCAAACTTTTCATACTTTAATTCTATAGCTTTGGCTTCTACAAGTGATTCTGAAATAATTTCAAGCACTCGAAGCATACTTTATCAATCAGTGCTGGTCCTGCCTTTAATTTTCTGTTTTTTTATCGAAAATTTCACTCGATTGCCACTGCTTACGAATGCTTTCCTTGTATTTTATAATGTAGGCGGTCTGAGTTCTGCCTATGTTGAGTCTAAAATATTCAAAGCAAAATAATTAGTTCACTATCCGATTTAAAAACTTCGTGCAAGCAATAAAGACACAAGAATGGTGGTAAGCTGATGCTTCGAAAATTTACTCTGCTTTTGTTTCACGCAGTTTCCACGACTTTCACTCACCAAACTTTAAACGTTAAAGTTTAAAAATCATTAATGCGAATGGAAATCTCAGGAACATGACCCGACTCAATGTTGGGTGAATTACCGTGGCTAATGAAGTAGCTAAAAATATAAAGATGGGAATCGCCGAAATTTGACTTGATCGTGGGTGAAATTCCACTGCTAGAGAACAAGCTACGCTTTCGTCTGTCCGTTTTTGAAGCTTCGCTTCCGCTCCTGGAGTCGTTTTATGTCTGTCAGGGAAAATGACTCTGTCCACGTCCATCCGATGGAGCGTCCGCTCGTCAGGACGAATTTTACATTGGTTCCAAAAATATTGTCCAGTCGTGAGGGTTGTCCGCCTGTGAAAATTGCCCGCAAAGAAACCTTCACTGCATATACTATTTTTGTCTTGAAACGTTTTTTGTAACTCTTCCCGTTAGCAAATTAAGCGCATAGACAAAGTGGAAAAATTCCAATTTTCAAAAATTCATTTCATCTACTCAGAATATTTTTCCACCGAAGTACATGCCCATAATTTTTTGAATTTCCAGGTTTGGGGCCATCCCTTATGAGTTTAATGGGTGCTAAAATGCAAAAGACAATTTTAATTTAGAACATAAAAGAAGGTACTTAAATTCTTCTGCGACCTGTGATCAATCACATCGCTCCGAAATGGGCGATCGACTTATTGGCTCCTTCTGCCATAGATCATCCAACAAACATTTATCATCACAATAATATTTCATTGTTAATTTGAGAGTATTTGATGCATAACTCCGTAAAAAATACGAAAAGAGAAAACATTTATTATATTTTACATTTGACAAATACAAAGGGTTGAAATCCATCAATGCAAATCGAAAATTGCGCATTTGTATTTATTTATGCATACCCCCATAAGCGTCCGATGTAAGACCTTCGCCAAAACGAACTAATAACGTCCGACAATAGCACTATTAGTAGCGGCGATTAAACGCAACAATAGACGGGGGCGCCAATAAACCGCCTTCCCCCTTACAACGAAATAAATACACGTACATACGTATATGGCCATATATATATGTACCTAAGATAAAGACACAATCGAACAAATCTGTTCAGATGTCCGTCGTTCGTATTATAGCGGGAGGGTTCACAGTACTGAACGCGTGAACGCCACCATATGGACACGTAAACATGTTCATTTCGTAAGCGTTGGGTTGTACGGAAAACGGACCCCTTCCGACAGGACAGCATGGTTAGTTGCAAATTACCTGCAGTTTTCATGATTAATTTGATATATTAGATATTTATTGCGTTACGTGCGAAACGCGCGCGGGAACATATGTTTCAGGATCGGAATGACTTTTGACGTGATTAATTAAAATTTAGCAGCAGGTTGTTTTACGTTCATGTACGTAAATATATGAAATTGGTTTTGAAAAGATTATCTGACTAACCGATCTGGTGTTTTCTTTTATCAAATATTTAACCGGTAATAAATTAAGCAAATGTGAAAGGAGAATGATACGGGGTGATGCATATCGTTAGATAGAAAATAAAGTTTTGTGTAAACATAAGTTTGACTATCGAAAAAAATAAAAGAATTGTTAACAAATACAGGATGTTTGTTTCAATGTTAACCTCGCTATATTAATTCCACAAGATCCAAATTATTTCCTAGATTCTTCCAATTCGATACTAAAACAAACAAAAGATGACAGTAAATCCCAATATTCTATACAGCGTTTCCACCTTCCGTGTCCTTCCCCGAATATTTAAAAAAAAAAGACATTAAAAAGAAAAAAAAAAACAAAAGAATACGTGTTAAAAAATAGATAAGGAAGAATGAAAACAGAAAATGCAAATAATAACAATAGCAATTGTTAGTAAAATGGATGGCAAGAAGAAACAGACAGATTGCTTGAGAAAATCGACAACCGTTAGCCAAGTATTGTTTTTCTTTCCTAAAACCTCAAATTCCCAAAACACAAAAAAAAAAAATTCAGGAATAAATCTGAAGATCAAGAATAAATATTAAGCAGTATATTCTTAGAATTAACTCTAAACATTATTGGCTATTGTTGAGTGTAGGCTTTCACAACCGTAATCCATAGTAGGAATGTCTTTCGGGTCATGTCGCGTAGTTAATATTTTACTTGACGTTTCTCTGATCATGCTGTCAGCTTCTTCAGAACATTTCTAAAGACTTTCTAAAAGAAGAATTTCTAAAGACATGATCAGCGAAACGTCAAGTAAAATATTAACTACGCGACATCACCCGAAAGACATTTCTACTATTATTGGTTATTATTCATACTCTCCATATCAACAAAAAAGGAATCAACGGTCGTATACCCTGACCGTTGATTCGGCATCAAATATTAAGCGGTTTAATATATTTGATGAAAGCATCCCGGAATAATAAACCACGAGGCGGAATTTTCGCCCGACGAAGGGAGCTCTGCCTAATAACAATACGCCGTGTTCCACGGCGTAGAAGCAGACGGCAAGGAAAAACGAGCAGAATAACGGTGAAGGGCGCTCGACGCACCCCCATAGCATTTCACTTGTTATTCGCGTCACCGCTTTCTCTGTTTTATGATTGGCAGATGATCAAGTGTTTCTCTAAAGACCTTCCTTCGGATATTGCGTTGGATGTGTGCACATTGTGAGCTGCCGTGGAGGATATCGTTCGATTAGACGTCGACGGGAGGATAATTCTTCCTTTGTTGTTTGCTATTTTGTTCGGTTTTGCGAAGGAAGGCTTTTAGATGTGTATAAAGAAAAATTTCAATAACAAAAATCAATAAAAACTGAATATCCTTAATAATAAGGTTTTATATGTCCAACATTGGTTACTGCAACTGTTCATTTTGATCTTCATTTTGGTGACGACCTTCTAAACATTAATTTTGGAAAAATCCCAAAGTCAAAAGTCTGCTAGATTTAAATCAAGAAGTTTTGGTGACCATCAATTCTCAAAACGTCTGTTTATAACACGATTTTGGAAAACAGCAGTTGACAAGGCTGGGGGGTAAATGTGAAGGGATGCTTCGTCCTAAAAATGCGCTCTCGTTCTGTAACTGTGGAATTACATAATCTCTTAACATTTGCAAGTATCGCTTAACGTAACAGTTACAGTTGCGGCTTTATCATCCTGTATATCCTCGAAAAAAAAATACAGGACAATCTACGAAATCCCACCAAAGAGTGGCTTTCCTGTTATGAAGACTTCTCTGAGTTATTGCTTATGGATTTTCTGTTAACCATATCTGATTGTTTTGAGTATTGACAGGACCATTAAGAGAAAATGGACCCCTTTTTTCTATAATTTCGGGTTAAATTTAATACGAGCCATTATTCGCGAAAGAAAGGCTGATTACCTTCTTCAAATCAAACGGTCGTTGGACGTATTTTTAGGATGTTTTTTGATTTTGATTTTGCACTAACATTACTGACTTCTAGCGGATTAGCAATGGCTATTTCGATTTTCTAAAACTGTACAAGAACTTCTTTTTGTGACAACTCAATATTTTAAATAAATATGAGGAAAATCGAAAAATTATCAAAACATGTAAACCCAAAATCCAGGAGTGTAATACATTGTTTCCGACCACGATTGTATAAAGCAAGCCAGAAAAACTAGGTTCGCCCTTTCTACGCTAAAAATTAACTTAGCGTAGCTATTGCCTGAACGGCAAGCGTCGAATCTGCCGAGTGCGGCGATTTCGAGACAGTTACAATCTCGTCATTCTGTATTTCCTTGAAAAACACAAAATTAGCTGCGAAACCATCTAAACAATTACTTTCTTGTTTCGAAGCCCTTCCTGAATGGATTACTCGCAGATTTCGCATCGTTACTTGACAAATTGAAGCTAAAAATTTTGGAGGAAACGCCGCATTTGTTGGAAAGGAAAGTTTTGTACCACCAAAACAACGCCTCCTCACATTTCAGTGGCTGCCGTGCCCAAAAATTCACGAATTGGGATTCGAGTTGATAAACCACCCATCTTATTCGGCAGCTCTAGCTTCCAGTTACTTTTTTCTGTTTCCTAAAATTTTGTTCGAGGCAGAGATTTTCATCGAATGAAAAGCGCATGACCTTAGTAACATTTCGCAGAACAAGATGCTATTTGAACGAATTAAGAAGATGATAGCGTCGCTGAGACTTGAAAAATAAAATTGAATTTGTCAAAAGAAGCTTGTCTCCGTGGTAGGTTGGAAGCTCTTCGGACTACACAGAAAGCAACTATAATTTGAACTCGTTCTTCTGCTAAATTGAAATCCTTAAGTCAAGAGAAATTAAACTCGCTGTTAAGCGGTATATGATCGCAATCATCTGTTTTAGAAGGTTGGTATGTTGGATCAGTTATTAATAAAGCCCCACGCTGAAATGTAAGGGTAATACTTTCACTATCTCCTCTTTGGAGTGCTGATACGTGATACAAGTCTCGTAGATGTTGTAAATTTGGATAATTTAAGATAGATTTTACTTCTAAAGTGTGTCCGGTTACATTTACGAAGCAAAAATAATAGTTGTTTATTTTACGTTGAACTGCAAGTGTCCACAGCATTGGTATGCAACAATTCATAGATTTTCGTTGCAATAACAGTAAAAGAGTCATTCCATGGCCAGGTCCAAAAGAACCAATACCGATTTTATGATCTGCACAAAAACCAACTTCCGAAAAAGCTAATTTGAAATTGAGAAATTCTTTTTATCTTGCACTATGTAATTATTTTGATACTTATTCCAAGATATTTTCTGAAACACACCCAGATGACGTCAACTAGTACGCGAAACGACTACTCCTGTATGTATGCATATGAGAATACCCATCGACCTTGATATGATATAAAGCGTCGTAATTGAAAGGAACTAGGAGAAAAGTTTCCCCACGAGTATCGTAGATATTTTATAACCGATTCGCCATCTATGCTAACACCATGCTCACAACAAGACAACCATAATTCGCTATTGCCGTCCGGCAATTTACGACCACGTGTTTGTAACCTACGTTGTTGCGTGCTGATATTATTTTTAACGGAATGAACTCATCGCGTTCCATATGCGATAAATGAAAATCGCCGTAAAAAAAAAAAAACATGGTGAACTGCGTCACCAAGTCAATTCTTATCAACAGTAGACTCGTATTTAGATGGTTTCATAGGCGTACAAAGAAATGTGCACGCTTTGACTTATTTGTTCACTTGAAATCGATAAATGAGAGGACCAGCAGTTTATAATCTTATTTATGGATTTCTTCCGTGCAACGCGTATGCAAGGCCTTATCAAATGCACACACGAGGATATGTTTTCCTTTTAGACTTTGAGGATGTTGGATTTTTTTTCCGACGAAATGCGTATCAGGTCGAATTCTATATCGCTGACATTCGAGTACGAAGTAAGGTAATTATTTGCGTACATGTAAATACATATGTGTGGCCTGGTTCAGTACTGTATTAGGATTTACTTTGCAAAAATTAGTAAATATACAAAAGAAATATGGGAGATTGAAATGTTTGTCATTCACAACAAGGGAACCGCGCCCGATTTCGCGCTTACACTTACTTTCTTTTAATATCTCGGCAACTACAATAGATAGATTAATTGCCTCATTAGCAGATTCGAAATACGCAAAAAATTCAATCCATTGCTTGTTTCATCCTTATTTGTACTTCTAAAACTAGGCTGATGTACATTAATTTAGATTGACAGTGGCATTACTAAAAGATATCAGCCTGCTAAGTGTTTGGTTCACATTTTGAAGATATTCAATGTTCATGTTTAGAGCTCGATTTGTAACAGTTAAAAAGTGCAACGTTGACAGTTAAATAAAGTTTGAAATGGAAAACTTTTCCAGTTTTCTTTCTAAAAAATATCTTTAGTTCCAACGGTTGCGGCCAGAGAAATAGCTTTAGTTCAAGATGGTCGTGACCAATATTATGCTACTCGGGTACTCTCAGCAGTCCAAAAAGCTATTCTGCACTTTAATGAAACCGGCAGCTATACTGGGAAACCAGAATCAGGCCATAGAAGAGCAACATCCGAACAAGACGATCGATTTGTGGATTCTTCAGTCTTGACGGAGAGGCGCTGAAGTGGCTAATTGACTATACGAAGTGAGCAATGTGCGTGTAAGCAGATAGACAGTTCGTCGACGACTAGTCCAATCCAATGTCCACAGCTTCCTGTGGAACATGCTAGAGCTCCACTAACTTTTGCACAAGATCATGAAAACTGGAATTACGCCAACTGTAGCAACATATTATCGTCGGATGAATCCAGATTTTAGATTTGGATTTTAAGATCTCCAAATAGCTATAAGAAGACAGGAAGAGCGATTTGCTCAATGCAATATTGTGGAAAGAATCAGCTACCTGGAGGGCTCCGTTATGATTTGATGGTTGATGGAGGTTTTATGACGGCTACGAGGTACATGAACACGATTTTAGAAGAGTCCGTTTCTCCATTTATAGGGGCCAGATTCTCTTTTATGGACGACAACCCTCGCTCAAAACTTGCTCGCATTATCAACGAATATCTAAGTAAGGTCGGGATTGTACGTATGAACTGACCAACTAGTAATCGGAACGTCAATCCAATAGAACATCTCTGGGACAGATTAGGAAGACAGATTTGAGCACGTGTACCTCCGTCCAAACAACTTGGGTGAACTTACTGCGAGGCTTCAAGCAGAATGGTAGCAATTGGACCAAAATGATATTCTAAATGTAACTCTATGCCGAAACGGATGCAAGCCGTCGTAAAGTTGGAAAAATCGTGTGATACAAAAGATGGACTAAATGTATCGACCTCACTATGTTGGTTAAAAAATAAAATGAATTTTACACAAAAATGCTTTTTTTTTCTTGCTAATGCCAGGTATATTCATTCATATCACATCTAGGAAACGTAGACTTTTGCGTTTGACTGTATCTGCCAGTTCATCCATATCCAACGACTGGTACGTAGATGTACTTAAGTCGAAGTTGGAAACTCTCTCGCTTTACCTAGTTCCTGACGTGGAACGATGAGAAGCACCGTTTTCACGGGAACAACATACCTCGCTTACTTTTGCATGTATTGGTCTGAATCTTGAAGTTGGCGGCGTCAAGTTTTCCTTTGTTCTTTAATTTAGAATTTAGCGTGTTTAAATTTTGCAACAACTTCGACGTCGATCTTCGCCGAAGTTTTGAATATGGATGCGCGAAATGAATTTTCGACGAGATATTCCGTACGGAAAGTTTGTACGCTTTACTTGCCCGGAAATACATGTAAAGAAGCGGAAGATTTTTGTTCGAAACTCGGTTCGACAGCAGCGAGAATATGTAGGTAGTTCGAATCACGTTAAATTAATTCCCGCTATGGTAAATTTTGGGAAAGGAAGTTTTAACGATTTCTTTTCCAATCGTGTCGAAACTTTACTTTAATCAAATAGGTCTTTATTCTCGTATAGCGAAATACACACTTCACTGTCGATCTGAGTGCTCTGAAATCAAAATTGATGTAGAACAAACATAAGTACAATGTGAAATTGGAAACAATGACGGGAATAATTGTTTACAATCAGCGTTATATTTAGAGCATAAATGTGGAAAACCTTTCACCTAAGAGGACGAAGAACATCACCAGGAGAAATAACAATGACGTTGAATATCACATGTATTGGTTAAGAAACAAATCACTGCAAAATCCCGCAATTACAGAATCCACTTCTAGGAATCGCTTCATCAACATTTGAAAAAAGCCGCCAAATACATCAAAAAAAAGCTTTATCTTACATGCACATTTCTAAGAACAACATCAGACAGTGCATTTCACTGGATCGACGAGGCAATTGCAAAATTCAAGGGAGCTCTCCCCCGAAACAATACCTCCCTTTGAAACCAATCAATTGTATAGAGATGGACAAGATGTGACGTTACATTTACAGTGGACGGTTAACTGAAGTAGTTGATGAGAGGCTGGTCCTAAAATTGACAGAGGTTGCAGACCCTGACTTTTGATCAGTCTTTTACGTCTGTTATTCTTCTAAATTCTATAAAATTCCCTGCAGTAGAAACCTACTTTTTTTGTAGGAAGAACACTCATTTATTTATGGTCAAACTAGCAGGAAGGGGGCAATCTGAAATGGCTTATTAGAAATTATCTAGAAAGACAGTAAAGATGTACCATCTATGGGTAATTGTCCCCAACCTAGAGTTAGCATAAAAACCCGGAAAATGCGAGATGGCAGCCATTATTCTGTACAACATAGGCGGTGTAGACCATGCAGATCTACTACGCACTTTTTTTTCTGAAAAACACTCTAAGTAGGTGAAATAAATTTGTGAAAATTGGAAATTCTCCATTCTGTCTATGCGCATAACTCGCTAACGGTAAGAGTAGTCATGCTGATATATTTCCGTTAATTTTTTTAATTAATTTCAACATTGCAACTACAAATCTATTACACAATCAACCGATCCCTATCACCTATTTTATTAATCCCACACATCTTTCGAGGGAAAACGAACTGCAAAACTAAATTTCAATAGCATTCGCCTCTGCCTTGTTGTATGCAAGTACGTATGTGTGTGTATGTAGAAAATCCAAGCACAAGCGAGCATCAACAACGCTATGCTTCCCAAAAACCGATTCGAATCGGTCCGGTATGACCCGCGGCGCGCACCGTCAGTCGAAAGTTTTAATATTTCACCGCGTCGTTCTCTCTCGGCAAACATCCTTCCGATATTAGAATATTTCAATCTCTACAGATTTCACTCCCTTTCCGTGCATGCATCGGCGCTCCTTTCTTGCCGCTTCCAACGCTGAATCTCCGCTCACTTCGTCTCTCGCGCACACATGCACGTTTCTCGAACGCTGAAACGTGGAACCTTTGCAGTAGAAGCCTCGGTTGGTGTACAGTCAATCGCAGAAGTGCGCTGAATAGATAGAGACTTGTAAAGTATTTAATGTTTCTAGCATGTAAAACATAGTTGTTTTTTTCTTACATAATCGCTACGTTCTCACATACACGCTAAGAAAAATATTTTACAAGTTTTATAAAACTCTCTTCAGTATATTGTAATATCATTGGGCAGCTTTAAAGCAAAAAAGGTACCCGGACAGCTCAAAAATTTTAAACTTGTGCGTCATAAATAACCTTGAGATGGGGATACGAGGCGCAACCATAATTATATTCAGTGACTAAAGGCTATCGAAGAATGCTCATATGAATGTGCCCTTCATCGGTCCTAAGCCTTTCTGTGACCTACAAGGGCCACATAAAACAAGTAATTAAATCGTGGGAGGACAATCGAAAGACCTGGGAAAATGTTCCAGGACAAAAACAGGCGAAAGCATTCATATCAGGCTCGCCTAAGACGGCAAAAATGTTGCTATCGTTCAGCAAAGGGGACCTTAGATTACTGGCGAGATTTCTGACAGGTCACGCAACCCTAAAATTTCACCTATTCAATCTGGGAAAAGCTGAAGATCAAGTCTGTCGTCTATGCCTAGAAGATTTGGAGACGGCAGAACAAATGTGTTGCCATAAATAATTTTAATTATCTCGATAATTGCTAGATAAGTATAAGAAATTTGAAGAGTTTTTTTTTTTAAGAATCAATTTTAATAATGACAAAGAAAGTTACTTCTAAAGAGATCCTCCATCAAATAATACTCGAAAACTATAACCCTGCTTTATACTACACCCTTAAAACGACCCAATCCCCATATAATTCCGCAGCAATGTTCACGCTTTCGCCAAAGACTAAGCTCGGTACTAACCGGGCGTTTAATATTCTATAAGTCCTCAGCACCCTCGCACGCACCATCCGCACAAGAGCGCCGAGAGAGAGATATATAGACGGATCCTCATCCCCCACGCAATATCGGCGTCCGATTCCTGGGGGCTTGACGGCGGCGGCAACGGCCCGGGGGGCGCAATCAAACTTAAGCTGACAATTGTGTGTTCATTACACTGGCCCGGGGCGTAAATCTGGCCAATACAAATTATATCCATCCGATATGATGCGATAGGGGGACCTCATCCGGGGGATTGCGAGGGCAAAACGTTTAGTCCGCGGCACGAAATACATGCGTGCAGCATATGCATGTGTGTTGGGTTCCGGTGCAATAAGGCTCATCATCGACATCATCTAAGACCAATGTCGACAGTTGGTTGGGAGAAGATTTGAATAATTTTCCTCTTGTTTCTCTCTATCTATGAGTGACAGCGTAGTATTTGCTTTCGAATTTGTAGGTGTTTTATTGGATTTATTTTATGCTTTTTCTATAGTGGTAAAGGATTAGTAGATCCCCTCAATATTCGATGAAATCAATTACAAATCATTGTTTGCCCTCTTTTGTTGTAGCTAACGAAATTAAACGAATTATCAACTATCATTGGATTGAACCATTATTGGGAAGCCTTAAAGAAAGTTTCTCCTTACAAGAGGTACAGATTCAGGGTAACTTTTGACCATTATTTCTTATTATTACCACTCTTATTTCAAATTTCTTTTCTCAGATATCGCCCGTCTTTTTCAATGCTTTGCATGATAATTTGAATTGTTAGAATTTTTCAATATTGATTGTCGTATTCACCTTCGTCGTCATTTACATAATTTTTCGCCGAAACAAAATGACGTCGTAAAAACACTATAAGTCGAAAAGGACGAGTGTGAAAAATCAATAGAAAACCCGCAAACGCAATTAAAACACCGTAATTAAACGGCGATAACGACCGGCCATTCCAAAAATGGTAAAACAATAAGACCCAAAGGCATTATCGTCGCAAACATTGACGGTATAAACTCTGCTGGCAAGTTCGCGACCGGTCGCTAGCTAGGTTAACAGCGGCAAATGGCAAACATGCAACAGATTTCGCACGAAATGCACTAACTAGACCGTCGTACCGATATCTTGCGAACATAAAAGCTTCGTTATTGCACGTCAACGATAAAAAATCAATCGGCGTTGAATTTTTTATGGCGCTAGGACGCTGTGCGATGTATACGTGGGACATGTGTTACGTTTTCGTTAACATTTACGAACGGGGTCATGCGATTTCGTGTCAGTATTGAATATTTAAGTTGATTAGTGTACCACGGTTAAAAACTCCTCCCAGTTCTTCTAGTAGAGCCTTGACATACGCAAATTATACTCGAATTGAATTAATTTACAATTCAGCAGATAAAATTAATTGTTACTATTCTAAATATGAATTAGCTTTTGATCTAAATAAATAAACTTGCTATCGTCATTAATTTTGTTAATTTTGCTTCCAGTCCAAATTTTAATATTTTCGCCTCGAGTATCCACGAACCTTAATATCTGTCTGTCTACGTCACTGATGGGTTCGGCACCCCTCTAGGACGTGAGGACGTGACAGCTTCTCTCTAATAAAATAACAATCCATTCGATAATACAGTTGGAAACAGAATTAATTCCACCCACCCTTTTATACGTCTCCCCATCACTGCCATCAAAGAACACCAACAACTCCAAACAGAATCAAAATATCCTTGTATTATCGTCGGGAAACCCGCAGCAGCCCTTTTGCATTGGACGAAAGTGAGGTAAGGTAAAAAGGAATAACGTACAATTGTGTACGTTATATCCTGGATGAACTCAAACACGTATAAATTGTTTCAATCTTAGAAAGAAGAACAGATCGTCTAGGAAGATCTAGGTAATAAATAAAAAATAAAATAATTAGTGAAATAATTATTTTGAGTGTAGCCCCAAGGCGGTTTATAAGTTAATCACAGAAAGAAATTAAAATGTTGCTTTCTTTAAGTAGCAATCCCCGATTCCTTTTACAAATGGAATTTTTCAAAGAAATTCATTGTTTTGAGAGTTCTAGCTTACTTTTACCTGTCCATTTTACTGACATGTTTTACGTACAGTGACCTTATAAAGGGATTATCTTTGACTGAAATTGATGTTAGAGTTGACTGAAGATGATCCTGAACGTTGATTAGAATTTTTGCGCAATTTGAATTATAATTTTTAGGCAATAGTGTTTTTCGATGAAGCTTTTCGCCTAAATAATTCGACATAACTACAGGGATTGGTCTCAAAAGAATCCTCACTGGATCCAAGAATCATAAAGCCAAGGTCCAAATAAAGTAAATATTTGATCTGGAATGATAGGTTCTCATCTTTTAGATCCCTACTTGTTTAATGAAAATTTGACTGCTGCTAGATATTTTTTGCGTGACGATTTGGTCCCACTTTTGGCAAATCTTTTTCCAAACAAACAGCGATGTACCTACAAATTTGAATCCGGGTGAATGGAGCTCTTCCTTATTTTGCTGTTAATATCCAAACATCTATTCTCCGATACTGAATTTTAGAAACAGAATATTAAGAAAGTGGTCCATTAACATCTTTATAAAAAACTTTTGTTTTAATTTGTTTGTATTATTGACGGGGACGGTAAAAGCGTTATATTAAAAAAAGATGAAGGAAGATATTATTCTATTAAATGACAACTAGATACTAAGTACTAAGTAAATATTTATTCTCAAATTTTAAAATAAATAAATTGTAACAGCAAATATAAAATACTTTAGAATAAATATTTATAAACTTAGAACGCTCCTGTAGTAGCAAACCACAAATATGCGCACACCCTCAAACTCGATGAGACCGCTCCATTTTCCTGTCCAATACTAGAAACATTTCGTGCAGATGCCAATCTGGAAATACAAAACAAATACTAGATCAAGGTCATCGTCACGAAGAACAATTTCATCCGATGGTATCTTGACGCTTCCATCTGAGAAAGTTCTCCAGAGTAAAAGTCTTCCCTAAGCTTGATGTCCAAAAATCTTCCAGCACCTGCGGTGCTTTTCATTTTTGATAAGGATTCAAGCATATCCGTGGCTGTAACTTTTCTAAAGGAAAAAC
Source organism: Oryctes borbonicus (assembly GCA_902654985.2). Lineage (NCBI taxonomy): Eukaryota > Metazoa > Arthropoda > Insecta > Coleoptera > Scarabaeidae > Oryctes > Oryctes borbonicus. The sequence goes on along the minus strand of LR736869.1, from coordinate 2,712,639 downwards.
GGGCGTTGTATCGCAGTTAATTATAACTGTCAAACGAACTGCTTAAACGCTTCGATATCAATGACAAAAAGCTGCTATTCGCAGCATTCAAAGATCTTCCGGAATTTAAATTTTACAAACATTAACATCTTTATAAAAAACTTTTGTTTAAATTTGTGTTGTACTATCGATAGGAACGGTAAAAGCATTATTATAATATACCATTTTCATTGAAAAAAATTAATGGCAAATTTGTTATAAATTCAGATAAATATGTTTTCTGAGTTAAAAAAAAAAATCATTTTTGTGGCCAGTAAGTTCGGGAATGTCATGTAGATACTCTTTCGACAATTTAAAACGATTGTATAATAACGTTTCACAAAAATTAATTCAAAGAATAAACGCTAACCTCAAATTTTAACGTTAACCACATAAAACAAACCTTGTGGATTTGTGAATAATTTTAAACTTGAATTAAACTTCCAATTGAAGTAAAATGCGTGCATTACAATATTTGAATATACTTAGAAAATGAGTCACTTAGCCAAACACGTTTTCAGTCAACGGCGCAGCGATTTGAACTAAAAAGAGGCAGATTATCTCATCTCTTCATTCCCTTGCTTCCCTAGCATCATCGCGGCCAAATCCGATAAATATTTTGAATATACCAGTTTGTCTCTTCTTTCAATCACATTTCGATCAGCTAAAGATTCTTTTCTTTAAAAATATCGCATTGCAGCATATAATATGTCATAGGAGTTCGCGATCTAACGCTTCTAACTAATCGATGTTAACGAGTACCGGCAAGCGTTCAGGATAGACACTTATTACCTGTCTTGGCTTCATATCAAGAAATATTTAATTGCGAAGTGATTGTGAAAATACAAATGTTACATTTAAGATAAATCTTAGGGACGCGAAGAAAACGGCGGAAAGGCGAGTTAATCAATCCGCCAATATTAGCGTCGCTTGGAAATAACTTTACCTAATAAAATGCTAGGAACAGGAAGAAGGGGACCCGAAGCTGTATAAACCGCAGAAAAATAGCTGGGACATAAGTTCTTGAACCGCACTTAAGTGAAGTTCATTCCACACAGATTTCTTTTTCTTAGGTGTCTCATAGACATTAAAGGATTTTGAGTTCCTTACCTATTTGAGTTCCTTCCTATAATCCAGGGTCTTTAATAATTTTTAGTAGCTTTTATTCCCCGCAATAAAAAAAATGCAAAAAAAAATAATGCTGTTCAAAATAAAAATCAAACTAATTTTTCCCTACAAACGCTGAACATAGACGTCTCTCCATCTTTTCTGAATTTCCAACATGAAATCGTCGTCATATGCGTTGTAATCAAACATACTGCAGAGAGAGAGTGTAATGACTTCCAGCAGTTCACTATGCATACATAACATATATCACACGGTACCCACTCGCATTTTGTGAAATTATTTAATCTATTATTAACGAAGTATCGCGTTTAGTACGTCAAGGGTTAACTGGTCCGAACGACTCGACTTTGGGCTGCACGCAATGCCTTATGTTAGCCCTAATAATGGTCATGAAAGGAACTTCTATTGCTTAATATCGTCAGGTAGTACATTTAAACATGCTTCTAGTAAATATTCGTGATAATGGTTGCGTGATATCAGTAGAATATTAAGTAGAATATAACGAATGAAAAAATATCAAGTAATTATTTATTTCTATTTTAAAATGTTTATTTGGATAACTTGTGAAAACTGAATGCATAGCATACGTTGCTGGGAATTGCTGGGAGATTTCTTCCAGTTTTCCGTCTTCATCCGAATTGATGAGAATGCTGATCTCTCCTCGGATTAACGGTATTAACAGTGTTGAAAATGTATCTGGGTCGTTTGTTCCATGGTTCTTACGTTTTAAGTTTAATTTTGTACTTTATATGGTTTGAGCTTCTTATATCTTTAGGGAACTTATTATATTTTCGAATTGTACCAGGTGCCAGAGATTTTTCGTATTTGTTGCTTGTGGTTTCTCCTGTTCGTATACGTCTTTTGTTGGTGTTTGCTTTTCCATGTTGTATAATCTTATTCTGCTGCCTTTGCAGTTTGTTCGAGTTGTTCTTTGTTGCATGGCTCTATAAGTCATTATTAAGCAGCTCACGAGTGATGTAAATATGGTATGGTACGAAAATTTTTAAATATATTCCGGTATTATGTCGGGTTTTATAATTTTAAACCGTTTTCTATGGTTAATCCTTCCTTATCCTGTTTGGTCATCCACGTATGCATACATTTTTCTCCGTGTGTCTTCACGTTAAAGAGTATATACAGCATTGGCGGTATGTTCCCATCCTGAAGTATTCCGTATTCCCCTTGAAGGTGTGAATTTTCTGCTTTATTGACTGTTGTTCTTGGATCTCCGTTTAATAGATACAGTAGCTTTTTGTTTGCGCCCTTTATTCTCAGGGCGTCCGTGTTTTCGATTAATTTCGTTTTTGATATGGCATCAAGCACTTTCTTAATGTCAAAGAATAATAATCCCATTTAGTGAAGGGCACTGTCGATAGAACCTTTCCACTCCATTGACTCGTAACAAGTCCCATATAGACCCCTTCAAAACGAATATTTCCCAGCTAGTGTGTAATAACAGTCCTGCAGATATCCGATAGGAATGAGGAAGGAATATCGCCAGAAACTACGACAACGACATGTTCTTCAATTCAAATATTTGGTGTGATATTTTTACACATCTTGAACCTAAGTTCACTTTATTGAATTTTTATTTTTAGCTTCACGCTGCTTGATACTAAAAGATAACGTGCATGATCACAAAGAAACGTTATCGAGAGAGCCAAAGGAATGAGGTATGGTCTTCTATATAACTATTCCCACATTTTCCATCAATATCATATCTTGATTTATACCAATAAATTGCTCGCCGTGTTGCAACATTTTGTGAAACTGGTGCAGTAAGTCGCAAGCCCGATTGTGCAAGAAAAGAATTGTTAACACTATTACGAATATGAAAAACTTTCATAGGAAACTAATTTGTCGTATGGTACTTGTCAACATCTATTAGAAAACTGAAGCCCATTGATGACGTGCACGTGCAATATTGTTGAAAAATTGATTTAAAAATCACATGAATGTTGATAATATCAATGACAAATCCTTTTCGGATGAAGTTTGGTTCCATCTTAACAGTATTATTAACAAACAAACCATGCGCTTGTTGTTCAAACTCTTATATCATCGTACGGAAACCTTTGCACTCTAAAAAAGCTGGTGTTTGGATACCAGCTTCACAGAGAAGAATTATTATTCCATTATTTTTTCATGAAACCGTTGCATTCTGAA
>LR736869.1:2683841-2709317 GCA_902654985.2 Oryctes borbonicus | reverse complement strand
GCTTCACGGAGAAGAATTATTATTCCATTATTTTTTCATGAAACCGTAAACGCAGAAAGATGGTAATAATGATATTTATTTATTTCGGACATAATCGACATTTGTGTATCAACAATACATAACATTAACACAGTGTTATTACGATTACGAACGAAACCACAGGGTTGAGTTTGGTGGCTCCATACATAACTGCAACCACTCTTCCACTCAACCCTCAGAAACGACAAAAAAGAAAAACAAAAAAGAGAAATGCCTATTCCACAATATACTAAAACTAAAACTAAATCTAAATCTAAATTCTGCAATGGCAAAGCTAAGTAAAAAAAAACTGAAATTAATCCTTCAAATACTTGCTGCATACCACGATTTCCAAGCTGTTGTTGCTCATATTTTGAATGTGGCAAGCGAACACCTCTATAAATGTTAATAGAAACGGATCGCTCGTATAGTAATGTTCTGTACAGCGGTGGGATTATTAACCTCCGAGAACAAATAGTTTGTTCTAAAGGATACCTTTGAACATAAATAAGGAGCCTTAGTGATCATAAGTGAGTGGTACAAACATGCCATTCGTAGTAAAATGCCAATAAAAAAAGACGGACGAGATGTGGTCGTACCTTCTGATATTATAAATAAATCGCAAACAAGAATTTTGGACTCTCTGATTCGATCTTCGGCCATTTACGTCAATACACCGAAACGCAATACATAAATGGGGACAGTGCTAAACTGTTACATAAAGAAAGCTTCATATCAACCGGCAAACAAGATCCATGTGGATACAAGCATTTTAGGTTAGTCAGTAGCTCGTTTGATATAGCTCGGAACTTGTTATCTATACCCATTATTAAGCCTCTCTGCCTCTTCCACCACAAGCGAAGCATCCCTGTCCAAATTCACTGCAAAATTCCGCGTCAACGGCTGACTGCTGAAAATCATGACCACTGATTAAGCCTGCAAAAACGAGTTACGCTTCACGAAATTAGCAAAGACTAGACAGACTCGTATTTATTCTTATGGGAATGGATTTGTGTTGCCTGCTAGTTCCCATTTCTTCTTCCTCTTGCCACTGATTTAGATGAATTAATGTGTAACGAATAACGCGAGCAGGCATTAAGATCTTGCTGAAGGCGTTTAAGCCTACACCAGCGTATCATCGGTGTAGATATGATCCTTGCAATGGATCCAAAATTGATTCTTGGACTACACCTGTTGTCAATACGTTAGAAGTAGAAATCTTAATATTCATCTTCATTAATTTGTAAGAAACTACCCAAGCTCTATTAACCAATTGCATAATGCGTACTAAGGGATGGATACTTCCGACAAAACAGCGATATGGGTCATAAAACACAGTAATAAATGTGTTTTATGATATATGATATGTTCTCCTGATCTAACTATTTAGATTATTTATTTTATTTTTCCACGCCTAAAAAGTATTGTTTTAAAAAATGCACCACCCACAATATAAAAAGAGAGCAATTCACATGAAACGACAAGTAAAAAATTTGTATTGAAACCGATGGAGGTCACTTTCGGCGTTTACTATAATTGTTTACTAAATTCTTGTTTCACTCGCTGTTAACTTCATTATTATTTGATTAAATTAACCACTTACGCTTTAAATAGAAACTTATTTGCATCATTGCTGCCAAATATATCAAACGCAATTTCAAATTTCAATCTCGATCTGATTTAAGCAAGATTCAATTATCAAATGTAATTGTTACCAACATAAAAGAATAATTCAAATGAAACAATCGACCTCAAAGAATCACCTCATAGTTGTGATTTTTTATTACGGCAATTACGATATCAAAAATATATGTAGATACGCCGATATAAACACAATCTATCTATTTATCTAAAACGCTTAGACCTTAATTAACTGCTGTTATTAATAATTCGATTATGCCCGTTTTGTGTGTTCGCCAAATATAGATGCCCGAGTGTAGTCACGTGGATACGGAGTTGCGTCACCGGTCGAATCTTCGTCGGACGTCACGGAAAGTGATAATTATTATAACAATGATATTTGCACAATTACACCTTCTCGGCTATAATTAGTAGAGCAGTATAAAATAACTATGTGGATACAAGTTCGTTGTATAAAGCCTATTTCGAGACGGCATTACAAATTCAGAAGTAAAACGATATTATTGGAAACCTTAAGATACGCTTATAAACAAAAAAAGATGCAATGAAAGAATAAAGGTTAATAACACGTGATACCACATCTAGCTCTCTATCAAATTTTGGATTATTTCTTGCATAATATTATCCCACCCGAAAACAGCGGCTTGTTCCAATTCGTGGAGATTACCAGAAACTGGTAAATGACGCCTTACTGATCTTTTTAGAGCCTCTTGCAAGTAATCCAAAACTAAAAAAATCCAGTGATGAACATGAAATTGTTTCCTAAAAATGTTGCAAAAGGCCAATAATAAAAATAATGTTCTCTAGTTCGCATTCACCATTCATTGACCTTTACCGAATGAAGCTTAATTCTGTGCAGGTGTCATAATCCCCCAAAAAATTCTTCATCCACCACCTCTCTTTAAAAGCTTGTGCAAATATCTTCCTCCAAACTTTTCGCAACCAATTAGAGAATTTAACCTTCTTCTAGTCTTCTAGCAAATCTCAAACTTTGTATTTTATGGGCTGCGGCAAGTAATAAGCCCCCTACTATTCAATCTTACTTTCCTCAACCTTTATCTTACAGTTGAAGCAGAAACTCTGACGTTTCTGACTGCTTCGAGCTGGTTACTGAATTCTGCGCTTATTATTCGTCTATTTTTGAAAACCTACAGTCGCGAAAAACAACCACCTTGAGACTAGTTTCCTACCTCGACCATGTCTTCTAGAGCGCAATACGATTACCCCGAATTGTTCGAACCATTCGATTTTCCGTCTCATGATTAAAGTCCAGCAAATAACCCATTGTGCATCCTTCTTCTACCAAAGATATAGCTTTTACACATTCATTGTTGGTTATATGTCGTGATCAATTCATGATTTTCAATTTAAACTTATCAATATCATTCCTTTACGAAACACAAAAAGCAAGCCAGAAAAAATCAAATCAATGATCCCTGCATGCAACGTATTTATTTCTATTGGTTAAGTGCAAAACGATGCAACGTTCGGAAAAGGGTACTAGATGGAATTCAACGAAAAATAAGACAATGAAAACCAAATAAGAAGGAAGTCCAATGATGCCTCGATATCTGAGACAATTGCGAAAACTCTGCACTATACATTCGAAAACGAATGTTACCGGCTATCATGGATACCTTTTTTATAAGGAACTTATGCCATAAACGGTTTCCTGGATACCCTGAAAAGAATCAGTTTTACATGCATCACCAATATTAAATTAAATTTTTTTAAGACCAATTTGATGAGAACGAAAAAAACAGGTACCAGTGTTTTTAAAAAAATGTTTTGGCAGCCTTTACATTTGCGATTAAAGAACATGCTGTATAATGTTTTTTTAGAAAGAATTCTAATTCCCCAGTTATAAAGGTTCACCTGCACTCGTCTATCAAAAATTTTCGAAAAATACAGATATTTCAAATAGGGTTAGAAGTAGCAACAAAGTTATTTCATTGAACAAAGTTTAAAATTGAATTAAGAGTTCAATTTAAAGTAGCAAAGCGAACAGCTACTTCCGGTATAACAGGATGTCTTAGAGTATTGCAAATATTTGAGCTCAATAGTACATGTAGACTTTAGTATGCTATCCAGATTTTTAAATTTTCCAATGTATACTCTTTCATATAACGATCAATAGAGTTCCTCGCGAGACAGCCTGTATATCTCGTTGAAATACTTAAACAAGTTTACTAGTTCTTGGACGAAGAAATTACTTTTATTAGCACCGACTATGTTTTTTGACCATGCTCATTTGTTAAGTGTTTAGCACTTAAACGTTTGCTCACTTTTTCAAAGTTATTTCCATTAATCTAAAATAATATTTTACACATATTGTGCAAAATCCATTCAAATTCATCGTGTTTTTAGCTATAAGCAGCAATTTATACAATTTTTGCCATTTAATTTGTAACAAATTAGGCGTTGGTAGCGTATTTTTACATTGAATTAAGGAACAATTTCTGTAAGTGCTGGTGACTCATTATTATTATTATTATTTATTATAAAGTAACTTATTTAAGTAGCACACGTTTACAAGAGAAATTAACAACGCAAGACTTACTTAAAAATCTACAACTGTAGAATCAGAAGATGATCGATTATTCAAACTATACGCTAATATCTATGCTTACTAAGAAATTGTTTTCTTAAAACATTATCTTTTATTTAATCTTCATATACTCACCTCGTATCAACAAGACAAACAAGGTAAAACAAAAAAAAATTAAAAACTATTGTTTGCAATAGTCGCCTCGATTATTATAGTTAAGAGTTTTGTTATTGTAAAAGGTGAGTATTGTTATTGTACGGTGGAGCATCACTAACAATTTCTAATTAACGTAATGAGAAAAATCTACTGTTATTTTAGCCGTTAAAAAGAATTTATACAGAGTATACAGCTGTTTACAACGTTAAATATTGAATTTGTATTTTAGTAAGATTATATGGAGTTTGGTAAATGAAGTTTGTTGATTCGTCTCATTTGAATCTGTTTGTCTATTGTGCTCCTTTGTTTCAATAAATCATTGTTATTAAATTAAATAGGCAAATTTTGAAGAATTGGAAATATTTGAACGGTATTTCAATTTTTAGGTATCAAAAGCAGAAATCATTTGTGGACAAGAAATAAATCAATACTATATAGATGTTAATTTATTTTCAACCCTCATCATGGGGATCTCCCTTGTTATTGGATATAGAAATTAGATATAAATTTGGCAAAGTTGCTAAATGTTGTCTTTGTTACGAACCCGAAGAAATAATGGACCAATGACAAACCGCATTTCAGATTTTAAAAAAAGGAGTAAGACAACTCATTTTTTCTCTACATATAGCGCCTTTCCTTAACCTTGCAAAGAAAAATTAAAAATTAAAAACACAATTGAAGCCAACTTCGATCTCCTATTTAATGTTGTAGTCGAAATTTGTTCATTATGTTCCGATTCTTTCTGGCCATCATTATCAGCAGCATGACACCCTCAGAAAGTCTTCATTTCTGATATCAACCATATTGATTTTGAAATTTTGATCGTCCTTATAAGGTGATCATTGACAGGCGCATTCATTGGGCATCCGGCGAGCCTCAAAACAAAACATATTTTGAGCAGAGATTTCTGTTTTAAACTATAAATACATTTAGCGGCAATCAGGCACTTCTAAAGGTGGCTGTTAAAGTCTACACATACGAATCTGCTCCGATACGCCAATATGTACACAATCTAAGGCAACAACCACGTTTCTCTGCAGTGGATCCCAAGTCACCATGAAATAAGAAAATGAAAGGGCAAATCAGCTGGTATCCAAGAGAGCTACATAAAATAAACATTAAAGACATGGGAGGATAATCAAAAGGCCTCGTGCTGCGAAAATGTTCCAGGGAAAAAAAAACAAGCGAAACCGCTCATATCAGGCCCGAAGACGCTATCGTTCATCAAGGTTAGATTACTGGAAGGATTTTTAACAAATCATGTAGCCCTAAAATATTACTAATTTAAACTAGGGAAAACTGCAACATCTTTGCCACGAAAATCTGCAAACGACGGAACACAATCTATGCAAATGTGTTGCCACAACACCAACATTTTAGTTGGTCATTTTTTGTATCTATTGAACTGAAGGACAAAAATTCCAGAGCAGTATTAAAGTTTATTAAAAGCCTCCAACTATTCTAACGCACACAAGGATATTTTGTTACAATAGATCTATTATGATCGCAATGGGCTGTGCTATCGCCTAACTATAATAATAATAACAATTTAGAACAGCCACATTGTGCCATTCTTCTAGATCTTGATAGAAACTTGGTCGAGAATTGTTCATTTATTGATCCACGTTGATGTTGTTTATATTAACAAAAATTTGAATAAAAACGGATATTCTACAAAGGTAAAAGTAATGAGTCCGATGCTATAACTACCCATTCCAAAATTTTTCATTCATAATAACTTCTAACTAACGATTTTTGTGAAATAATCTGTATAAACCCACTGAAAAATCTATCCAATTATAGAAATATCCATCTCTTTCAGTATAAACAGCACATGAAGCGCTTGGATAATGTAAGAAAGATATTATCAACTCCGTTAACAATCTACAAAACATCTAATCCTAGTTTAAAACGCTGGAATTAGATTTGAATTAGAGAGGATTTCACGCGTCGACTATTCGCGAAACTCGCCCCACATAATCAAGCTCCGGTTTATAGTCACGTGATTCGGGAAAACAACGCCGCGTGGCACGCAGACGATCCCACAGAATCCTTCCGCCAACGCCGTACCTCCGTCACGCTTGCCAACTGTGATTCTCTTTTGCAAATTGCATAAACAAACGATTTGTTCTAAAGTGGTGGTTGTAGTTGAAGTGATTTACCAGTTCTTTGTAAGAGGATAAGCTTGGATACGAAAAGACCGCCATTAGAGGAACGATAGATCAAAAACAATTCAAGCTTTATCGGAACATAAAAGGAATACATCTAAAGTTTAACACGTTAAACTATGTTCAGCATTCCATGCTAACGACTAAAAGATTGAAAAGAACGAAGCATGTCGTGGATTTGAATTAGTACCAACCTTGCAGAATTGAGAAAAATGCGAAATGCAGAGATAATAGATCAGATAACAATGCAATAACAGCCTATTTAACAATAATCATAATTCTTGAGATAATGATCTCAGAAAAATGGATCCACTTTTGTTTTAAAGGAGAAACTTTTCGACATAAAATTGGCATTAGGCATTTCATTCTCGCTTATAAATAATTGAAGGGATTTAAAGTGGGACTGTTGCATCGTTTGGAAGCTCTACTACTACTTCTTGTAGCTTCCGGTTTCATTTAACCTTATTTCAATCAATTTGAGCTTAAATTTATCGTCTGGAAAGGCGTCATCATTAATCGATGAATTATTAAAAGAGAAATGTTACATGTCCAAAGTGTTTCTGCAAGTAATGAAAGTGTTACATTTTCTGAATGCTTTCGATAATTTTGCTTATGGAAAAACTCTATCAAGTATTCTTCATAACCAATCTCAAGCCCTTCGAAAAGATTTTGTCTATTAAGTCCATTAAAGGGATAATTAAAGTTGTTAACTAAAAATTATTCCATTATTTACAAATACAGTTCTCTTATCCATAAAAATAATTTGAATAGGGCTGCATAGAAGAGAAAAAATTTCAAAATTTCTATTAATTTATCAAGTGCTTGTGTGCCAGATTTTCTTCTAAAATAGAAGGCTTGCTTTCGCCAATGTTTTTCTGGCAGGTAGCATTCAGCGTACTACAATTGTGCTTTACGCGTATGCAACTTATAGCGATAAATTTCCTTAAAACTCATCTTTTTTGAGCAACTCAATATTAAGAAATTTAAGTTTGAAGACGTTGCCCAAATTGGTTCTTTTATTGCATGGTTTATTTTTAATTTGCTGATACGGGGAAGAGATTATAAATGAGGTAAGTATATTGAACAATTTACATATTTATCAATCATTGCTTGATATTTTTCACCTCTTCTTCAGAGTTGCGATATAATTGATATAATTTTTTTATTTCGTGTATGTGAAGAAACTATTGTTATCTTTATGTGGTTTACGGGCAACTGTTAAATTAAAAGGTTTTTAGATAATTTTGCATTGATTCTGACAGAATCGGATGGTATTTTAGTATGTTTTCAAAGAGAGACTTAAATGCCGTCTATTATAGTCATTATTCTAATCTACAGCGTCTATTTATGATCCCATATTTATTATTCATTGGATACTCCTTGACCCAAAAGTATATCCTATATGACCCTGTGTTTAATCTTACCATTAAATATGGAGTCCGGCAGTAGGTACCAGTGATTCCCATTTAATTAGTACATGGACGTTACACCAAAGGCGATACAAAGAGTATTTTGTTGTTTAAATGATGCATTTTATTAATTCAAATCATTTTCTTAAAAATAACATGTTTTAAATAGGAACCATTTACATTTTAAATATTCCTGACACCTTGCAATGAAGTTTTCCGTTACTTTACGTAATAAATCAGCCCCAATAATGCGAATTTCAACTTCAATCGCATTTTTAAGTTCTTGCAATGTGCGTGGATGATGTTCGTAAACTTTCCCTTTTAGAAAATTTTATCGGAAAAAATTTGAAGCACTGAGGGCATGGGACCTGAGCAGCTAAGGAATATCACTGAATCTATACGCTATTGCTCCGTCTTGGGGGCTTGTGGGATAAGGCTATGCCCTTCAGCCATGTAGCATTCAGGTGATGGTTGCATCTTAAGACCAACATCGCCGCGTATGCCGAGCCTTCAAGAGGTGCCCCTGTTTAATTCTGAAAATGCCAAAGAGACTCCTTGGGCAGCTGGCGTATCCCTCCTAAAGGCTTGTACAGCGATCAACGGTGCCGACGGTCTGTTCTAGCTACTCGCGCTAGCAGCTACTGCCCGTCTTATGGATGGACTTGTGAGGAGACAACCTCAATAAAAAAAACCCCAAAGCCATAAATGGTGAAACATTTTTTGCCCCTCGCGGCATAGCCAAGTCGCGAATAAGCGAACTCCGTCTTGTTGAAATAATCATTTAAGAAGTTCCATGGTAAGAAAATCTTGTAGCATATTACATGTGACTGTACTCTCAAAGAAGTATGGTCCAATTATTCCTGATGCAGGTACTCCACACCACACAGTTGCTGTATTCCTATACAATGGCTTCTAGTGCAATCACATAAGTGTTTCTGCTTATTGACGTGGTCGCCTATATGAAAATGAGCCCCATCACTCATTATCAACTTGTTCAGAACGTTTACGTTATCATTCAGCAAATTGAATCCGAGCAACTTTGTCCTTTTGTTTCTTCAGTTTTTGAGTTACTTGAATTTTATAACTATGGAATTGTCTCCTGTCCGAAATTTGTAAAGCAGATGCAAGCGTAGAAGCCGAATTCGTGGGACTTTGTTCAACTGCATGTCGTAATCTCTCAATATTTGCCAATATCCTTACCGTATGAATAGATCATGGAAATCTCGATGCAAAATTGCCGTGTATTAACCCAAATTTAAAATTGTGCCAAGTTTCGATATTTTCCCATGTCCAGGAACTTGAAATTCACGCTTAAAGAATCTTTGCATTTGTACGATTCCCTGTGTTTAAAAGAACTTCCCAACAGCGAACATTCGTTAATTTAACGTAAAATAAGCCACAGACAACTAGCTCTCGGTTAGTTTTCAATCTATAGCCAATTGAAGATCACCGGTACTGATTGCTGAACCCTGTATATTCTCTTCCGGACAAGCTCAAATTTATTGTAACTTATTGACGCATGGGTTCACCTTTATTACTTTAATATATCGCTCGCGTGTCTTCATTTTATCAATTTTACCTTTATAGTAACGTACCGTCTGTACTTTAAAATAAAACAATTATTATTATTAAAAATATGACGTCATCCATTACCAGAATAATCTGGATAACATTTTGCTTTGTACAGCCCACTTTCATTATAATTGCTTTTGTATTCTTCAATACATATTAAGATTAACATCTCGTGAAAAATATTAAACCGATCCCATCTAGATGTAGTTACCTGGAAAGAAACCGACGAAAATTTTTACCTTGACATTCTTTCTCCGGTAAATAATATTGTCACATCGATTTGCATTTTTCCTATAATCGTTTCGGCAAACAGAACCTCCAAATAAACCGCGTATAGAGCGATGGAAGAGAGAAGGAGAGAGGTCGAACGAAGCACTGAAGGTAGAAAGAGACGCGGACGTTCTTTACACTTTGACAATATCGGAGCTGAAAATAATATTCGGAGACAAAACGCGAAAAGAAAAAATTGTCGCTCTCTAAAAAAAAAACGCTTGCTTAATGTATAACGCAAATACTAAATTACAACTTTCTGGGTCGAGATCTTTAGCAGGATAGTGTAAGAAATAAAGATACTCACGAAAATATTGAACTTTAAAAATGTCGGCAGCTTTCGTAAGTGTATTCGTATAACGCAAGCTATTGTTAATAATAATTTTCGACCAAGCGAGAAACGAACACAAAAGCTTTAAAAGCTTCTGTGGAATTTGCAGATTATTATGTAATCTATCTAGCCATGAAAGGAAAGGCAAAAGGCAACATTATTTATTTTTCTGTGCACTCCATAAGTTTGTTGCCAACATTGTTGAAAATCGCTCATTCTAGTAATTGCAAAGTAACGACCATCAGACGAGCAGTTTGGATTTCGAGCCTGACATTTGACAAATTTCCAGCTGCTTCGTCTCTTGGACATTGTAAAAGACATGAGATGATTGACATAATGGAGTAATAAAATAAATTTCCCAGGATTAGGGTTGACGTTGGCCTGATGGCGTTGATAGGTATTGTATACTTTCAGCTGGAAAAAAGACCTCGTCGTTAGAAGATTGCAGATGGTGCTGAACTCCTGGTGGTTTGACTAGGAGTATGGCAGCTTAAGAAAAATGTAAACAACGTCTCCCCAAGCGAACGCTGAAGTCGGACAGAGTAAGGCGGGCGACACAGCGCCGCTTCCGTTCTGCAGCCCGATCAATTGTATCTGAAGCTGGAGATTACATTAAGAAATTCCTTAAACGCGCTGTTACACCTGCAGAGTACCATGGACGTGAAAACTTGCTGAATTTCTCCACACGTTGTCCAGCAGAATCTAGGAAAGAAGCTTCCACACTCCCCTGTTGGTTGTCCCACAAGATACACCACTAGGAGCAGAGTGATTTGCTGACATGCCGAATTCCACGGGAAATAAGGACCAGCCCCGTAACAGCGGTCACATTGATTTCCATCTTGAGGAAATTACTACGACAACCATTGCAAACAAACACCTGTCGGCGAGATGAAGGCTGACACTGAATGATATGGGAGCTGAAGGACTTTGTGGTCTGGCTCTAGCTGGGAAAATGAATTTTAATATATTGCAGCCAAACTCTGCATAATGCTTCCCATTGACAGCAAAAATAAAAGATAGCTCAAGCAAATATTGTCAACATAAAAATATGTATCTGATAGACAAGACGGATCACAATCTGCAGCAATATCGTGCCCTTATTACGTCTTGCTTTTCTAATTTAACTATATTTAGTCAATCTACTACCACCAATATTATGTTGTATTTCAGATTAATCTGGTTCGTAACCTTCGCTAGATTTTCTAAGAATCAATCAGCGACAACACGTATACAAACCTCGAATGCAATGTGTGACAATGTCTCAAAAATAATCCGCAACGACGGTCGAAGACAAGAAATAATCGCATGAATAATACGTTCGCTCGTTATTTATACAGCATTGTGTACCTTTTGATAGAGTGGTGCAGTTCTGACAGCATCGACAATGCGCACTGCCCTTAATCTAGAACACTTTGTCACAACCACGGAACCACTCGATGTTACAACCTCTTTGTAATCGGCGAAAGTATCCAGGGAGGAAACGAAAAGCATTATATAAGTAAAAACCGTCGACGGCGTGTGGTTGTTAGAAATGGGAATTTAAAGATATTTTGCAAGTGACACTCATTGTATCTTTGTTATATTCAGATCGGCCGTGTAATTTCTCATAACTAAGAGATTTCGATGAAAGGTATTGAAATGTATACATACAATGCGATAAAAAATATCCGTGTATATCTTGTGTATTAATTTCTGAATTAGAATCATGTATTTTGCGCAATATTGTTGAGCTTTAGCAATGCTGGAAAATTTACACTTCGAACGCTGAATAAACGCTAAATTTAGTGTTAATAATTAAATGCAAAAATATAATAAAAATATAATAATATAATAAATAATTAAGTGCATTAAAAAATTAATGTGATCTTTGTTATTTCGAAATTATTTGAAAAGCTATTTCTTAAAAGACTAAAACCGATAATAGAGGAAAAGAACCTAATCCCTCCGCACCAGTTTGGGTTCAGAGAAAGCTATTCAACAATAGATCAGGTACAAAGAATTACGAATCACATTGAAAAGTCCTTAGAGGAAAAGAAAGTCTGCTCTACAATATTCCTAGATGTAGCCCAAGCCTTCGATAAAGTCTGGCACGAAGGCTTATTTCATAAGCTGAACAAAACTTTGCCACGCCAACACTTTCAATTATTAAAATCATACCTTTCAGGAAGATATTTTAGAATAAAGCAGGAGGAGGCCTATTCTAATTTAAGGGAAATTCAGGCTCTAGTGCCGCAAGGTAGCATACTCGGACCAGTACTCTACCTGCTATACACTTGAGACATTCCTAATCTTGAACAGAACGTCACTGCAACGTTTGCAGACGACATAGCCATTATGGCAATAGGAAAAAATCATGAAGAGGCTGCTGAAAAGCTACAATCCTCCATGGATAGAGTAAACACCTGGACCAGGACTTGGCGTATAAAGCTTTACGAAAGTAAGTTTGTACATGTAGACTTCACCAATAAATTAAAACAGCATATACCTATCAGAATAAACGATGCCCAGATACCACATGCTGACTCGGCGAAATACTTGGGCATGACCATAGATGCTAGGCTACGCTGGAAAGCCCGTGTGAAAAAGAAAAAAGAAGAGTTTAATCTAAAGGATAGAAAAATGTATTGGTTACTAGGAAGGAACTCCAACATTATTATTATTATTATTAATTCACTACGGACTGGTGTATACAAGGATGGTATGATAAACACCTAATCCAGCAATGTTCTAACTTTTTTAAACCGTCCAAATAATAGAATTTGTCGTCTACAAAATACGCCGCTTCCCGTCAAACCACCTTTCGAAGAAGAAAGAAGTCACGGGGCCTAGATGTGCCGAATATGGAGGACAGGCACCAATTCGTAGAGTAACTGGACTGGCTTCGCTGTCGTAATTGCCATGTGCCAGATGAAGCCATTTTCTCTTTAGTTCAGCACGAATCAATTGAATGAGTCAGCATAGTACTGTCCGCCATCGTCCCCTCTAGTTTTCCAGCTGATGGAATCGTCTTCGTCATATTCGTCACGAAAAGTCCATTTTGTCGACCTTTTTCTTCTGGCGCGTAGTATTGAACCCATGTCTCATCTACGGTAACCTAGTGCAGCAGAAACTCACTCGTATTTCGATTAAACATCTCCAAGCGTTACTTTGAAGTTATTCACGAGATTCTGTTTTTGACCAATCGTCAGCAGACGCGATACCCGTCTCGCCCATCTCATACTCAATTTTTCGCGAAGGATGGTTTGCACAAGTTCACTTGAGACGTTTGCAATATTAGGAATCTCTCTAATTTTCACCTGGTGGTTTGTTAACTCGATATTACGAGCTCTATTATTCATACCACCCATAGTCACTTCAATGGGACGACCCAGCTACTCCTCACCAAAGTCGGATTTTGGTCACACTTAAATTAATTGAACCGGTCTTTATAAACTACACACACCTTCTCTTTGATTTCTGCACACGCTTTCCCATCAAAAAAAAGAGGAAGCGAATCTCTGACCGTCATTCTCTTTTTTTCCATAACTCAAAAAACACATAAACTTGCTCACTTTCACCAGCTCTCAAAGCAATACTACTCGATGAATCTCTCTGAAATTTTGGCTAGAGTTGTCTTCTTGGGGAAAAGAGGACGACTCTAATTTGCGACTCCCAGGCAATGGTGACCAGCTTCTTTTTAACATCACTTTTAGCATTTTTACTTCGCATTGCAACCAATATTACGGCTATGGTTAAAGCCTTTCTTTTCGTGTGGCACCTAGCGTCGTAACAATGGCGCAATGCCACATAATTTACTTTAACACTTATTTTCGTAGCTTCGTTGGCCACGATAACACATTAATATATATTTATTTACTTTTTATAAAGCAAATTCTTGGTAATATTAGCTTATTATTTCAATAATATTTCAAGAGTTTTTCCTTTTTACGTTTCAGAAATAAATTTATTGCCTTCTTCAGAACTTCAAGTTTACCAACACAATTCCTAAGGACAAGGACCTCAATATTAAAACAAACACATGTAGTTTAAAATTCCAAACACAGCAATATCTCTGTAACGGAATCGAAGGATATATCTCAGAGTAACATAACGCCATTAAAAAGAGGTGAGGAAACCAACTATAGAGCTAGATACGTCTTACAAGTGATCCAGATAAATATTCCGTCAACGTTAAAATATCTAAAATTTATTATTCTACTTTATAATGTTCCATTTCTCTTCAACCATTCTGTATCTCCTCTTGTACTCATAACAAATAAACATTTCCAACACGCTATTTTATACAGACGAAATAAAAAATCTTCTAACATGTATGAGGCACCGCTAAGAATCGGAGTGTTCACACTTTACCTATATTATTTGCTCTGTATCGCTAATTACTTTCTGTTTTAAATTTAAAATCAATTTTTTAACAAAAATGTAGTTCGCAGAATTTAATAATTTTGAATAGTTTACTTGAGAATACATTTCGTGAGTGTTAAAAAATACTCCAACCAAGAAACGACAAATATTAACTCAAAATTATTTTAATTGATAAAATTTAATTTTATTTTTATTATATGTTCTGAAGAACGCGTTTAATTTAGTACCGAAACGTACAAAAGAAATTTTTTTATCTAAATAACTGAGTCGCTACTACCAAAAATTCCTTTATAATAATTACTACACAATTGCTAAGAAGAACAACTATAAATATATATTCGCCATGCAATTTTTTTAAAACCGATCGCGGCGCTGGTCACACGTCCGCCCGTTTTCGTCGCCTAGCCGCTAATCATCTAATATAGATCCAGCGGTTGATGATATCATTACCATTTCACACCCTTTTCCCCCGAATATCGTTGCTCACGATCATGCTGCACGAACCGTACAACAAATCAGATGAGCGACAAAATCAATACTTTGCATAGCATTGGATATGGCGAGAAACTATCACGAAAACTATTCTACTGGGTAGCAATAAATAAATATAAATGAAGTATAATACTAAGCAGGGGCGTCCAGTTACAAGTTTCAATTTTGCCTGTAAATAAGTTAGCTACAAAAGTAAATAGGCTGCTATCCGTTATCGTTTTTTAAATTTATTGGTAGGTGTTATTGATTTTTGAAAATGTTATTTCCTACAAAATTTAACCAAAAGAACTAAATTATTAACCTATTTTTTTTTTTTCTAAATATGTCGACTACGTTAAGGAATGGTGAATTTACTTCAAATGAAACAAAAAGGTCGTCTGAATGTTTGGCGGACAAATTAAGAAGTTGTAGTGGTAAGTGGTTAAATTTATCCGACAGTCATCTTGAGAAGTGATGGTATTAAAGATACTGAATACTTTTTGGTTTGTTAACTATATATAGGAGGATATACAGGAAAATCCCGTTGCAAACTATATAAATGTAAAAAAAAAAATTGCATCGCGATGTGAATTCAAAATAAAAATCAGTAAATCACGGGAATATGTGCATCTGTTGATAAAACGTACACCCATCAAATATCATACAAACGATGACTTCAAATATTTATCCAGTAATTGCTGCTCAAACACATACCTAAACGTACATCAAATACGTGCTAGTACGAAGTAGATGGAATCCGGCACATAAAAGTGTGACTGTGTATGAGTGTATATGTCAATATTAATCTTTTATTTTAAAATTAAAACAATTATTTTTTAATCTTTTAAATATATATAACGAATTTAGAGTGAGTAAATGTTTTCTCTAACAATATTTGTTTATATTATTATGAGAGGCGTACTGTTACAATATTTGATTTGTTTAAATATTTTTGTTTTGCTTCGTTCACGTTCGTAAATATACAGTTTTAGTTTAAATATGCGCTTTATGGCGGAAAATGAATAAATTCGATATTTGCAAAATTCACAAATTCTACGACTGTGCGAAGGTTGTTTAGGATTTTATTTTGTGAATCGTAAAATTCAGCATGTTGTTTTTAAAAGTACGAATTTTGCAAAACATCCAACTGTGTGCAGTAGGTACAGTTTTAAATAAATATTTTCTTTCCGATTGTACACATGTATATTAGAATTTCTTTAATAATTTTCTCTTTTAATATGAAATATGAAGATTATATGGAACCACGTAATCGGACAAGAAACTTGCTTAGAAATTCATCCAAACTTGTACCACCATACTTGTATGTCTGTTGATACGACACGGCTGCCTGAAAGGACATTTGCACACAGACTTTGTAATGAGTGGAAGGAAGCAGCCTCCTATATTTACGTATATCCTACATCTCAACTTGCTAAACAACTGAAATTTTGTTTTAAACAAAGTGACTGGTGGATAACAATTGATAATGTTAATATCGACTGAAATTCACTTATTTCTTTTTTTCTGTAGTGACGCCCTAACGGGATGTATTAATTTTCTAAAGCTCGTCATAACCTCAGGAACTCTTTAGTGTGTAAACTGTGTGCATAGTGTTCCACTATCACCCCCTCGGCGCAAAGGCTAAACAGCAGTTAATTGTGCCCCAACTGTGTACTGGGACGCCCCTGTCCAGTATTAAGTTTAATTTATATGTATTTATTGTTACCCGATAGAATTGATTTCATTTATATATTTTACTAAAGGTATTTATGTTAAAAAAATGTATCATTATTTTATTAGCCCCTGTGGGTAGGTAGCGCTTATTTTTTCTTGATAGTCTCCCGCCATATCCATGTATGGTATGAGGTGTTTCTTTCGGTTAGAGTATTGATTTTTTTCGAATTAGCAGCTAAGCGACAAAAGTGGACGGACGAGTGACCAGAGTTCATAAAAAAAAACGGCGGTTTCTTGTGAAAACCCCGATTACCGTCGATTTCATACGCAAAAGCGGATGTATATCTGAATATTATCGTGGCCAAGGAAGCCACAAAAGTTAATTAAAGTTAAAGTAAGTTAGGTGTTATTGCATCATAGTTACGACGCGTACAACGTCGCAAAGGTGCTAAAAAAAGTGTTACAAAGAAGCTGCAAACCTGGGTCATCATCGGCCGCCCAAGAAGACGCTACTGCACGTCATCAAAAGCCATCGATCGAAAACCTGCGCCCAATCAGGTATAATCGTATTGCTTTTTATTTATTAATTTCTTTTTGTATTCATATTTGCTACTTATTAATAAAGTTCCGCGCGCTTCACGAAATTAGCAAAGATTTGTCGACTCTCGGGGAAACCAGTAGGCAACACGAACCCATTCTATGGGACGAATAAGCACGAGTCTGTTTAGTCTCTGCTAATTTCTTGAAACGCACGGAAAGTGGCGAACTTTGGTTATTAATCTTTTGCTCTAAATTGTTTAAAGTGTATATTTTTTAATGTAAATTATCATTATTTGATATAACGTATATTCAGTTCTATATTATTTTTGGGGGTCGCATTTGGTATATTTTATTTATATACTAAGTTTTTCTTTCATACACGTCGTCGTTTTTGCTTTGAACCCACGGTTATTAAATATCGGCCTCAGTATTTCTTTTAACAAAATATTGTTAAGACTTGAAATCAATTGAATTCTCTTATTAATTAATATGGCTACGTTTAATCACAGAACCGCACAACCTGAGATAGCTTCGCGCTGCGAAATAAATAGGAGTCTTATAAGCTGTAAGAATCAATTATAAGTATTCAAATAAGTAAGTAACCATTTTAGCGTTCTATCATCGTTGGGTCTTAAAGCAATCGAACTATTATATTCTGGCGCCCAACGTGGGGCCAATAGCATGCAATATTACAACTGCAAATGGTGTACTGGACTCGCTAAGAACATTTTGATGCTGAACACACAGTACATAACCCTGTCCAGTCAAATGCAGGCCCCCTTACTATTGGGCCACCGAACCGTTTTATATCTACTAAATCTGATTTACATCTTAATCTTTCTAAATCCAAATTTTACTTTTTGGTAACCTTAAAACCCGTAAAGAGCTTGAATCTGTTTTACGCTTGGTAACTGGTGGTCTCCAGTTACTCATCGTGGATAAAGATAAAAATCTGGGTTTGCTGATTGATAATTCTTCCAGGGCTTTTCTTGTTAAATTCATAGATATAGCAAAAACAAAAAAGAAGGTGCAATTATTTTTAATTTAGTGTCTTGAAAATTCTATTTAAAACAACAGAAACATACTTATTTAATCCTTGACCCTTTTACACTGCGATGTAAGGTTACTGAGTTGAGGCTTCATCATTTTTTCTGTTCTTGGATGCCTTGTGACAGTTTAATTCCAATCTCGCTCTATAGCCGTATCCCTTATTTTTCCTACCCAAGTCCTTCTTGATCTTCCTCTACATTTTCTTATAGGATTTCTTGCTTCATATGCTTATTGCAAGGGCCTAAACATGTGTCCAAACTATCTTACAATTAGCCGATTCTAAGGGTACTACTCCGTATGTGTCGTTTCTTATTTTGTCCATTCTGGTTTTTCCTTAAATTCTTCTTGAAAATCCCATCTACCCTAATTTTTCTGATAGTAAGTTGAAAAGTACGTTAGAGTTTTTTATTTTTATTTTTATTTTTATTATTTTTACATCGAGGTGGTAGCCATTTCCCGACTACATTTCTTAATCCCGGTGGTCTTTAAAAAGTCAAAAATTTTCTTCGACTCTACGTTAAAGTTTTAATTGGAGTTTCTTTTTTTGTCGAAAAGCTTGACTTAATTACGCTATGCAATCTCGTGTAACCATATCATTTATTTCATCGCCAAATGTTCCATTACAGTTTAGTGCAAAGAAAAATATAAATTAAGATTAATAGATTGTAGAAAGGACAAAGGAAAGCTTTATGAATATATGCCGACACTTGAGACTTGAGACATTGGTTCCACCTCAACTATGATCATCTCACCTTTTAACATTTTTAAAAATTAACTTGACTATTTTAGTAGGTAGCCTGATAGCTTAGTTAAAATATGACAAAAGACATTAACATCGTTATAGATACTAGCTGCAGAAATTCCAATACAAAGGGTAGCAGTCAGTTTGCTTTTTCTCTCAAGTAATCTCAGTTAATTGCAATGAAGAAAAAAAAAAACAGAAAAGGTGAGGAAAACATCTAACTTGACAAGATCGTGAAAGAAACATGTGATTTGAAGCCTTCTGCTGGAACAATTGAAAAAAATGTGAGATCTTCAATCTTTCTACAAGCACACATAAGGCTTCTATTGCTATTCCTATATATCGTCGTGTGTTCTAGCATCTTCTATTTTTTTTCTCCAAATTTGATCTATATCCTTTAGCTTCCATTGCGGTTATATTCTTCTTCCCATTTTACTTTTGGTTTTCTTTTTTAGCATATTCTTCCGTAGTCTTTCATATCACGTTATCTTTCTCATTTTAATACCTGTGCTTTAATAATATTTTCATCCCATATAGCATCTTACTTCGTGGTTCATCACACTTCTGATTCCTCCAATTTCGTTAGTCATTGGCTCAGATATTCGTCACATCCTCGCGGCGGCTTCAGGTCCTATTCCGGTTTTGTAAAACTTCATTTGGGTGTTATGGTTGAATCTGTCTTACTTTGCACAAATTTACCAAATTAAAGAACTTTAAAAAATTACGGAACTTTTGATCTGCAGACGTATGGAAGGGTAGAACCTTAGCACATAACTACATGGAAATACCTTTCCCAATTTGCATAAGCGCTAGCTCAGAAACTGTTAGGGTCAAAACAAAGAAAAGGTACTTCCTAATTCTTTTTAATTTTATTTGCATCTTCTACCTTCTGATTTTAGTTCATAAGCCTTGCCCAAGCAGCGGTTCTATCCACTCATCCGTATCATCTTGAGTTAATTCTTCTTCACCTTCTAACAAAATAATTTTTAAGTTTTCCTTTAAATGCAACATGCAGATTTGTAAATTCTAATTTAATGTTTTCCAGAGAGCTTAATGCTCTTCTGACGCACTCAATCGCTTAACCAAAAATTAGTTAATAAGAAATCTAATCCATAATGCAGAAGTACTATTTAATACACCATGTTAAACGACATCCTTTTATTCACAAATACCAGGAACTCTGACGTAACAGAGCTTTCAGAATCAAATACTTCCGTCATCACTTCATCTCTGTACTCACCTACCTCACGTCCGAAAAATGATAAGAAACACGCAATTTCATTATAAATTTGCATCAACACCTCTGCGTTTTTCGCTAAATAAACAAAAGCCGCTTCAAGATAAATCGTTATCAATTAATCTACCGGTTCTATCCTGTTATTAGTTGGTGTTATTTGCGATCGACGGGCAAAGAGAAAATGAAAGAAAAAACATTCAATTAACTCACCCCACGATAGGCCGCTATCGGAGCAAGTCTCCCATAAAAATCAAAACATTGCCGCAATAATAGTGCACGGCCGCCATGTGGGATCCAGTGCCCCGTCCCTGGAGATCGCCTGCCTACTCTCCCGGAGTTCGAACGCCTGCAAGCGGTGCAATTATCCGTTTGAGATGAAACGGCAGATACGTACAGTGACGATAGGTTACGACAGCTTATTCTCTCCGAAAACATTGTCGCTCAGATTCGATCTGGATGTTTTAATATAATTATTTAAGGATTAATTTTATTAATCAATCTAATCGTCGATGGATTAGCGTGTGTTATTTATGCTATAATTGACGATAACCGTGGTTTTTCATCGAAATGCTGGGTTAATAACCTGCGTTTTGGAGCATTTTCTTGTTCCAGTATTCTCATGCAGCAAGCGAAATTATCACCTACCTTGAATGAAGAAATTTCACTGATTCTGCATGTCTCGAATTGTTTAGATTGTTACCATGCCACTCAGTTGAAACTAATCTCAGTGACGTGTCAATATATTGTATAGGTAAAAGAAGTATGTAACTTAAACATGTTTGAAATACAAGGCACTTATTATATATTGAATTAGCAAAAGAATATAACTGCAAGTAAAAATTATTTATCTTTAAATTTAGAAGAATTACTTTATTTTTAACAAAAACAAAATTAATATGCGATCTTTTAAAGAATTTGGGTTTCCGGGTTAAAACCGCGTCGTAATTGCATGAGAATGCCGACGTTTCGCTCTCTATTATATGGAGCTTCTTCTGGGCTGACGAAGAATTCTTTACACACACAGCGACGCAATATGCAGCAGCCCAGAAGCAGCTCCATACAATTGAGAGCGAAACGTCAGCATTCTCATGCAATTACGACGCGGTTTTAACCCGGAAACCCAAATTCTTTAAAAGATAACAACGACCGCGGAAGTCTGTAACAACATGTAATATGCGATATTTGAATGCACTATTGTTGCATTGCATGTCTGCTGCATTATCTGTTTCTGATATTTGTTCAGTTCTACTAACTAACCTTTTACTAGTTTTGATATAGTCATATAAAGCACCTTTTAAAATTCCCACTTTTCTATTGTTTTCTGACAAGCGCTTATGATGAGAAGAGATCTCAATACTTCCTCAATAGTATACCTATTGTAATGCTAAAAATTCCACATTTAAAATCCTTGACATTAGCGCTACGACGAATATCGTTTAGCCCAGAGTATTCTGGCAATATCTGCCAAATAGATCAACTTTCGAACGGTTTATACGACCGAGATACATCTTCTGGCTCCCCTTTCGCTGTCCACTGAGTTTTGGACGATAGAATTATCTCTAGCCAACGATGATTTCGGGGAAATGACAACATAACTTCTCTTCACACTGATTTTTTTTCATTTTCGTTTTACTAAACAGACAAATAAGTTTATATTGTGCCCTATGTCATTTTTTAATCAGTCGTCAAATCAATTAAAAAAATGAAGCCAAAAATAATTTTATTATAAGGATATTAAATATTATTAAAAACATATCGTAGTTAGCTGTGGTTGAGAATCAAAAAAAGCTATCAGTAATAAATGAGCGAAGAGACGCCAAAACAATTGAGACATTTTAGCTCGAGTTGCCTATGAGAAAAGACGTATTTATTTATTTATTTTATGTGTTGTGTTTTCAAAGTAGTATCCAGCGTTAATAATTCAAATTTAATTTCAAGTTGAAGTATAAATCATGTTCGGTCATTTGAAAAATAAGCGGAATTACAGTTACCGATTCGATTTAAAATCAATGCAATTAAAACTGATGCTGTAACTACGTAAATACGTG
This sequence comes from Oryctes borbonicus, assembly GCA_902654985.2. Lineage (NCBI taxonomy): Eukaryota > Metazoa > Arthropoda > Insecta > Coleoptera > Scarabaeidae > Oryctes > Oryctes borbonicus. The sequence goes on along the minus strand of LR736869.1, from coordinate 2,687,080 downwards.
ATTTACAATGAACACATTTTTAATTATCGACGGATAAGCATACAGTTTGTTAATTGCTCTGCAGATAAACACCGTAAATAACGAAAACAATAAAATAATTAATTGAACTAAAAGGAAGCTGTGTAAAGCAAAGTAAACATCTCCAATATAAAAGCAATTACAGTGTTAGGGACCCAGCGTATATTGTAGGGTAAAACATACATTCGTAATTATATAAACAGAAACGGAAATAAAACTATTACGCGGCGCCGTAACAAAATTCTGTAAAAAGTCAAAGATACAACGACAAATGAAGGTATGTATCGTAATTCCTTGTGATTTAGTCAACATTATGTGACAAAGTAAGTAATTAAATTACATATAATAAAATTATAGAGCAAGTCTCTAAATTACTTGATGACTTTGGATAAATTTGCTGTTCTAACAATTTAGCCAAAATGTAAAGATTTACACGTTGCTTCTCATAATCAATTTTTAATTAAGACATGGCAATTTCGTATGGAACCTTTGAAGAAAGTATTTGAGAAAATCTTAACTGAATTTGACCAATGATTAGGTAATTAGCAAAACATTTCGCTCTACGTTACTAAAAATCAATATAAATGCCTTCTTAGTTGGCTGTAGTCGGTATTGCTATTTTGCCTCCGCAGGATTTAACTTTTCTTTACATACTTACAGTTTGTCGAGATCTTGCAATGCGTAATTTTGTAGTGCTTAAAGAGGAACAGAAGAACTCATATGGTGCACTGTAAGGTACATTAATACAAAAAAAAATTCGGTAATATGAAATTTTTTTTATTAAAATTGGTACAATGAACAAATTTATCATTTTAATAAATGGCTAAACACATATTTTCGTATATCCACTATATTCAATAAACGGATTTATTGATATTAATAATACATTTATTAATTTTTTTATAATAATAATTTTATTATTAAATTATTAACGTATAACGAGTAATCCTCAGTTTCGCTTCTCACAAGGTAAGTTAATGAACGGGTATTTATTATATTGACAAACAGATTTCAATTTGATAAACGTAGTTCATTGTTGCAATAAATTTATTAATCAATATAATACTTTTTGTATTAATTTAACAAAACGAAGTCAACGAATACGATTTAGTGAATTTATTTTTTCAGTGTAGTGAACTCAAACAAGAAATAACTTTATTGTTACTACGTTGCGAACTTGAGAACCATTTTCTTGGACTCGAAACATGGTAGTGCATGACTAACACAAATTTTAGAAAAGTACTGTACCTTACATCTTTGAATTGTAATAAAATTTTGCGTACAAGGCTACATACCCTAGCCTAACTTTTGTAGAGATTTAAGCTAGTTAGTGGAATATTGCTGGAAATAGACATGTTTGTTGATTTCCATGCTATGATGACTTATTGTAGTGAAAATCTGAAAATCCATCCAATTACCATCATTAAATACACCATAGTAGGTTCTACAAAGTTACCAAACTTTATTTCATTTTGCTTGCATGATTAATAAAGTAGCCCATTCCTAAATCAGGATTGCCAGGCGTGCTGATTTCCCAAACCTTTTATTCTTTCGATTGCGACTAAAAAAAAAAGCTCTAACGACTGGCGCTATGTAAAAATAAATGCCGCTATTTCCGGCGACACAGAACTCAAACGCAATCAAAGTTTGGGTATACACAAATTTGGTTTAATAAGGAGTTCATTAAAAATACTAATTTTTTCAAATCTTCATTGGAGCTACCTAGTTTGGCGTTCGTGATCAACATTATGATTGGTTATTAGCAGTTAAAAGGTAACCGATCACGTTCAAGACCACAAGCTGGTAGGGGTATCAACCCAAATTAAAAATTTTGATTATTTTGTGCAATTTAGAGACGACTTATTTTAAGAAGGAATATATAGAAAATGTATCGAAAAGAACAGAAATGAATTAGAAAATGTAATGGAAATTTGCTGCATGTACCCTGGTACAAAGGTAACAGTCAAGATTTATGAAATTATAAATAAAAGTAGTTGAATCTTTGAAATCCAGTTACTAGGATGAGTATTTTTAAACTAAAATTCCCCATTTTAACCAGGGTTTAACATTATTTTATCTCTAAAACAAAGAAAATGCAATAAAAATCATTACATCGTCAAATGTTGAGATTATGCAATTCAAATTGATAATTCCATCAGGTTGTTTTTTAATATTCTTCCATCGTAAATCCATCAAACCAGTGACGTCAGAAACAAAAATGCACATTATGCTCATTTTGTTTTCTGTTGGATTTAAAAATGTGCCCAAATACTAGAAAATCAAACAGTGCTGCCTCTGGCGGCACGGCATCTGGAAAATCTTGCAACCTTGTCCTAGATACGGCAGATAATAGCATCCTGCCAAGCAAACTATAATCTTATTTCACGGAAGAATTTAGATTTTGCTCAAAGTTTCATTAAAATTCGTAATGGCGATATTGGAGCTCGTAGATCGATTGACATGGATTGACCCAAGGGCAAAATGCTTTACGAAATCTCAAACCCCTCCCAAGAGACAAATAAATAAAACACTATAGGTTCCATGACCTACCGCAATCGATTTTCATTAAGCTATATGTACATATGGACTAGAGTCAGATTAAATCATTATAAATGCCAATATGTACTATAAATAAACGCTCTTCTTCCAATTAAACGTATTTAGCGTTTTTAATGAACATACCCAACTACAACTGTAACTGCGATACGATGACAAAAAGAGAATAAAATAAAATACGAGATTCGACAGTGCACGGAATAAATTCCGCCGAAGAGCAAACACTATTAATATTTGAAATGTGGATAGAAATAATTAACGAACTATACGATATCAAAAATATCCACGTTTGCGTGCGTCTGCACCATGTTGGAGCGGCCGAGCCGGTACGGGTGGACCGAACAACCAACCCGTCGACCGGCCTCGGGCTTGTTGATTGAGCAAACTTCATTATAAATTATAGTGTTGTTGTATAGCTGACGGCTAGGATTTTTTAAATTTCTGTACATATCGCGAGCCGGTGTGCGTGAGTATCCGTGTGTTTGCTAAATTGTTTGCACTGATTGGGGTTTATTATATCGGAAGCGAAATGTCAATTGTTCGCTTCGATTGACATTTAACTTGTTCCGACCGATAAACAAAAGATAAACGCGTTCGCGTTCTGTTTTCACGTGTTTTTCCCCTTTTTTGTTACGTTTCGGCTTCCGCCGTAATGCTCCATCTCT
>LR736869.1:2653031-2673841 GCA_902654985.2 Oryctes borbonicus | reverse complement strand
TCTTCTGAAGAAGCTGACAGGATGGTCAGCGAAACGTCAAGTAAAATTTTAACTACGCGACATCGCCCGAAAGACATTTTTACTATGGATTACGGTCGTGAAAGCCTACACTCAACTAATGAAAATGATAGATTAACCATAGATACGAGTCTAACCGACCGAGAAACTATGAAACATCAAGAGAAAAACTGTACTACTGTACAAAAGAAAAGATACAAGCTTAATATACTTCCTGGATGGAGAAGAGTCGTTGCAAGGGATTCTGTTTCTTCGCAATGAAGAAGTGGATCTTTATGACTCCGACGCAATTATAGATAAATCAACAGAGTCGTATGCTTCTAATGGCGAATACATCGAGCATTACGAAACAGCTAGAGTGCCAACACATCATATTATTCCAAACACAGTTTCTTACCGATACAGAGTAAATATGGAAGAGGCACAACAAGGAGACTGGAATTTCTACTTCCAATTACAAATTACTTATTAGAAGAGTCACCGAAAATGGAAATTTTAAAGGCGAATTTTATCGACGAAGAGCTTTCAGTGATTTTCTGGGACTTATTTACGGACTGCCAGATGTTCAGGATATTAGTTAATTCAATCATAATTGTATTATAGGAAAGTTCAATCCACCAGAAGAGTACAGAAAAGGGCTTAAAAAATTTGATATTGATATTGAAGAATGTTTCCGATGTTATTTTGTAATAAATTGGTTCCGTTTTCATTGAATTGACTTTTTTTTAGTATAAACATGATTCTATTCACCCTTTTAGAAGAAGAATTGAAACTATTGTAGAAATTCACTTCACCCCAACGTATGTAGACCAAGAGCCAGATTTCAACGTATTCAAATAATACTTTCGCTTTTCCTTTAACCTGCACAGTATCGACTATATATCCGATGATTTCCATTCACCCCACGTAAGGTACAATTGTGAAGCATGCCAACACATCTACATACTATTCTCATAGTAAAACACGTACAATAAATAACGTCGCGTTAACGAGCCTGTCGTCGCAAAAGAATCGTTTTTAGTAGAGCGTTTCCAGGAAAGAAAATAATTACCCAGGTCCTCGTCAGGTGATATTACATACCTATATACGTGGAGAACGTGAGATGAGACTTCTCCTTAACACCAATACGTTCACGTCCGTGTATTTGTGGTCGCGGTATGTCGTGGCCATAAAACCGTGCGCGTAGAGTCGCCATGTTTGCCTCTTCGTATGGCGGCGGTCCGCAGTAACGGCGGCGTCTCTTATCTTTTCCTCCGCCCTGCGATAAGCCCCAGGTACATAGTTAATATGAATTACAGCATCACTGCTCGGCTCTCTTGTTTGCTCATTCGTTCACAAACATGCACACACACGCATACATCTAGCTATATACCTACGTACGTAAAGGCTGCTGATGTAGATGCGAGAGTTTCAAGCTGCATATACATATACCTGTTCTTCTCTCCCGTTCAAACACGGCCAAGGCTCGCTTGTTTGAAAGTCTCCGATGATCTGCGGTCTTAATTTTTTCCCCGTGCATCACGTTCCGCTCACGTCCGCTTTATTACGGACGGTTGTACATATTTACCGGCGGCGGTGTCGTGTTGGTATTCGACCTCCTCTAATTTAGAGCTGTTTTTCTTCGGATTTACGGTGACGGTGATGATGCGCTATTTTTCTCGTGTTTCGCAAAGATATTGCTCTGACCTTTAGCGTAATATGTTGACTACGAATAATTGGTTTATTATATACATAGAGCAAAATATAGAGATGATTATAGCCAAAACCAAATTGATATTATTTCATATTGTCACGAAATATTCTTCGATTGCTTTTAATTGTTATCTACAATCCACAGTTTTTGAGTTATGTTTTGGTCAGAATTCATTATAACTTTTCTTTTGGCATGTAGTAGTACCCCAGCAGTGGAGTCTATCATTTGTCATTTATTCTTTTTTATTTCCAAGAGTAGAAATAAAAATTTTAGGAAAACATGCATTGCTCATAAATCTTCTCTGAACTCCATTTCTCCCTCCACAGAGCATCGATTTTGAGTTTTTACGATACTTAATCAATTCCCTCTACTGTTTTCTGCCGTTAGTAATTTCCCTATTTCTCGCACCCTCTTGCTTCTTTTTTCTCCAATCTCTGCCATTTTTTATACCAATTCTATCTACAATTTGCTATTACGCTTCCCAAATATTCGCATGTTGTTACTTACTCCTGTATTTCTACTTTTGATTCGGAATCTTGTCTTCCCGTTTCCTTTTATTATTGAAAATCATCATTTTTGCTGATTTCCATTACCAGTTCCTTTATCCTTTCAGTCCAGATGTTAAGCAAATTTTGCATCTTCTTGGAGTTATCTGTTATTAATGTTACCAACATTCTCCTATAGAAAAGTTACCAGCCCTGACTGGTTGTAAATCTCTATACAATAAACAACCATTACTACAATAAACAACGATGGGCCAAGGAGGTCGTTCCCAAACTCTTTTAGATACGTTCGCGGGATTAAAAAAGATCCGATAAAAATTCTCTAATAGTACATTGCACCAGCCTTTAAAACCACACACACCCTACAGAAGCAGATAGTGTTTTAAAAAAATTGGGTGTTGACTTCATCAATTGTTTATTTAATTTTTTAGTATCTGACTTAGAAATTTGTTTTGTAAATTTTCGAATGAATAATTGTCAATAGCAGCTCGATGACCCAGTGTTAAAGAAACCCACTCCTCACAGAAGCCTCCAATTCCTCCAATCACCATATTGGGGAATAATTAATTATGTTTCTCTCCTTGCGGCGAGGAAGAGTTAGTAAAGTAATTTACACAGAAAAGCTCCTGTATTTCATAGCGCATATTGCCCGTTAAATTATTATCATATGTAAAAAGAGAAAACAAATCTGCGTTTATTATGTTAAAATTGTTAAAAAAATTTTTTTATTCATCATTCATTCATCAAATGGTGTAAAAGTACAGGAAATGATGTATGCCATAAAAGAAAGAACTAAGACTAAAAATATGGCACTAAGGAAATAAAATGTTCAAAGTGTCAACGAATAAAACATTTAGCAAAAAAGCAATAATCGTATCTTGCCAAAGCTAACATAAAAAAAAAATGATGATAACAAACAAAAAGGTTTATGGATCAGAATATTCTGTTCCGTAGTGTATATACACTACCACCAAAATGTCTGGAAGCGGGTAAATATTTCAAAAATTTATAAGCGAAATTCTTTGAAATTGAGTACAGAGTTAGAAGGTTTCACGTTTCATTAACTGTAATTTTTCGACTTTGTACCTTCATTTGTTTCTAAGATCCAAGACTAACTTGATTCTTTAAAGCATCTTTTTCAGAATTCAGTACTGTGACACTTGTTAAATAAAAATGTGATAAAAGTTATCGAAAAATATTACATTAAAGCAAGTCAAGTCGCCAATCAAAAGCATAAAGGCTGAAATAGGTAAGAAAGTGGTCAAGCCAAATTGAGAACAAAACAAAAAGAGATAAAATAAAATATAGACTGGTGAAATATGAAAATTCACCATTTCCTTGGTTTTTCTGAAACGATGAAATTTTTTGAAAATTTCAACCCCGGTAAGAACTAGAAAAACAACGAGAGGTATTAGGTTCGAGATCTTACCATGATTAAAATATTTCGAAAATTTAATTATGTCGGAAAAACCAAGGATGTCACGAATAACTAAACGAATTTTTAAAACTAGAGTGCGAGAAAAAAATAAAATAGGGGGGAATATACCAATAAAGAAAAATTGGAGGGAAGGACAACGGAATGGAATGACAGAAAAGACCGCAGATCGAAGAACATGGTGGAAAATGTATAGAACAAGAGAGTAAATACAACTTACTTCTGGTAGAAAGGTTCACAAATAAGAAAAAGAAGTCACCAAACAAATGAAAAGTTAGTCTCAACTTGTCAAAGCTCGCATTACTGTCTCAAAATGCGTTGCTTAAATGAAACTGAGAGAATTGAAACGTTAATGATGAAGAATGAAGTAGAAGATGTGGTTGTGCTGCTATTTCTGTCAAAAGTTGAAATGAAAAAAAAACATAAGTCAGATTGCTGAACTCAGAAAAAATTCTGTTTCCAAAAATTATAGAACGCTTCCTAATAAAAAAAAATCAAGGTAACCTTATATCTCAAAAACAAATAAAGCTTGACGAAATTACAATTAATATAACCCATAACTCGGCACCAAATTTCAAGGATTTTCACTTATTAATTCTTCAGATATTTAACAGCTTCCAGACTTTTTCACCATAATGTATAAGCTTGAGTAACTATATAATTTCAATTATCAGAGTTCGGTTGAAATTAAATCATATTGCAATAATTAATTTATTTTCCCTTGGCTTCAGCATTTTACTCATTAGGTATCCATTTCTTCCAATTTCTCTGGTCCTTCGCTAATTTCTTGACTTCTACCGGTATTTTATCTTTTCATTCTTCCAATTCGTGTATCTAATTCATCCATATTTTCCTTGGTCTTCCATTCCTTATTTGTTTCCTTGTTGGCACTCCCATTTCCCTCAAAACATTTTCACATACTCACTCCGGTGTATTGAGAGCTTTAAAATCTTGGAAAGATATTCATGTATATTATTGCTTAGTTCACCGAAAGAAATATCAATGTCACTAGCGTAAGGTATATTTTGTGCGACCTGATGGCCCAAAATAACTCGCCTTCTTCCAATGTGGCGCAGAGAAACTGTATGTGGCACTTCTGATTTAGTGCTTTCAACTATTGCTTTCAACTAACAATTCAATTTATTTCAACTAACTGCTCTGTAATTATCGCAAATGCAATACTTCTTTATCTTACAGGTAGACATTACCAGCCTTTCAATATAATTTCTCCCTGTTCCCTTAAATATATCCCAATAGGCACTCTCTCCATCTTGCTCTCATATCCGACCCAGTTAATTTGAAAATAATAATATTTGAGTAATCAAAAAGATTCAAAGCATCCAATGTTTTCCCAAGACACGTTTCTATTCTATTCCATTTCGAGCACTGTCGATATTCAGGATATTAAAGAGAAGCGTTCGCAGAACACTTTATTCGATTCGATTGGGAACGCCGAAGGTTAGACGCTTTATAGGTGTATGTTATATGATCGACCTTCGTTTGGACGCAAAGCTTTATACGTACATACGTCATCGTATTTGTGTGCGTGTACCGTGAATAGCGAGCAATAAAGTTTAATAATGCGGCCCGGAACAGATGGAAGGCGCTGCCCGGAGCGACTGTTGGTGGGCCACGCGTGCCCTCAAGTACCTAGCGGCATTATGCCGCTGCACCCTCTCGCCGGCACCAGCCAACTTACTACAATCACTGCCTTTAATAAACCGCAAATTAATTTCGTTGTCGGACGAACGATAAAGAGACTATGAGGATGTTTCACGTGATGAACTGGCTAGAATGATCTGTGAGAATTATTTGATATAAACGAAATGAGAAAAAATGGAATAATTTACTTCGGTTAAAGCTTAGCTTTCGGGAAGATTCCGAAATAAAAATATGTTGACTAGAAGGTAATCTTACTTTGTTTAATGGAAGGGCCAATTGCACAGATGACACTTTAAAGTTAAGTGCAACTTAAAATCGGAAAGCCTTAATACATACTTTCCACACAATTTTATGCCTCTCTTAACTCGACCCAAGCTTTCGTATTATAAGCCGCACTTTAGATACCCCTTAATTATTTAAACTAAGCCTCCTAAATTAATTAATTAAAATTTGTATTTACAAGCGCAATCGAAAGAATCGGCGCTAGTAATAACGACAACTGACAAAATGTACAGAGTTACAGTATCCTTGGTTCGGGTAACCTGGGATAGTGATGGGAATTGGAATAAAATGGGTTAAATTAAAAGTTTATTTATATTTTGCAACGCCCTTTATATTTATATTTATTTAAACTTAGTCTTTTTCTTCCTTTTTTTTCGAGTGTTCTTCAAAAAAAGTTTCTCGTTAGGTCCGTCACTTTAAACAAGTATTGCTTGACAAATAACGAATAAATAAATAGTCTGTCCCAACTGTTGCAAATAGACAGATGACTTGGAACAGTCTATTTTTTTCTCTCAAAATTGATCCGTAATTGTACAAAATCTTTTTCACAGTTGATAGCCCAAAGTATTTGGCATGGTATGGTATATTTAAAATAAACAACAAATTTAATCTTTTAGTCACAGTGTATTAAATTTCAAAACGGTCCCAAGTTACCCGAATTTATTTATTTATTTTTTTTATTATTATTTATTATTTTTATTTATAATACCAAGCATTAGTAGCTCGTTGCTCATGTAGTTACTCTTAATTTTTTTTTGAAAATGCAGAGTATGGCATTCCTCGAAATATTTGCCTTAGAATTGACGGATTTCATCTATTGATTATTGAGAACCTTTTTGATAATTGAAAAAGAAAAGATTTGTGTCCCTAGCATGTGAACGCAGGCTAAAATTAAAAAATACACTCATACAAGTGAAGGATACACGGAAATAATAAAAATATTAAATATTATTTGAATCGGTACACAACGCCTTAAGGACCTAGTTATTAATCTTCATCTTCATCTGTATCAGGTAAGTTAGAAAAATATTCTTGGGCAACCGCCTCCACAAATCTTTTTAAAAATTACAGGCGCTCATCAGGAATCATAAGCTTTTTGTTTCTCTCCCATTCACCATTATGAGTCGTAACTTCGTATAGCAAACGGATAGTTTGCTTTATAATGAAGATTTAAACATTCTGTTTCATTATACACAAGCTATTGTTGAACTTCCACCGCGCAAAATACAAACGAATGTTTTCTTACATTTTGAAAGATCTCATTTCAGTCACCTGACAGTTCACATTTTGCTTTCTGATTTGCTAAAGCCATGTTTTTGTCGTAAGTGTCAGATCATCTCGAGATTAAATAATTCTTATTTTGTCATACAGAAGAATCTCAAAATACTTGAAGCGCTTTGAATTCTTTACGCCGTTCATAATAAAGTGATGAAGAAGAGAAACTACTTCCTCTGATCTCCTTTTGGCAATTCTTTGATCGTCAGTACAGAACGTGGCTTCCCTCGTAAACAAAATATGTATAAAACGAGAGCTGCCGTCTGTAGAAAGCGTCATTGGTACTTATATTAGTAATAGCAGGTTCTTTTGGTAATCCATTGCAATTGCTCCAAATTCCAAAATGGGATATTTTTAAATGAACCCATTTTTTTTAGATCTTTTTAGCTATAACAACTGCTCCCATTCAAAGATTATATGTACATGAGTCAGGACCCTTTTTTCAGTTTCAGAGGAAATTTTATGGGGCTTATTTGTGTGTTTGCCACGCGTATCAATAGGTATAACTCCAGTTGTTACCAAAGTCTTTTTTAAAGTTTACGGTGTTCTATTCGTTACATCATCTTTAATTATTCATATTTTATACTGATAAGAGTATAGCAGATTCCATGGGTTATCTTGATCTTCTTCTTGCTACTGGAACTATCTCTGTTTGGTAATAAATTAAATAGTTTGATGTTCGATCGTCGCTCTCATTAACTCTTCTCGTGATCTATTTTTCCTTACCTGAATTATTTGTTATTAAACAACCATTACTACAATCACTGCTAGAACTGGCAACACTTGCCACATTTCACAAAATATTTTGTAATAGCAGGATTAGAAATAATTCTACACAAACATAAAAGCATTCCATCATTAATTGCCATAACCTCGAAGCACTTCGTTATTACATTGTAGGCAACGATTCTGAGCGCTTTTTCAAAGCGTACTTTATTTTAAATGTACATTTACGGTGACAGTGGAAGTTTTTGAGATGTGACATCGCCTCGGCTATGAGATAAGGTACGCATATTTCGGATTGAATAAAAGTGTAACGAGTTTGATCGTTATTCCCGTATAGACTTCAGTTAATTTTGCAACAGCAGCTCTGTATAATATTGCAGGAACCTGGACGCCCTTTACGTATTGAAATACAGGATCGTGTAATTAATAAGGAATGGTAATGTACATATTCCTGCATTGATTAAGTCAGCTCTTGTCAAGGTTTCTTGACCATCATTATAAAAGAGACACCGTACTGAAGCTAGCAGATACGTAAAAAAAAAATAAAATCTGCCACCCTAAGCCCCAAACAAGTTTAATTAATTAATCCGAAACAGCTGCTTCGAGAATGCTTGAATCCTGATTTTTTAACTATATGAAGTATCTCCTTTTGCTGCCTACACACCCTCAAACTAAGGCATGCGAGGAACACGAAAAGACGAAAGGGTCTCTTATTATTGTAGCACAAAACATAAGACACGCGTATGTCCTATCCTAATAAATCAAACAGAACAGAATGACAACGGTACGTTCTCTCTGTTCATTAAGTTTGTGTTGTTTCTTGTGTTAATAGGGAAGTTAAAGTTAAATGAAGTTACATTCTTAATGTTTTAATTTAATATTTTGTCCGGTTTCGTCTATGTGTTGTGTGATACTTCACGATTCTATTCGACCGTATCTACAATACCTAATGTGCTCATTGAATCTGGCGCCTATCGCCCTTTTCGTTTGACCAATATAGGCTTTAGCACAGCCACTACATGCAACTTTATAAATTCCCAACGTTTCCTTCATGTCCGGTATATCTTGCAGATTGCAAAGAAGGTTTTTGAGTGCATTTCCTTGGCCTATTTTAACCTCTAGAAACTCTAAACAACTGTTCCGGATTAATTAATTAAACTTGTGTGATGCGGAGTATACCGATACTTTAGTGTTGTTAGCATTCCTTGCTATCATTATTGAACAATAATAATTTTGAAAATTTATTTATTTAAACTAAAGAAATTTTACTCAAACAAATTAAGTAAATTGTTCGAAAATTGCAAATTCCAAGTCCTCAATTAAAACGGAGGATCAGTTTATTCGAGACATGCAGACAAGGTAATCTTTCGAAACGTCGTATTGTTTAATGTACATATTTTGCATAAAACTGTGCGTACCTCAATGAAAATATTTTTCAAAGTAAACGACAATGGCCAAGGTTAAGAGTCTCATGCACAATGATTCTAAATCGCTTTTACCAAAAAAAAATGTATTGAATGTTATTACGGATTAATGAGTATAACCTTTGTAATTCCATTGTAAGTGTGTACGCGACTTTAAACATGATAACGAACGTTTAATCAGAAAAAAAGAGTTAAGTAACGCTCAAGAAACGCATTCGTTTTATTTGTACATACGCATACATTCGTACAACAATTAAATCATTACGTAACGCGATCACCTCATGCCGATAAGTGGTTCTGCAAGATAATCTTTCTGCTATGACTAGTTTTTCTCGAACAAAAAAAAACGTCGCACTTGATCCCTGCATCGTATAAATGCCTTTATATAACCGCTTTGGGTCTCGGATAAGGGTTTGGTTTCCATAGTGAGTCACCGAGGCCTCTCTTGTTCTCCAATTAGGTCCTCCTCTTGTTACCAAATCTTGTCCGCCCTTCTTGTAGGCGGTAACTCTCTCAAGTTCTCCTATAGAAGAAGGTTCTTGAGCTTGATGTTATCTCGTGTATGTGTGTGATGGTTTTTTTTATGGGTTTCCTTTTAAGATTTATGTTGACATGGAGATATTTTGTGTGTTTTTTTTTCTCCCTTGTTATGGAAGTGTTGTCGATTAACATCGGTTTGTGTGCTAGAATAATGTTGGAATGATTAAGCTTATATAACAGCATGATGAATCGAATGGAATTTGTGTACGTAAGGAATGTGTATGTAAAGAGTCACATTGCTATAGGACAAGTTACGTAAGCTATGTAATTGGAGAACTTTATGGAGAAAATTGCGTTTAATCGCTTTCAAAATCTAGTAGTAACATGTACTTAATACAGATTTTCCAAAACATTATGGTGGATGTAAGTAGAATATTATAATGTAATATAAGTTAAGTTTATGAAAATATTATCTCAGAGACAAGATAGATTTTGTCTAATAGTATAATTTTAAATGAAATACCAAAAAATTTGAAGTTTTTGGGCCTTAATCAGGAAAAGTCATTATGATCGAATTGTTTCAAAATTAAATAGTTTATAATTTCTTTTTTCGCAACCTACGCACTGTGAGAATTTTTTGCTGAAATTAAATGTAAATATATTAAGCTCAAATATATTTTGTATTTAAATATGAGACAAGAAAAAATTTTCTTCAGATCAAATATAAATTTGTTATTAAACATTTATATTCAAATTAAATCTCTGTTCGACATTTTGTCATTTTGATAGCTTCTTCGGAATAACTGAACTATTATGTATTGCTTTTTGCTTTCGTGTTTATCTAGTATCTAATTTTGATCGCGATTTTTCATTTCGGTTGTCCTTATTGCTTTAAAGTATTCTTCTTTCTGCTTTGCTTTTCAGAAACTTTTCTAATCCTTAAAATTCAATTTATATTAAACACAAATATGTACTCGTTTATCTATTTATTTCTTTGCAGTATGGGAAACTGCTCCTATGTAAGTTTTCGTTGAAATTTATTTGTATATTTACGTTTCTTGCTAATAGATAGAGATGGCAATTTTTGTTGGCACACAGCGGCGCAAACCGTACAAGATGTGCCGATGTTACAGGTATATGTACACTGCCGTTCGGAGAAGTTCGGTCGGTTATTAAAAAACATGAAAAGGTTACAGAAACAAACGAAACTAAAAACAAAATGCAATTTTATTGTATGTACAGGTAAAAAAGACAAAAATAAATAAATAAAAAGTTATTCTGGCCTAATATAACATACTGAACATTATATTTTTTTTTCATCGAAAAAATCTCCTTTGCTGTTAATCACCGCTCGAACTATTCTAGGCATTCTTTCGATAAGTTTTGTTAAAGCGGTTTGTGGAATACTAATCCATTCATGTTGCAGAATATTCCGTAAATGTTCTTGTGAAGTTGGGCATATTTTTCGGATCCTCCTCTCCAGTTCATCCCACAACTCTATAGGGTTCAAATCTGGGCTTCGTGGGGGCCATGTCGTTACTTTCAGGGTGTGCTGTTCTTCTTGCTCCATTAGATAGTTCTTACACACTAACGCAGTGTGTTTTGGGTCGTTGTCGTGCATGAATGTAAAGTTACGGCCTGTTATACGCAATCCTGATGGCACTGCATGATTCTGGAGTATTGCAAAATAACTTTCCTTCCTCATTACACCCTGCACTCTGCATAAATCTCCCGTCCTAGCAAAGAAGAAACATCCCCACCCTAACACAGAACTACGTCCTTGCTTCACTGTAGGCACAATGCAGTTCGGGATCACTTTTCGGTTTTAGATCTTCGGACATAAACTCGTCGATTTTGCCCAAAAACCTCAAACTTTGACTCGTCACTCCATAGCACGTGTTTCCAATCATCTAACGACCGATCTACATGAGAACGGGCCCACTGTAGCCGTTTTGCTCTGTTGCCCCGAAGTAATAAGGGTTTTCGAATGGCAATGCGCCCATGAAGGTCCGCTTGTTGAAGTCGACGTTCTACCGTACTCGCCGAAACTTGTTCTTCACGGTCGCGATTGACTTCGGCTGCTATTTGTGGCGCTGTTAATTTTCTATTGCGTTTGCTTAATAATACAATTCTCAAATCTTCAGCTTTTGTTGTTTTCCTAGATGCTCCAGGACGAACACGATTTTCTACAGTTCCAGTTGTCCGATATCGCTTTATGATGTCATTTACTGTTGAACTCATATTTATTTTTTCAGCAATTTGTCGCCCCGAATATCCTTCTTGAAACAGCGTAATAATGCGTGAACGTTTTTCTACACTGGTAGGCTTGCCACGTGCCATTTTGAAGTAAATTTTCTTAAAACTTTCGCGCAAAAACGACAGATGCACACCAACACACGTTCAACAGTAAAATGAAGCAAATTTATATCTTTACGCCTGTGACAAATAAACAAGAATGATACTGCGGTATATTTCCTAAATGTATTGTTCGTTAATAATCCCCAAACGACCCGTTTCAAAAGATCGGTACTTCCCAGAAATTCTTGGAATGATAATGAAAGGGACTTTATTGTGGATGTCGCAATATTTCTACTTTACATAATAATTTATGGCTTTAATCCCTTAGAAAAGAGTGTATGCTTAATATTTTTCTAATTTTATGTATTAATAATTGTATACAGTGTGATATAATAGATTTTTATTGTATGGCCGAACTTCACTGAACGGCAGTGTACATAAATCAGTTTGTTCGCATCGCTTCTACTATGTAGATGAAACCAACCGTGTACTATAAAAATACACACAGATTGCATGGAATACACGAAATCAAAAAGTACATACATCGGAATTCGTTTTTAAAATACCATAGCGGTTCCGTAAAATGTGATGCTTGTAATGTGGTTTACAACGAACAACAGGCACGTGGTATCAGCGAAACACAGGGAAAATGTAAAAAATGATATACCACACCGGCTTTTCGCGACAGATTTTATACTCGTATTAAGTGTTTTTAACATACCATAAACCATTGCGGAGCAAGAGGCAATGCGTTCATTTTGGGAAGAATATGTCCCTGCACGGAATTTACCCAGCAGAAACCAACTGCGATGGCACTTTACACGCGTAATATTACAAATTAGAAATGCCGTACAGGATATTATTAAAAATGAGAAAATATGGATAAAGGTGGATGAAACCAAAAACACTAACAATGTTAACAATAGTGCGTACTCTTGCGTAAAGTTTGATGGACCGTCGATACCATTTCTTTTGCGCAGCAAAGGTCTTATAAATACCAAGGCAGAAACTATAGTGCAGGTGATAAGAGATGTTATTAATTTAGTTGGTGTACAGCGAATGCAATTAAGCATATTTGCCACTAATGGAACCGCAATTATAATTAATGTTAGTAGATTATTGAAAGCAGATTTTCCGCAGCTACGTCACGTAACATGTTTGCTACATGCGCTTCATATTGTAGCAGATACCAGTTATCCCAGAGTAGACCAACTCATAGCTAACACAAAGAAGGTGTTTCCCAAATCCCCTAAACGGATTCGCCAATTCAAGATCTTCTGTCCAGGAATTCCACAACAACCAGAACAATTTCAGAGTAACAAATCTTTTATTTCGACATTGAAACCACCAGATTCTGAAGATATTAAAATAGGCCATGAACTGTTTTCGGATCATCAAGCTAAAGCAGATATAGCGAAAATTTGCGAAAACTACTCTGTTGATGGAGAATCTCTCGGAAAATTTCAAAATAGTGCCGGAAGCACTTAACACTCTTGATAAGATGAAAACGGCCCTGGAAAACTTGAGGACAGCACGCATCACAGAAATTTACAACCGTTCTCGATAAAAATCCGGATCTGCAGAAAATGCGATTTATAATCAAGTGAAATAAACATCCAAGCAAAAAATTAGCAAATTCATCAATAGAACAGAACTGCTCTGTTATCTAAAATAAATAAAGAAGTTTGAGCATAAAAATATATTGCCATTCCAAATATATATTTTATTTAGTGTTTATATACATTTTTTAATCAATATTTTATTAAATCCATTTTTCTTATTGCGTGGTTCATCCTTTTGCCGTTTTAGTCTTAATTTTTGTTAATTCCATCATGGTAATCGGTCTCCTCAATTTTGCTGTTTTTTTTTCTCTCTTATTGAAAATCTATAAATAACATTTCCAGGTATTTTCATACTGTTCCTATAATACTAAAAAAAAATTATTTCCTCTCGAACGGCATAAGTTTAAATATAAAAATCGCCTACATCAACAGCAGGTTTATTAACAAACATTTACTGTTAAATATTATACAAATTTACACAAATTTTTGTGTTTGTAGGGCAAATATTTGAGGACTGCTTAATGTCGAAATATTCTAAAGCGATTATTTTAATATATTCTGAAAAAAAAAAGACATTCCAAACACACCTAACAGACACCTCCAGGTACGGTGTTAATCATATAAATATTGAATTTATAAAAAGTTTGTAAGAATCTTGATGAAAGCTGCACCGGTATTTTCAACATTCGATGTTTTAATTGCTGATTGTGAGTGTTTTCAATAGAAAAAAAAAAACGGGTGAATGTTGTGCGTATTGTTTGTACTTGACTATTGCTAATGATCTCCATATTAGTAGGCAATGTGGGACACATTCGAAAAAATTTAAATTCCTAACTCGTTGATGACGGTCGTAAATTGTTTACTATTTCAAAATTCTACGTTCCATGCATGTCACGTAGTCCTTAGAAAAAGATAGAAAAACAAAGTATTTTCTGTAGGTTTTTTTTTATTTATTTTTCAACATAATCCCCATTTAGCTCTATACACTTTTCCAAGTGTTTCTCTAGATTTTTTAAGCCCTCCGAAAAGTAGGATTTTTCAAGGTCCTCAAAATAGGCATCCGTTTGGGCGTTCGACGTGTATCGCTGTCCGCCGAGCCGTTTTTTCGAATTTGGAAATAAAAAAGAGTCACTGGGGGCTAAATCTGGTGAATACGGTGGATGTTGTACTAATTCGTACTTTAATCCATGCACCTTCAATCACGCAACTTCTAGCAGACCATGATACATCTGAAGGATCAATAAGAAACATATTAAAGCAGTCTAAATACCATCCCTACAAACCACATTTAATTGATGGACTCTTAGAAGTTAATTTGGTCGCAGGATGCAATTTGCAGAAATTATAGCGGAAAGAACTGAAGCTGATCAAAATTTTGTAAGAAACATTGTTTTTTCCAGACAAAGCTACATTTATGATAAATGGTCCACAAAAACTTAACGTTTGATGTGGAATATTGGACGGAAACGTTATCGGCCCGTCCTTTATACATGGTGCATTAACATCTGTTGATTACTTGAAACTATTACAAAATCAAATTGTATCAAAAATAAAAGAGATTAAAATAAAATCCAATAAATCTGCAAGCCTTGCACCCAGATGCTTGGTATCAACAACAAGATGGTGCTCCACCGCATTTCGATCAGCAGGTTTGTGCATTCTTAAATCACAATTTCCTAGAGCAAGGTCCGATTGATTGGCCTCCTAGGTCTCGAGTCTGACTGCCCTGGACCTTTTCTTCTGGGGACATTTCAAAAATGTTGTGTATCGAAATAGGTCAACAACATTTGATAAATTGTAAGTTCGAATTAGAATTGCGATCACAAACATTGCTCTCGGTTTTGTTGATAAGCTTTTCAAAATTGCGTGTGTCAAGAAAAACTTAAAATAAAAGACACAAGTTACGAATCTTTTCACAATATATTAAAATGTTGTATGCACATTTCGCCGCAGTTCACCGCAGCTTCAGCAACCCACTGCGCATAAATTAACTTTTGATGATGCTGATCCAAGAAATGTTCCCATAGCTAACTCGAATTAGAAATACAAATCAAATGTGGTGTTAGGTCCTTCTTTAGCTCAAAGCAAGGGATTGGATTTAATTCCAGGCATTGCGATAGCCAATCCAGCCTTTGGGACATGTTATCCTCAATCCATTTGCAGTTATACTACTTTTTCCAATGTTACAAATAGGTCCTAGCTCCACATTTCCTGCTCCTTTTTAAGCCTTTTTTATAATCTACATATGCTTGAATAATTAGTAGTATTGGCTGCGTGATAAATGCATGAAAAAGCAGAGTGAGCATCGTAAAAGAAAGATATCTTGTCGCTCACTCACAGCCAAGTTAGTAAAAAAAGTGCTATTAAAATTGTGTAATACGGTAACCTTTAAGAAGAGACACAAGAGTAGATATAAATTAATAAATTAATTCAAATTGATTTAAATTCAAATTAACGTATCGCTAATTGTAAGTATGGATAAATAAGCCTACCGAACATTATACATTTTTCATTGTTGTTGCACCTGATGTACAATTAAAAAAATACTGTTGACTTGAAAATCTTATTGGTTTGTTTGCATTCTTGAGGAACAGGGTCCCATCACTTTCTTTTAAACTGTATTTCATACTTTTCTTTGCCGGCCTTGAATCTCCATTTTATTCTGGATACATCGATGTGTCACACATAAAATGTGTTTTTCCATGGGGGAAGTGAGCATTCAGAATGAAGCAGGGGCTTAATTTCATAGAGAAAGGTAGTAAGTTCAATTTGAAGTAAGGGAAGGGAGCTGCCAAACCAAGCTCTTTAGCATTTAAAAGTACCCCCTAATATCATTTAACATTATTTCTGTATTTTTATTTAATTTTTTTATCAATTCAACATCTTCGATTCTTTTCTCGAGCAATTATGTCCGGGATGTTCTGGAGCCTTTTTGTAGTTTTACCTTCCCCTTCACCATCCAAACACTTTAAAAAAGGATCGACAATTCTTAAAACGCAAAGGTTTTTTTTTTCAAATTCTTTTATCACTATTACAAAGAAAGTAAACCATCTAATGCTAAGAAAATGCTTAAACAATGTCTGAAGTGGTTAGTATTAGATCTTCACTTGTAACAAGAAAACCTCCAAAGTCTCAATTGCTCAATGACCACATGTTCAAAGTTTAACCAAATTTAACGCATTTCCGAGGTGTTTTGAAAGTATTGAATTATGTCTTCTATTTAGCTTACTTTTTCCTTTCAACTTGCGTAAACGTGAGACGTAAGTTAATTCATGTATTTATGTGTTCGGTAAAGGTAAAAAGTAACATGTATATGTCTACGACTTCATTTGAAATATGAATTTACATTCAGTTATCCACGCACGTCGTACAATGCCTGGAGATATACGGCGTATATTTGCTTCGGGCAATCGATTAGGGAATAAAATGTTTGCCGTGATAATTAGCGGATCGGATCAGGTACGATGTTTTCTAAATTAATATTAAGCATTGAATATTGACGAAAGATGAGCGTTCTATGTCGACGATAACACCTAAACACCTGCATCGTTATAGAGATACAATCGTATGGTATGGTTTTCACGAACACATTCGATGTGGACTGATTAGCTGAGAAATGTTACTTTCTCGAATGGTCAAGGAAGTTCTACTTAATTAAATAATGTGACGCCACCTACAAAGCTATAAGATGCGTCAGATCGCCAATATTATGATTTTCTTGGCTTAAAAGTCACTATCGCCCTTGCATTAGCAATTTCTCCGGCTCTGCTATATGTGTTCAAAAATTCTATTGGGGAAACCTTGAAAAATTGTCCGGAGAATCATTTAAATATTACAACCACCTAACTATAGACCCTACCATTGGTCTAACTTGGGCATCTACGGCCAGAAGATGTTGGTGATTGTTTTGCTTTTGACTGTCCCATGTCCCATAAACCAAGACTACACAAGTTTCCAACATATGAATACTGAATACTCGTACTTCAGTACTAGTTATTTTAGATAAAAGAGTTTTGTATATTTCAAATTTAATGGGTGAAACTGAATTGTTTGGTTGATAAATATGGATATGTACGTTTTCTGATAAGTTTGAGGTGTCCAAGTCTCTGTATTTGTATTTTCTTTTAGTTCAACTTAGTTTTGTTGGCGTATTGAAAATCACTACAAAACATTATCATAAGGCCTTTAGAAGGAAATTCAAAAGTTTTTGCTTGCTTTTACACTTGAAAACTAGGAATAAGGGTTTACAAAATACTATCGGACGCAAGTAATTAAGTTGGTTGCGTGTAATGCTTTTGATATTAATACATTCATTAAATACCCAGGTAGCATGTAACGTTTTTAAAACGTCCTCTCAAGCGGCAGCAAAAACGTCCCTGTTACGTTTGGGAAACGTCTTAATGTCACAAAAATAAAACGTTTTAATTTAACGTTCCGAAAACGTTTTAATTTAACGTTCCAAAAACGTTTTAATTTAACATTCAGGGAACGTTATTATTTAGCGTTCTGATAACGTTATAAGATATTGGTCTAAAAGCTGAGCGTAGGCTTTCACGAGCGTAATCCATCTCTCAGGTGTTGTCGCGTACTTGATGTTTCGCTGATCATGCTGTTAGCTTCTTCAGAGGATTTCTAAAGACTGGTGCTGTTGTCTCTTGCTCCTCGTTATATACTCCATTTCTGTTCCGCTTTGCTGATCCGTAACCGTTCCGCTCTGATGAATCGCGTCGTTCGTTGTATGACGACTTCGCAGTGCTAACTTTCATGTGTTGCTGGATTTGTATCCGTAGGTTGTCTTCGGTATTCTTCATTATTTCTATCGATTCGCGTATTATCCTCTAGTAGTAGTGGCTGGTCCTGGCTAATACCTTAACGTCGCTGTAGCTTATGCGGTGGTCTCCTTGTTGGTGCAAGTGTTCTGCTACTGCAGATTTTTCAATGTGCTTAAGGCGTGCGTGTCTCTCATATTCTTTCACTCCGTCCTGTTTGCCCGATGTAGCTTTTTCCACGTTGACATTTTAGTTCGTATATGCCTTTTGATTTGGAATGCTTGACAATAGCTTTCTTGGAGATGTAAGTAAACCTAATTCATCAGCTCCTGCGAATATAAACTTCGCAGGTAAAACTTACGAATGGTTCATAATCAGTAGACTTTCTCTTGATTGTTCATATGTGTAAATGATGCACAAATTTCCTGCTTACGAATAGCTCATACCTCACTGCTTTATTCGTAAATCACTATCTAGTACCTCGTGACAAATTAACCCCTCGCTTCTCTTACCCTCCTACATTGTGACTAACGCCGAATGATGAGTAATGAATAAAGTTCGCCACTTTCCGTGCGCTCTACGAAATTAGCAGAGACAGACTCGTGTTTTGTCGACTCTCGGGGAACATGAACCCATTCTCATGAGACAAATAATCACGATTTTGTCTAATCAAAAAAAAGTCACTGATCAAATCAAAGTATTAAGCAATGGTTAAGCAAATATTATTTTTTTACCGCTAAAATAACCTATAATAAACGATACCTTCTTAACAGTGACGTTAAATATGTAACGTTTGAGCAATATTATTTTAACGTTTGAAAACGTGAAAATAACCTTACTTTACCCTTTAAAAAACGTTTCCTTGCTACTTAGGTACAATCCTAAAATTTAGATAAAAAATGTTTTAAATGTTTGTTATTACGTTGTTATTACGAGGCAAGAAACAAAAAAAAAACGTTTTTCAATATTCCAACATTATTAATTATTAAGATTTTCTAATAAACCTATGCTCTCAAAAAAAAAAGTCTTTCAGTAGGTCTTCCGGCATCGCTTTCAAGCATTCATCCGAAGAGAAACGCGATAATAGTCACTCGGTGGCAAATATAGGCTGTAAGGTGGATGTCTCATTTTTGTAGAACTGCCCTCATCGATTACTTTTTGGACTTGGTACTCTGGCATTGTAATGAAGCAACATAATCTTTCCTTTACAATGTTGAGGTACAGCAGTTTTCAATTCTTTATTTGATTTTTTATGGACTTTTGTTGTTATTATATCCGTTCTACATCCCAAATCACCATAACCATTAGTTTTCTTGTTTAAAACTTCGTTCTTGCTTTTTCTGGTGACGGAGATCCCTCATAAACCCATTACATGAATTCTCGTTTTGTAGAATTTTGGAAACAAATATTTGTCGCGAGCCAATGTTTTCCTCGCAAATTTGTTAGCGGCACCATTTTTTGTTCAGGAGTACGCCCCTTATTCATTTCTAAATTTTCACATAAGACTTTCAAAACTGGAGCTTCTGGTATCCATACTAAAACAGCATCATTTAAGCCAGTAGTCTTCAATCTGTTAAAACCAGTTCCTCAACATTCGTTGGTTTTCGCATCTTAGCTTATCTTGAATTAATTGGCAGCCCCATCAAAACTATTTGCACCAAAACCTTGCCATAAAATATGATGGCGCATCTTTCCCCATAGATATTAACCATCCTGTCATAAATTTCTTTGGTTCACTTCTCTCCTTCGTTAAGAATCACACGTCTGTGTTCTGGCTGAATTTCACTCATTTCTTGTTGATTTAACCCTTATAAAGACAGCAGAACACAACCTTCTGAACACAAACGAAACTTGGGCAGCTTATATTAAGATGTCGTAGCAAAAAGGTGCCACATGACCAGGTAGATAATATTTAAAAATTTGCCCTCGTAGTAGAACAACCATTGAAAATGTTGATTAACTTGAATAGTTTTTCCATTAAAATAATAACGTAGGCTACTACAATCTTTCCATGCTTTTGGTTCTAAAATAACATAGGAAGCAAAATTTTTAGGTGTTTGAACAATATTAGAAGCCTTATAGAAGACATAGAAATTCATATAGGCCATTGAACTTAAAATATTTTGTTTATTGAAATGAATGCAAGAGTCTGGGATTATAGAAAGTATAAAAGGCTTTGATGTTGTGTAGCCTGCGAGAGTTACTGACGTAAATATTCGAAAGTTATTAAAATATTTTTTTGAATTACAAAAAGAATTAACGTAAAAATTAACATTTGTCTATAGATTCAGTACGAATTACAACATGAGTTACATGTTGTACGCACCAACAAAAAAAAAAACAAAAAAAAATAACCACAGAAAACTCATTATAAACTACAAAATAATACTCAAAGCATACTTTTTTGTATTTCATACATAGAGAAATATAGTGCATGAGGGTATCGTCGAGGCAACAGCCTCCTAGATGTCGGTCCGTTTCGGGGGCAGATGTGTGGTAAATACGATATCGGTGAGTCCAGGACAAAGGGTGTGTACATAGGACCGAAAGCAAACACGTTTTAGTCGCCTCGAGTTTAGATCATTCTCATCCATCAACATTGTTCGTCGCAGTCGGCCGTGGAATCGCCGTTTGCCAGGCCAGCGACCGACGGACAGGCTATACGGAACTAGCGCAGCAATCC
>LR736869.1:2563340-2653021 GCA_902654985.2 Oryctes borbonicus | reverse complement strand
AATCACTACCTGTATTGGCTAAATGCGAAAAACTGAAATGTCGAAAATAATCACCAAAATGTACCCCGGCATGTATGTACACTATAGTTAAATAGATACCCACAAAAAAATTACAGTTACATATAAAGCAAATTTTTAAGCACACAGCTTCACGATATTGTGCATGTGAAAAATAAAATTGCAATTAGGTTCTTATTAAAGAAAAAACGCGGAAACAAAAACTTTTTGTATTGTGGTTAAGTAATGCAGAAATCTTCTTTGTCTTCTATTCCAGCGCACTTATCACGGAAATACACACAACACCAAATCCAGTTTCTTTTTGGTTTGAATTCACAAAATTTGTGAACGGTGGATGCAATAGATTCAAAATTGTAGCATTTTCTAAAAGATTCCCTCATTCCCTTATTCGTAAAATTTTAGACACAAGTTAAAAAAAAATACAATGGAGTAAAAATTATGGTACGCAATATAAGTGTTATAATTCATGAAATGTCATGTTATTGTTGTAGCCGTTCTAAGAATCAGAAGATAATTTATTATCTGTTATCAAAGTCCAAGATTGCAATGTTTGCATGTACGTTAAATTTAGTTCTGATTAAACCGGCATTTTTATACAGTAAATAGAGCACTAATTGTACATGCATTTATCTGTACTGTAACAATCAATAACTAAAGCAAATACGTTGGTACAAACATCTTGGACAAGAATTGAAATCAAATTTCGCTGTATAAGAATACATTTTTATGTTTGCTGTAAACAATCTGTAACTATGGAAGTGCTCCAAATAAAACCGAAATAATGCGTGGTAATAATACACTGAACTTAACTCATGTGGATCAAAATATTCAAAGAATAACGGAAAATAAAATTCACTTCTCCAATCTGGATTTAAGCATGAGAATATATCAAAGTAGAATTTGAATCGGTGATCTTCTTTAAATTTTAAACAACTTAATTGAAAATCTTAAATCAAAAACCAAATTCAAATAAAGGATGTAGAAATTTCAGTTTTCAAATCATTCAACGCATTTTCTAAAAAAAAGTTAACAGCAAATATTAACTCATACAAATTTATTTAAAAAATCAGTTAACAATTTTTAAGCTACAACTTATGGCAAATTTTGATCTAACAGATTTATTTTCACACTCCTTAGAATAAACAAAAAAAAAATGCTAGTTTTCAATTATTTTTAGTTATTTTATGCATCAATATTGAATTGGCCGAAGTACGTAAATTAATTCAACTAAAGACCAGATTGCAGAAATCGATCTTGGTGATAAATAAAATAAGCGCTAGATTTGTAAGGAGCCTTGACAATCAAAGTGTACTAAACAATAAAATACCATTCAATCTGCCAGAAGTTAACTTTAAAATGAAGCTGTTTTAGGTTCACGAGGTATGGACATTGAGTAAAGAAGGCAAAGAATACAGCAATCACTCAGATTCTGAGCTTTCGCAAATAGTTAATTGCTCCATTGGGGGATTTTAGCATTCTCTACACGGCATTCCTTAATCATGAATCCGACTAAATTAATTATTATGGCATTTGGTGGAGAGAACTTAGCGCACTCCATTCGCCAGCAGATTGATGGCACTACTTTACCTGTTTCTTCTGGAGCAAGAAATCTCGTTTTTTTAACAGATGATCAATAACCACGTCTCCAAATGTGTTAGAGTAGCTTATGCTGATTTGAAACTATAAACGTTTGCTCTCGATCCAGACAAAAACGGTCCTCTGCCAATCTCTTATACTTGCTCATTTCTCATTTTGTAGTTAGGTAAATAGCCCCAGCTTAACTCGGGCTGCTTCAGCAAGAATTCAAAGGGTGCAGAATGCCTGTCTCAGACTAATTTATGATATACGTAAGTGCGATCACATTTCCCATAATCTGAGGCTAATTGGCTTAGTCTCAGACTGTTATCT
The DNA here is from genome assembly GCA_902654985.2 of Oryctes borbonicus. Classification (NCBI taxonomy): domain Eukaryota; kingdom Metazoa; phylum Arthropoda; class Insecta; order Coleoptera; family Scarabaeidae; genus Oryctes; species Oryctes borbonicus. The sequence goes on along the minus strand of LR736869.1, from coordinate 2,651,095 downwards.
TCTGCTTACCTGTATCATAAAGTTCTATTGCTGAAGGAACCTACCTATTCATTCAATAAAACATTTTTCCACTCTGATTGAACTTACTTCGAGAAATCAAGTTGTGAAGGTACACAACAACTTGCCGGTGAATTTCGGATTTTATACGTTACGATCCTTCAGGCATCAGTTCAGACAGCGTTTACTTAAATATTGGGCATCCATTAATTTCTTTTTTTCTGTATTTGTTTTTATTTATTCTTTTCTATATTTTGTATTTTCTACTAGCGCTACAGTGCTTAGAACTAGCAAATTTATTTTTAGTAACAGTTGCGATAGTTAAGAATGTTTACTTTTAGTTTAGTTATTGAACTTAGTGAAAAAACTCAAGTCCCACTGGTCACTGATGAGGATAACATAAGTTTTCATTTTAAGTGGACCTTGTAATTTCCCTCTATTCTGCATTTTAATTTTTCTTTCTCCATAGTTTTTTTTTGTAAATTGTAGATGCGTATGGAGGAAATAAAAAACCATTATTATTATCAAACCATTGATTGGGTAGAGTTAGACGCTAATGGGTTCGAGTCACCATTCGCAATTGAGGTATAATTAACCGCGCTTCACCCTTTAGAGAGAGAGAGTAACAGTGACAAGGCCATGGAACTTACACACTAAAAGGTTCCTGAGATTATGACAAAAAATTAAATTAAAAAAGCTTAGACACCCCGTTAGGTCGTCGCCACACTAAAAAAATTATTATTATCACTTAAAAGTGAGTGTTAATTGGCAGAAAAACCGAAAAACTGAATATTACAATCAATTACGTCGTAAAATTTTAAAAACTTGACAAAAATTCACATTAAAAAATTAAATTACGAAGAGAACAATATTTGTAGCACTACTAGCGCGACAAAAGCTCCATCGGGAGGTTATGTAAAAAAGTTGTAAACTAAAAGGTCACTAAATACAAGAGCAACCAGAGGACTTACAAAAATATTCAAAAGAAATGTAGAAGCTAATGAAATTTATTTATTGTTTTTATCGTTACGAAGCTTTCAGTGAATCTCAAACGGATATGAACACATATTGCTTAAGTTATCGATATCACTGCGAAAGTTGATAACATTCCCGATTGTATATATGTAATGCATTCCCATGAAAAGCCTTTTTCATATAAACTGTACTGATGTTCCGTCGATACCCGCTGCGTTATCTCAATCTATTTTTTTTTTGGTATTGTGATATAGATTGCCTCGCAATATGAGCAGGCGATGGAATGTACCACACCAGATTTGAATAAAACAAGTATGGAATCTTTGCTTGTAGAGAATAATCCGTGTAACGTAACCGATAAGTTTTCAAAACAACCAGAATAAATGGAAATCTATACTTCATGTTAAGAGCTAGAAGAGGCCTCCCACCATTGGCAACGGAGCCGACGCAGCTGCTTGGAGGTAACCATTATTGACGAAATTGATACTAAATCTCTTCAAATTATCATGATGAAATTGTGGATAAAACCCTATCCTATAATTGCCTTGAGAGTATTTATTTTTTGACTGAGAGGGTTATTAAAAATTGAATGTATCTGCCAGATACATTTTTGGTTTACTCGTGTACTAATCTAGAAGGACAATTTCGTTGGGGAACAAAACAAAAGTAAATTGAATGGATGTAAAAATAAATTGCAATGATCATATTTAAAGAAAAACGGTGGTTGAAATGAAAATAAGTTGATGCAATAAACCAATGACCAGACAAGCTAGTAGGGGATTGATAGGGTTACCTATAGGGCTACCGTACTGTTTGTTTATAAAATCTATTATTAAAAAAAAAACTTAAGGAGTCCATCAAAACGATCAATAGTTCTAAAAATTTGTTTCCATTAATGGTCGTATGTACACCCAATTCTCCCAATTCTCTTCTATTGCAGGTGTGATTAAATCCAGACATACGTTTATAAAAATAGATAACAGCGTCTAGCTGCTTTAGGGATGTTCTAATATGTCAAAAATACAGCGACCTAACACCAACAAAATAATTAATTTAAAATCGTAATATTAAAATTTAGATTGATCATCGTTACAAATGTCGCTAGTCATCTTGTGCAGAAGAAAGACCAATTGCTTAGTTTTATATGTATAAAAGGCTTGCTTATTTGCTTTATTATTTATTCAGCAGTTCCCTAAATGGAACGCAGTATGTTTGCATAAAAAATACTGTGTATGGTCAAGACGACAATAGCAGAAATAACCGATCACTACTGCTTAAACGCAATACAACGCCGGTCTATTACAGACATTCTCGCTATTTCGTGTATTTACTACACCACCGTTAGTATGAATTGCTTCGTGCTGCTGTCTCCTATAGAAGCGGCGAAGATGATAATCGAGTGTCTTGCGGTGTTAACGTTACATTACGCATAGCTGAAGTAACGGTGGATAACAATCGTTGCATTTCGCGAGATGCCATAATGTATTTTTTTTTGTATATGTCTAGCTTTCGTCCGTTTACAAATCTCGTGATTTCTAGAGATAGGTCCGCCAAAGATAGAGATACTTATTTTGATAGAGTTTACAATACTCTAAAAATTCTTACTAAAAATATTGAAACAGACTAAAATAACTGAGCGCCCACATTTTGTCCTTCGTACAGAGTACAAATATAAACTTAATATTAAACAGGAATCTCCTCTATATTGATTTAGTTTTTAATACCAGAGAAATAAGCCTAATCAACCGAATTAAAATGAAACCAATATAAAACCCACCATCGAACTAATACATACGGCAATACGCAGCAGCTAATACGTTATTTATTGCAGTTCTATCGCATTTTCCGCTAGAATAAACAGCCGGCGGCCGCGAGAGTAAAATGCAAAATACGCATCAAATTTTTGTTGTGCGTGTACGCTCCGGCATTTTCCCCCGATCTATCAACAGTAAAAAGCGATAAATCAGCAATAATCCCCTTTAAATAAATAAATATAGCTGCTGAAATATCTGCGTGCTGGAATTTTTTTGCATTCGATGTGATGTAGGTATGTATTTACGTATGAAAATGTGCGTTCGTACATATTGCGTTTTAAAAACCGGAAACCCGGAATAATGCTATAAACAAAAGTCCGGTTCGCAAATGCTCCGAATACTAATGCAGGTATTGCTAGAATATGTGCTGGTGTATTTGCATGTGTAATGATGGACAATACAATATAATACGGATTGTCATTGCGCATTGTTAAATAAATTTTTTTAACTGTTTGAACAAATATAAAATTTTATGATTTGAATGTGAGAAAATTGCAATAAGAATGAGAGAATTATAATTATTTGACATGTAGGTGTGCCCAGACGGGGTACCCGCATACTCTCGTAAATTTTCTTATCTCGTTATTTTCTATTTTCTGAAAAGAGCCGTCCTTCAGATCAATTTGTTTGCTTATTTTCGTATAATGAACGCAGTACTCAACCTTGCGAAAAATATATAGGGCGTTATGAAAATTAAAAGATGCGATATCAACCCCTATGAACTTATCATCATTAAAATGACGATGAAAATCTCCCTTAAAAATGTGATTTAACATCATTAAAATTGAAAAAATGGTTGATACACAAGATTTAATTATATCCGTATTTGTAATTATTGAATTATTTAAATTATTTCTATTGACTGTGGGGTACTACGATAAATACTAAAGTATCGACACATTCGTCACCACACGTTATGATATGATTAATTCCGAGAGAATTCGTAAATTTTCGTTAACAACCATACGTGAGAAAAAGATATTAATTCACAAGTACTTATTTTTACCTCATATGTACTCTAAAAAAAAGTTCTTGCTTGCACCACAAAACTTAAACATGCGCCCGTCTTACACCAACAAATCCATCAAAGCTACATGGACATTTTCTCTATTTAACATATATGATTTCCTCATTCAATATTATGCGAAGTTTCGTTTGCATTGCTCTGCATGACTTGACTACTCGATCCTTCCATAGCGGTAATTAACTATGTGTTCTATCGGCATTTCGTTTGTCGCAAACTAGCTTTATCGCACTGGTCAAACCTTTAATCTTCCAGTATGTGGAGCTTTGTACTTGTACCCTTCTGTAGGCAATTTATTTTTATATATTTTATATATTTTCAGTAATGAGAAAAGTATCTTTAATTAGATACTCTGACTGATACATGTGAAAATAAGAGTTAAAAAGAGTGCCATCCATGGACATTATATTGTAATAATAAATTTGAAAAATCAAGAGCTTATACAGAAATGTTGACGGGGTGCATTGCGAAATCCTCGTGGATCCCTACTTATTTTTTCTAATATTCTGTTCGATCCATTTTCGAATATTCATATCTTCAATTTTGTGTTTTCCTTGATTTTCTAACATGTTCAAATTACTTTAACACTGTCTTATAATTTAAGCAAAAGTATCGAAATTCAATGCAACTACTGAATTCTCTCTATTTAACTCTCTATTTATAAACGCCAAAATTTTTCAAGTAATTTCCGCTCTTTATCAGAGCGCATCCATATAAAATTTTCATGTGGATGCGTCAATCCTCGCTGCTCAGCTGTCCCGGATTAATTAATTAGACTCGTATGGTGTGGAGTATGCCGATACTTTAGTGTTGCTTGTTAAATGTTAAACTTCATAATTTTTTTCAATACCATGAATATTTAATCTTCATCTTAATGAAGAGTGGAATTCCGCTCGAAGAATTTTGATGTTTGAAATAAAGAAAATTAATCAAGTTTTTCTCATTTTTTGCTCTATAATTCAAAGATGTTTCGAAAATGTTTTAATACATCAAAACATATCTGGATAACATAAAAGGTACGCTTTTAAGCCTAAAATATCCATTATAATGAATGGACCCTTATAAATTTATCTTTATTTATTTATCTCTGTCAGCAATTGTTACATATCGTTTGAGAAAATTTAGTTGCTAAGAAAGTTTTTTTCTTTCCAAAGGAGAAAATATTTTTTATTAAATTTAAATGTATTTATCGTCAAGTGGTTATAATTTCTGCATGTTCTTCTTGATCACTACGTACAGAATGTTATATTGTTACAATTTCTTATCTCGCAGAGTAATCTCATTTTAAGATATGTTTTTTAATGTAATTCACATTGCGGAAGTTAGTTGAAAGTCAGCTTCATATTTTTTTAATTTAGATCAATGAGAAAACCTCCCAGACAACCCTCTTCCTTCGTATCAAATTTTAAGCCGAGGAAACAAACGAAAATATCGTGGGGTCGAATCTGGTGGATGTGCTATGAGATGAGTGATTGTAAAATTCAAAGTATAGTTTCTACATTTTGGCCACGTCCGGCCGACTAACTCTGAGAGGGAAGAACATTTTCTTCCTCTTCAATTGTGGCTGTTCGTTTTTTGCAATTTGTTATTTTCTAAAATGGTGCATTTTTCAAGAGAGCGAATGAACCACAATAGCTTAGAACATATAATAGAATTATTAAACGACGAACATGATTATACGCGAAGAAAAAAATGCAAGCTCTGTGGGGAAACTGTAGTGTTGATTACAAATATCGAGAATCTTGTTTTAGAAATTTTTCTCTATGCGACGCTTTATATCATAACACGGGATGATCAATATAAGCTGTTATGAATTTTTATCACGGAAATTAGGCATCTTTGGATTTATTTTTAATTTAGTTATTAAATTCTGTATTTGCCTTTCTTTTATGGCATATGAGTTTTGGCAAAAAGTCAACTAATAAACCTTTATTTTTAATCTTCAATTGGTATCATGAATCGAAAGTGACCCGATCACTTACATACACCTTAAAAGATTTGATAAACTTCAACCCAATCAATAAATATCAAGATTAAGTTAACGGCAAACGCAAAAAATTAATTGTTCCTATACATCTCTGCCATACGCTGTAATATGTACAAACACATGAACACCTATAGCGCTCATTAACTATTAGGGACTAGCGGGATGAGCTAATTATATTGCTAAGTCCTACCAGATACTCGGTACAAGTCTTTCAATTCAGCACGCACCTTAAAGTCGTTTTTTCCGCCTATTACTGCAACCTCAATCAAGCATTCCAAGTTTAGAAAAATTAGAAATATTACAGCGTAAGTTTGTCACATTTCTCGCTGTAAAGACTGGCGCAAACCCTATCCCGCGTCGTATAACACTGCCTGCTCATTTTTTAACATGCCTCCACTTACGTAGAATCCGCTGCTCAATGAGCATCCGTATTCTGAACAGATTGCTCAATAGTTCTCGATTACTAGGTCTGTTTAGTTTTGCTGTGCTTCAACGCAATACCAGTAACTTGCAATTATTATATATTCCATTCCTCCACACCAATACAGCAACAAATTCACCCCTTGCGCGTATTAGCAGCGCTATCAGTAGCTTTAATATAAATTGCTTTGCCCATACATATAGCTAGTATAAGCGATGGGTTGTTCGTGTGGTCTGTCGTTGTGTTGCCTGAGCACGCTGTTAATTGTAGTTAATTGGATAGTTTTCTTTTTTTTTGTTGTTTATTACTTTCATAGCCATTATTTTGTTAATCTTGTTGCTATTATCTGTTACTGGACGCTATTTTGAACTTTTCGTCTGCTTGTGTCTCAAAATTTCATGAAATAAATAAATAAATAAAGTTGAGAATGATTTTCTTGAGTTCCTATTTGAATCACTTGCAATTTTTGATTTTTTGATGTCGCGGTTGGTCAATTTTGATGCGACATACGGAAACGACCTAAAAAATATAAATAAAGCAGTCTGCTATCGCTGCACATCCAGAAGGTGTTTAAAACGTAACTTCACTACACATCCCGAGGACTTCCATATTAAGTTGATTAAATAGGACAGAACACAAGACAGCGAAAACGTAGACGTTTACGATTATATATATTCAACTAACCATTGTGTTCAATATAAGACGATCTTCTTCTCAAGTTGAATAATATACAACAATTTTGCACCATTTGAAATTTATAAATGTGCAGCAGCTCTTAGTTTATTGTTCATGACTTTCTTGTTACATTAATGTGTGGTTAACATTCTCGGAGAAAATTACATACAAAGGTATAAGTTATACCAGAAGTCGTAGGTTCCAAAGTTTCCCACGGTCGCTGGTGTAAATTTACAAAACTCGTTTTAGGGTGTACTATGCTAATAATACGAGGACAGTTCAATAAATTGCTGGCCTGGTGAAGAAAAAAAAACGTTTTTATGTATAAAATTACACTCAGTCTTTTTTATCCCATAAAAAAAATACGATTTTTCTAACCCTGAAAAATATGCGTTTGTCTTCAGCGTGTAAGCCAAATCTTTCTCCGCCGAGCTATTTTCTCATATTCGGAAATAGGAAATAATTGCTGGAGGCTAAACTGGCGAATATGGTGGGCGCGGAAGCAATTAATGTCCCTCAAGGAATTTTGTCATAGCGCCGACTTGTATTGCCTTGATGAAACAAAATTCCTTTCTTCGCCAAATATAGACGTTTTTCTTCCACAACGATCCAGTAAATTGATACAAAACTCTCCATTAATCGTTTTGCCCTTTCCAAGAGCAAAAGGATTCGCAAATTACTGCAGTATCTGTTTGAAAACCGAGCAAGAGTCAATTATCAGGTAATTATGGAACCCCCTTATATATATAGCATTATACCGCCAGCAAGCATTGAAAAATAATATTTTATTGCGAGTAGAGGTTACGTGTCAATTTCCCACGTTAGAGAAAAATTCTTTACGCTATTTTTTAATTCCATATTGACAATACATTGTCCTTAATGGCACATCGATATCCAGGTTGGGAGGTTACCGATAGGTGTGTACCTACAATACACACCCACGCAGAAAACCTGCAACATATCGAACAAATAATAATGTAAACATACCTGGCGTGCACGTTTTCATTTAAAATTGAACAAAAATATAAACAGTTAAATATTTATAGATAATATTTGTAACAATTACGTTAATATTTAACTTTTTGATCCCAACCCGTTTATTAACAGTTTACACTGCAAATTTACAAAACGATTAAAATAAGTAAATTCTTTCAAACGCCCGCTTTATATGCTTAGAGACTGCATCTGTGCGCTATTCAGTTTCAATAATACGGTATTGGAGTAGGCTTCCACGGTACGTCTGTGTGTATATGTTCTGAGAGGCGGAGAGTAATGTACATAAAATGAGTGTGTGTACAAATACAAATCGGTCAACAACAACTACAAACATCTAAGTTTAACATTCTCTCTGTTCACTAATCTCGGTCGTATAGTTTCTAATCGATCCGACAATTCCACCATTTTTCCTCGTTTTTTCGAGGAACACACTTTATGTGAGTATTCCGTTTTTCTTTTCAAGAGAAAAAGAATCTAAACGGAATTATCTTTAAGAAAACATTTGACTCGTTTCCGACACAATTTTGTTATTTTCACACCTTTACTAAAAGGAATATCTTTCAATAGTTTGCAAGTTCGTACAGTCGTAAATCGACTTCTTCCAAATATGGAAGAATATCAGTATTATCAGTTAAACCATTAACTAACCATTCAATATAATTTAAAATAAATTGTGATGAAATCATAGTTTAAATAAAGCCACTAACCGTTGTAATATTGCAGCTACGCTGCCTGGGTTTCAGCTGATTTATACGAAGGACTGCTGTTTAATATGGTGTTGATCCATGATATGATAAAATAACGCCGCAATAATAAAATACAAGTGAACACGTCTCAAATCAACTTCAATATAAATATACCTTTTGATTGTTTGATTTGTTAGAATAATTGGAGCTTATATAATTGTATTAGTAAATAAATGGGATTACATTTGGGGTTAATCGAAGAGAACGCAAATGTTATACAATAAACTTTAAAATAACAATATTGCAATTGATAAACTTGAATCCAATGATTTGCCACAGAAAGTACGATTTCAATACGTAATAGTGTTATCTCACGACATTTGTCGTAATGTAAATCCCTGCATTGGTAAATTCCATCAATTTTAAAAGAAGAAAGCTTCAGTTGTAAGGTTGAAAACTAAGCATTCCCATATACAAAAAAATAAACAAAAACAGGGAATCACGTGCACTAGTGCTAACTATACAAACAATATATAATGATCTCAACGGAACTCTATCCTAGTACATAGCAACAATAACTGGAAGATCTCTAGAATCCTGTTATTGTTAATGATGTGGTTAGACGAGCTATAAAGTGAAAAAGATCAAGATTGCAATAAAACAAAAATACATCACCAATAAAGGAAAGTCTGTATTTTAACATCTACATTCTCAACAGTACAGTCAATAAATAATTGCATGCATATCAATGATATGGTTTTCTCCCTTCATATTTAAATTAACATTATTAAAAAAAAACATTTGTTTACTTTCAAAATTTTCTTTATTTAAATAACTAAAGTATATAATACAATAAATACATGAATATTTAATGACGACGATGGTGATGATATATTTGCTGTTATGATAAATTTTTCAACAAAGTAAAGGCAAAGTATCATCGGTATTGACAACAATCGAAGAGCATAGAATCTCAACCTGCGTCATACTACATCAGCATCCATAGTTTTCTTCATTAACCATACCAAAACTGTTGTAGCAAATAATATGTTATCGGTATCATGTCATACATTTGTCGCAGTAATACCTTCAAATGTTGAATAATCCATCATGGATCTTAATGGCATTTCTTTATTTCAAAGAAAGTTCTTCGAGGATACACACTTCGATGACGTACTGTGTGGAGATGAAAAAGAAGCTTGGAATTCTTCCGAATGGAAACCACAAAGCCTGCAATTGCAAAGAACTGGTGAAGAATGAAATGAAAAAATGGGCTGAATTTAAAAATATATTTTTTACATTGTCATATTGGCTTTTTCCCTAACAACTGTGTTTTTCTAAGTGACGAGCATGGCGAACCCTTAAGCCTTAAGGTATGTCTAGTTCAGAGAGACGTTACCAAAGGAAATTTAGCCCTTTTTAGAAACATCGTACACGCAACTAATATCTAATTTACATTATGCTATTGTGTTTTTAATATTTACAATTTTTTTTTTTTTAAGAATATCATGACCGTTCCTGTGCTACAAGTAACCTATATTACATTGCATATGGTATGGTTGTAGCTCTATTTTAATATTAGTATATATTGGGTAAGCCTGAGTTAATCCAACGTTTTTATTGTCAACATTATTAAAAATTTACATACTTTCTTTCTGAAGGAAAAAATTCTTGAAATTTGTCAACCGGTGTTATCGAAAATGGCAATTGTATTCGGAAAGAACGCATATTAAAATTTAATACTTCATTCAAGAGGTAGATAAAACGGGAAGTGTGGAAATCTGGCAATTGCTGGTAATAAGAATTTTACTCTTTTGAACGCGATAAAGCGGTTCCTTAATATGGGTTATAAATACAGAATCTGATTTCTGAGCGAATAAAGCTTTCGGCAAGTGTTAACTGCTTCAAATGAAATTTATTGCTTGTTATATTTGGCTATTTTACGATCTTTACCAAAGAAAAACAAACGCATTTCTGTGGGCTAAGGAAACTGTCTTTGTATAGGTCTTTCAGGAACTTACTTTTTATTTACTACTAATTTAAGGTTGGTAAGGAGTTCTGCTGTTAATTCTGGCTAAGTTAAAAGCTGTGTGTTGAAATCCCTCGAATGTCAAGTGGTAGATTTTTCTGGTTGGTACGAGTCACCATTCGCATATTGGGAAACAATTAGCTGCGCTTCATCCTTTTCAGCAAGAAGCCATGACACACCTTACACATATCGTTTACTCACTAAAAAACCATTGGACCATCGCTACACGTAAAAAAAAAAAAACGATCTATGAAAGTACCAATAAATTTAAGATAGGGCATTTTCTGTTCTTTTACGAAAACTTTGTTAACGTAAAATTTAATCTTCGATTTAAATCCAAACTACGACCCAATAGAATAAATGTGTCGAACTGAAAGATGATTTTTTTGGGAAATTTAAGAAAACGACAATAAAAAATTTAATTTAATATAACAACGTCTATCAGTCTATCATCTAGCATTATAGAGATTTATGATAACCAAGAACCATTTACCATAGTCCTTCATTTAAAATTTATTTACCCTCTTCACACATCCTTTAAATAAGGTCAAATAAAAATTTGCATGGATCTTCTTACTCTTAACACTCTTCTCAACTCCTAAAAGGCCAAATCCCATTCTCCGCTTAGCGCTTATTTCGCATAAATTAAACGAGAAATCCTCCGCTTGGCAACGGCGAAACGTTGAGAAATCCACCAGAAACGAATGCGAGAAGAACGAATGCAGAAGGACCGTCGACGCACACGACATTTAACGCATCCAACGGGATACAATTACGAAAGGGGGTGGCTGCAATTTAAAGTTCTCATTTACTGCTCGACTGTACCCCCGAACATAGTTTAATAACTACGGTGTCTCTTCGTCAATTTCGACGTGCAAGATGCGTCCGCTCCGGTCTCCCCTCTCCCGCAGGAAACGATGGGGGTTGAAAACGGCACAACCGACCCCCTATATTTATTTAAGAGATCGTAGTTAGTCGCTCTACTTGTCACGGCTTTCCCAGTTGGTACTCTCTACCTATATGGAAATACACAGGAGCTATATAGATGTGTACCGGAGGTTGTAAGCCTAGTCATCTATTGCCGAAATACGGGGTTTGATTTACTGTATAGATGCAAGTTCCGTGTTTGGTAGATGTAGTGTCATGCGTTAGGTTAAGACGTCTTTTATTTCACTTATGATTGTACCAAAAAATTTTTGTGGAACATATTTGTTTGATTGAGGCGTAAGTTTAAAAAAATAGTCGTTTCGGTACAGCATTAAAACTAAAAACGGTTTAATTTAACCAAAAAATGTAATTAAGCTAATGATCGGAATCAAATGTAAGTCTAAAATTAACATGTTTCAATTGCCAGAAAACAGTTTCGCGGGAACCGCTGCGGATAATTATCGATTAAATTGACGGCTTTTTTCGATATATGGCGATTAGCAATTTTTTATAAATAAATCTTTTTTTATTACACGCAGCTGCTCAATCGATCAGTTTCTATTAATTATAGTGGAAAGCCACAGCCATGTATTGCATCAGCAATCGATTTCATTTAGTCTAAGTTTTAATATGCAGAAATTGTTTTTTCAATTTTTATATTCATGTTTTAAAATAGGGAAAAAATTATTAGTGAAATGGAGGTACGAGTGGTTAATACCAACTTTTGCAGGTAAGTACAGTAGAGCCTCGATTATCCGTGTGTGCGTTGTGTTGTACTTTTCTGGGGTTCAGTTATCTGTTTCATCCAAAAGAGGGGGAATCAGCTGAATGGAACGGTTTCTTATTGTTAGTCACGTTTGGTCTGTGAATGGCGCATGTACGTACTAAGCCTGCAGAAACGAGCTGCACTCATAAGAAAGGGTTCGTGTTGCCTACTGGTTTCCCCGAAACACGAATCTGCTAATTTAATGAAGCTCACGGAAAGTGTACCCATTTCTGCAGGCTTAGTACGTACTTGACTGAGCAATGACACCCACAAAATGGAAGACGAAGGTCCTTTTCATTACAGATAAAATTGGACTATTAAGTATTAAAATGACGTGGAAATTTGAACAGAAAGGCAACAAAAGGATCAACATTTTAGGCTCTTAATCAATTAGTTTTTACAAAAGAGATCAGATGGAATCCCTATTTCTGGGCGCAAGTAATGCCTTATGTGGTTGGCTATACAGATTCAGAAAAAAATACATTGATTGCATTTCAACACTTGAAAAGTTAGATGTAGTCGATATTACCATGCAGAATTTAGAAAAACTTATCAACGAACATAATCTTCAAACGGATGAGGTCTGTGATGCAGATTAAACCAATTACTATGGAAAAGCCTTTCCAAAAAAAAAAACGAAGATAAACCAAGATTAACTGCCATTGACAAACCACAACATCCAAGGGCACTAAAGGATCTTAGAACAATTCCAATCGACTACTACAGCCAAAACTCTGCCTGGATTGATTGCTAAATTTTTAAGGAATGGTTTCTGGAGTAATTTATTCCACACAAAAAGTGTTTTTTGTCAAAAAGTAAATTACGCGAAAAGTCACTGCTCTTAATCGATAGTGCTCCTTCACAGCCTAAAGCAATACTTAAATCAACATGTTTGTTTTATTTTTGCCTCTCAACGTGACATCCATTGCTCAGACTATGGATCAAAAAATAATAGAAAAAATGAGGAAGCTGTACAAACGAAATTTAAATTCTAAACGAATAAAGTATCTAACTCTTTAATTATCTGGCAACTTTACCTCAAGAAGATGTATTTACGTAAGTTTCATAATATGAATTGTTTGTAAACAAATATGGCATTATTTCCCATAGCCAACATGATTTCACAAAAGGAAAATCGACATCCACTGCATTAATTGGGTTTTACAATAAGATATTGTAACAATTATAAAAACGAACGTTTTAACGTTTAACATACTTAAAAACTAGGATACGGGACGCAAACCAATATCAAAACTTATTATCGACAACATCTAATTGCCTACCAGTAGTAAGTGGAGTACCGCAGGGGTCTGCACTTGAACCGGTATTATTTTATATGTACTGTAATGTTTCGCGAAAGGGAAAAATTGAGAACATTTAGAAATTTATGATTTCTCCAAATTATTTAGATGAGATTTAGTGTCCGTGGGAGTGCTTCTAGAACGCTCTTTCGGCAATTTAAACTTGATTGAAAGAGACGAAAACTAACCTTATATAACGAAGTTGCATGAATAAACACTATGTTTACCAACGGTTTCTTCATGGAAATCAGCTACTTCTGAGCAATAAACGTGACTTTCACTTTGAATTACAATTAAAATTCTTCGAATTAAATACCTGTTAATTAGAAATTTAATCAACACAAAAACAACATAAAATCAGCGTTACAAATTTGGATAAATTTTCTTATCTAAAAATACATTCAAACCGAAATACATACCGAAGCTATTAATTTTAGATGGAGCATTATGCAAATGACGTAGGGACGCATTTTGATTGATTTACATTTAGATATGCCTAAATTTACACTGAATCTTATTGTAGGAAGATTTCATTTTAATTTGGACGTTTTGGGAAGTGAAAAAATTGAATTCAAAATAAGTTACCATCTCGTTTCATCGCTGTCGTCGTTGGCTAGACTAATAATATCGTTCTAACTCTCTTGCTCCCTAGATCATAGGCCAGAAAAAGAATTACTGCTATAGAAATCAAGCTTTCAATCGCTAGAGGAGGATAGCTAGACAAACTGAAGTCACTAAACGTGATATGTTAGTTAGCGCTGATGACAATTAACCTTTAGGTCGTTAGTTGTACGTCAGAGTACGTTAACGATATTGCCCTGTTCTTATCTGATACAAGCTGATGACTTGGTTGGTCACAGCTCAATCTGGCTATACGACACAGGTGGCAAATTATTTATTTGCTGAAAATAATTTAGCCATGAGCCCTTAGAAGAAAACCGAAATTTTGATACTTCATACTCGCCAGAGGTATATCGAAAAACAATTTTGTAGTTTCAAATCAACGTCAAAATCAAAATCAAAGTTTCAAATCAGCTAGCTAAAAAAAAATTCTGCAAAAACATTTTTATTCCGTAGTTTGAAAGCTTGTTTATCTACCAGTCTATTGGCAACTAGATCATGCAGAAATTCAGTCAAGAATTCAGTATGTAGGGTGCAACGTTTTTTAATAAATTAGACACGATAATGAGTATTGGAAACTCCTTCTGAGAATTTAGAAAGGCGTTAATGACTTTTACCAAACAGAACATTTACTCTGTAAATGGATTCTTTAATTATTGTTCATTGTGTTTTCATTTCATTCTTATTATTAGGCAAATTTTCGCTTGTTAGTTAAACCTGTTCAATTACGTATGTTTTTTTTCTTTTTTCTCGTTTTGTACTTTAATGATTTGTTACCTGCACACAGTAACGAATAAATTATTATTATTATTACTACTTTTAGTTTCCATTGTTTTTTATACTTTACAAGCTCTCTATAACGGAACAATCTAAATTTTAGCCTCATTTCAGCCAATTACTACAAATATTTAATTAAATTTAATTAAAATCACGACAGACTATTTGCCAATTAAATAACTTTTATATTCCTCATAATCTTTGTCTGTAAAAAATGTAAAGTAAAATTATTCCAAAACCAGCATAACTTTCTCATTTCAACTAATATTATCAACTTACTCGTATTATTCCACTGTAAAGTGTTTCAATACAAAAAATCAACTATATGGCATCCATATAACCATCTTTAATATTATTGATCAACAGGAAGTATGTTGACCGTACGCAAGTTAATAAGAATGAGTTTAAATATACAGAACAGTTTCACCTTTGAAAACGTACAAGTCCACAAGTACAAATTGAGAACGCACATCGTTCATAACCTGTACTTATTTATCTTATTTATTTGCCTGTTTCATACTCATGCAAAACTTATATATTTAACAGTTACGACTTATGCAAACACGTACATAAATATTTGGAGAATTTTTTGTCCGTTAGTTTCGCCTAAATTTGAAATATTACTAAACTAAATAGGAATAGAACCAGCTTCGTCTAGACTCTACGCGAGCGCACAGCTCTAGAACGAGTATCGGAAATTTATTTTGCCTAATCCATCGGCTATATTTTTATAATTTATCTCTGGATGATTTAACGAGTTACGTGGGTCGTTAATTCCATCAAATAAAAAATAATCTAACTCATGCATTTCCTCATGCAATTATGATTTTTTGAGTAAATATTTGGGTTATCTTATCAGCTGCTAATCTGAAATATCTAATAAGTACATGATTATGTATAAGGAAAATACTCGGTTTGAATCCCAAGCTTAATTTAAATTAAAAAGTATTTAGTAGTAAATTATTTAGTAGTAAAAGCTGGAGAAAATGAAATGTTTTGGATTTCTTAAACAAATTTTTCCACAAATCGAAATTTCACGAAATCGTAGCCAAAGAAATAGTTTTGTGGCAGAACCCTCGGCCATAATAATTTGTTACATATATTTATATATTAACGCCACACATAATTATATATAAAAATGTTATGTCTACATTAAATCAAATGACCTCTATCTTATCAATGTCACCCCATCATAAAAACATAAAAATGTACTTTTACAATCGGAAATATGTATTTTGGCCATTATTTCGCGACAATTGTTCTTGTCCCGCTGCGCCTGGTAAAATAAAACAATTTATTAACAAAGCATATTTATTTATAATTTTTCGCGGAATTCCCCTCCGCAATCAATACATTTTTACATCCGTACAAGCCAATCCTTAAAACATTTCCCATTATTCCTACGTTAGGTTTATTTTCATTTTTAAATGCGTCAACCACTTTTTAATCCGGCGTAAAACGTAAACCCCCTAACCTATTCTTTACACGCGGAAATGGAAATAAATCGTTAACTATACGGCGAAAATACCCTTTTTTCAGTGCTTCGGGCATTCAAATACTCAGGATGAATCCGAGTGCAATCGTGGTTTAAGACGATCTTTCCCCTTGGATGTTTTTCCCGAACATTTTGGAGAATTTGAGTCGAGTAGAAACATGTCCTGTAGAACCAAAAAGTTTTGTTTCGACTCTTTTCACGAACAATTTTTATTAGAGCCGATTCAATAGACCCAAACTGCCGATTTTTGCTTCCTTTCGACATCATAGTTGAACACCCACGAATCAAATTATGGCGGATTCAACGGGCATTTATCAAGTTGTTTTAACGCCATTAAAGTTGCTTGCATACTGCTGGGAATAATATGCCAGTCCCCAATCATGATTCATGGCATAGGAGTTCGTTATCAATTAAGGAAAGTCAATACGTTGAAATTTATTGTACCACCGCCTTACAATAACTAAGGAACACGACGTCTCTCCAAATACTCGACGATTTCCTCCCTCCCCCTAATTAAAAAAAAATATCGTAGCCTGCTAGATAAACTCGAACAAAAAGAGAACATTCTTCAAAGTTTTAGCCGAAAAAGATTCCAACAAGAGAAACGTTTAACTCTTTTTCAACATTATACGTTAAAAAAACTAATTAACTCCAACAAGTAGTTAATAAGCTACACCATATAGTTAATATTCTCGCCACAATAGAGAAAATCATCACCAAATTAGGTCTGAAAAGAAGAATGTTGCTATTTACAGCGCCATATAGAGTTAGGGACGACAGAGTTCGCCCACGTATACTCATCTGTATCACAAATAAAATGCTTCGATTTATAATGAGCAAGCCAAACTTTTCTTTAAACCAACTTCGTAGGCACTTCTAAAATAGAGACAAATAATGTGCTTCCTTTTCGAGACATTTGAATCATTAGACAAAACGACTTTTTAACAAAACAAACTCACAAAAATGATTCATTACATTTTAATTGAAATTTCTCAAACATAAGAAAAAAATCAGTTCTCAATAGCTGATCCCATAAATTATTTTAAATATTTTTGTTAGAAACAAATTCTCAAAAACAATTAGACTTCATGTATAGAATACAAAAAAAAAAACGAGTTGACAACTGGCAATTTTTAATTTGCAAAGATACCTTTTCGCACATAAATTTGTCAAATTTACTTTAAAGATATAAAATAAAACTTGCATTCTCCAATAGTTGTCAGTTAAAAAATATTCTAAGTGGAAATTTAAGTGAAGAAAGACAAGAACAAGAAAGTATAGGTGTGTGTTTGAATGTAGAGATTCACATGAAAAAATAAGTGAAAATTAAATACTGTTGTTTCTTCGTTAAATGATATATTCTTAGATCATATCGTTATATTTTTTATTTATGTTTTCCTCTCAACAAATATTTAAGTGCTAAAACGTGTAAGTGCCCTAGATATGTGTGTAGTGAGGACACGAAACACGGTATAGGAAGATTTAACTATTCTAAAACAGTTTTAAGAGCAACAGCCTTCTATTTAACTCTGGAAAGAACAAATTTAATATTGTTGCCTTGATTTTAAATTAAAATACCTCGCTATCGCAACAGCTTAAGTATCAACATAATAAAGCATTACAATAATCTTTTTAATTAAAGCTAATCCAGCAATAAAACAAGCTTTGCAGAAGACGTGGTATATCACACAAGTATAATATTGCATAACATTATCCACTATTGGCAGTTACATTTAAAATAACAAAATTTTTCAATTCCATCACATATTTTAATTTAATGCATAACATAAAATTAATTTGGTTTATGGAAATTGCAAAAACATTCTCCAAAAAGGATTCTTTTGCAACTTGCAATTTAACAATAAAATCATTGTTTTTGGTAACAATGTTATCTTCCCAAATTTAAATTAACTCATTTTTTTGTAGGCACCCAGACGTCTGGGGAATTTTGATATCTTTACACTGTTAACTTGTTTATCTCGTTCCGTGGAAATTTCCTTTTACAAAAACTTTCCGTCACGAACGTTAGATATGCGTAAAGATCTAAGCAGATCATAAAATGGGAGCTTACAGCAGTTGGTTTTATCATCAAAGAGCAAACTGAGTATAAAAATTGCCGCCGACTCAAATGACGCAAATCCAATTGTTAACAACCTAACAATGCAGGTAGATGAGGCCAGGACCGTCTTTAATAATTCATTGCTAGAATGTACTTTGATTTCTTTTAATAAAAAATAATAGCAAAATTGCATAGATTAAAATTTTAAATAAATCCAGTTCCAGTTATTAACATATATAATCGGCAGAGAGGTCGCTCTAACGCGTCGAAGAGTTATTAATATTCCAAAATGATTTACAGTTCAACGTGTTGGTTTTGTTAAATTTTATTTATTGTCACTTAACTCCATTATTGATGATCAATACTTGCCAAAACCAAATTGTTGCATTTTAGACATGGGAAGGAATCAAGGCTTGATGCTGGGAACCTTTTGCTACCACTTGTAGAATCATACCAGAAGATTATGAAAATCTTGTATTTAATAATTATGTGTCGAACCAAAAAATGATTTCGATCCATTAAATACAATCATAACGGCGTTAAATTAATGGTCTTAATTCCAATGATGCTTTCCCCATGATTAAGACTTGGAGTTGCATCGAGCATTTTTTCAATATGTAGTTTTCTTGATCTGAATGACATTATCAGTTTCAATTTCGCATAAAAAATTTTCGTTTCAACATTTGTTTGTGTGGCGACGGCCTAACGGCGTATGAGCTTTACATTTTGTCATGACCTTAGGAAGAAAAACAAAATTTCTCTAATTTTGAAACGCCAACCTTTGATAGAAGAATAAAACTAATAATATTAATTCAAGTCAAGAAAACTACAGATTCACTTAAAAAATAATTCATTTAACACATCTCCACAACTCCAGATTTTTATTATGGGAATTGAGCTTAAGACCATTTAAGAGCTAACCTCACAATTATGGAGTTTGTTCTATATTTTATCATTACATTGTATAATTGCAGTGATTGTAAAATGACCTAATTGCTATTTTTGAAGCATTGACCAAAATTAGATGTCATCCTAGCATGATATGTTAACTTTTAAAGAATTTGGGTTTCCGGGTTGAAACCGCGTCGTAATTGCATGAAAATGCGGAAGTTTCGCTCTCAATTGCATGGAGCTTCTTCTGGACTGCTGCATGTTGCATCGCTGCTGTGCGAAGAATTCTTCGGAAACCCAAACTCTTAAAAAAAAACACAACGACTGCGGAAGTTTACAACAACATATGATATGTTAACGTTATGACGCAACAAATAGATAAATATTACTTAAAAAAAAATATCTAGAAATCTATTTTGGTACCATCATCTGTAGTTAAGTAAGATACTTTAACAATTCCCTTTCTAACCATAAATTCTTAATTCAAAATAATTTTTATTTAATCCGCCGGAGTTATTCAGGCCAATAATATTAAAAATGCAGGTAATATTTAATAATGATAGCAAAGATTGTGTGGGGCACCACACAAATTGAATTAATTAATCCGGGACAGCTGTTTCGAGGATACGCCGATTCTCCTTTGTGTTGTTTGCAGTAATATTTGTACATACTTATCTCAATTAATCCTCAAAACAAGGTAAATTGTGGAAGCGTCTAGAAGATGTTTCAAAAATAATATATTATTCTTTTGAATAACTTTCTATAACGAAAGGTAACATTCTTGAATTAACTCCATATTTAGGTAAAATAAAATTATGTAAGACCTACAGTGCTATACTAACAAGGGAACACCGGCAACCCGAAAATTCACATTTCCAATAATACTCTAGAGACTAAAAGAATATTTTGGTATAAGAGCAACTGAATCGGCCGATTTCGGGGTACAGCTTCTCCTAAAAATGTGCATAATTTTTAGATTTTTATAAATATCCTGCTTCCTCATTATCACTCATCAATACTAGTTAAACTTGGATACTTTAGATTGTCGAACGGCTTGATTCGGCTTTTATCTTATTACTTCAATCGTAGATGTCAATCATTGTACTTGGCATTACAATCTTCGTAAAATTTCAGGATCGACCGAAATTACCGTGAGATAGAGGAGAGATTTTGCTTGGACGTGATGAACCGAATCCAACAAAAGTTATTCGTTGGTACTGGTCATGTGACCAGCAGTTTAGAGGATTAGAGTACAGTTAATGTTGTACGATATACAACAATTTGTTTGCTAGAAGTCATCGATGAAATCAAGAAAAACAATCCGCAACGTCGCATCAGGCTGCATCACGAGGATTCCAATATTTACACAGCACATCAAGCAACTGACTATTTGAAGATGAGGAACATTTGACAAATTGATGACTGATTTGCCGTATTCATCTGACTTTTACCTAATGATTTATTTTTGTTACCGAATGTCAAAAAATGCGTGGACAACGATTTCTTTTGCCTCAAGAAGCTGTTGAATCCTCCCAAAAACTATACTTTAATGATACCACCTTCAAAATAGAAAAAAATGTTTCGAGAATTGCAAATTACTTGAAATTAGCAAGATATTGATAGCAATAATAGTACTTTCTTAATTTTCCTCCGTTAAAAGATAAAATTAAACAAATACCATTAAAAGACGGCCCTGGAAACAACAAACCGATAAAAAGAGACAAAACAAGAACAGCGGGCAAGCTTAATACCTTTTAAACCAATTATAAATTAAAAGGGATATACCTTGGCTGGTCCGATTAAAAATGCATACACTGTATTAAATGTTCGGAGAACGAGCGGCTGTACAAAATACACTTTTATTTGCATAACTAATTGTACGCCAACCGTTCGCGTCCTCGTCTCGGTCGCACAAACCCGTATTTCTATCGCGACCATCGCCGTCGTGCACCGAAAATTATCACAAAATAAATAAGCGCACATGTATATCGCATATATGAATGTATGCATAGCTTATGGACCCATGATTTTATCTCGCCGGCCGCTGATTGGTTATTTACACAAGGAGGGAGGGGCCTTGTCATATACCGTTCGGGTCAGATGATATGGATGCTGCGTCCTCCGGAGTTGCCTGTGAGTTTCTTTTCGTGTATAGGATAGGTGTAGCTACCTACGTATTGTTCGGTCCTTGTTTCGTCGTGAACGTGATAGGGAGAAAAAGAACATCCGCGCTAAACGTATAACCTGTTCTTCTTCGTATAACTCGAAACTGGGTTGTTGTTATTATCACGTCAAATAGGAATACATTTAATTACGGCGACCCAAAAAAGTCTTTCTACAAATGCTGATTATTTTGAAAATGTAAAAATAAATATGTTATTTTCAGTATTCGAAGGTATTTGAATTTATAACAAGGGCTACTGAATTTAATAGTGCAAAAAATCCCTAGAAAATTATACAAGTTGTCTGAAAAGTTTCCAACTTAAAGGCGCAGTTACACGACGCACCACAGAACTGGTCCGTTGAAATGACGTCAAGACAAAAATCTGTTTATAGCCTTATACAAAAACCAAGCAGATTTCTTTGAATCTGGCACTCTTTGAAAGTATTTTCTATAAATGGCAAAGAAATTATCTTTTTTGTTCTTGAGTTCTTTCACCGGAATAGCGAACATTTGTTCCAGTCTACGCCATGAACGATATGTAATATGATTCCATATTATGTCCTCCAATTCAATAGCTTCAACAAATTCCAAATGTTTTTTCATTCGACAGCATGTCTCCAAATTCATCTACTTTTGTATGTGTACTAAACTCGATTAAGCTAATCAGCTGATTATCATGGTCCGGGATCCGCCAAACCACGCCGTCTGCTCGGCATAAATTTTACGAAACATTCGACATGAGCATCCGGACCAGGTACGGTGAACTGCAAAGCCAGGGCGAACCTCAGACGTCACACGGCCCATGGCCTGACGTTCATTATAAACAGTCACTATAACTGAGCCTTAACTCTGCCTTAACTTTAATCTGTCCAAACAGCTGTTTACAACTTTTCTGTCTAGATCTCGGCAACCGGATGAGCTACGAGGATGAGTTTGGGCTCGTTCGAAAGGTCTCGACGAGCATTTTAAGTGAGGGAGATCTCAACTCCCTGGCTCCAACCGTTCGGACGCTACTGCGGCTCAAAGTTGAAAAATTTAAATTGCTTTTTTCAACTTTGAAGCCCTAGAAACCCGCCAAAACGAAGAGCCAGACGCTTCCACTTAGGCGCAATCGATCCACCGTTCAATTCTCTATCGAACGCGTACCGCAGATGCATACCTGAGGACAAAATCGACGAAAACCGGAACGATGTCGATTTTCCGTCCGTTTCCGGCCGTGTTCGGCGAGATTTCGGAAAACTTCAAACGCCCATATCTCCTAAACCGTCAGAGGTAGCGGGCTGAAATTGCTGCAGAATAAACGTATTACGTTCGTAATCCGAGCGAGACTTTGAGTCAAAGAACCAGGAAAAGATCACCGGAGGCCAGATCTAAAGACCTCCAATTCCTTCAAATGATTTTTTTCCTTGACGACCACTGAAGTGTGACACGGCCGTTCTTTTCCCAATTTCTTCCTTTAGCTTGTCAAATAATGATGCGCGGTATGCTTCTTCAAGATGGTCAATTAACACAATTCCATGTATATCCCGACCGATTCAACAGTCTTGGCCTTCTTCTTTCGCAATCCACTAGTTTGACAAAGGCCTGGCTTCAGGGGTGTACTGGCGTATCATCTACAGTTAATAATCGACCCCAACAGGACTTTACAAAGGTTTATTCGAATACGTTTTTATATCTGATTGAGCCAGCGCGGCACTCAACGTACAGCTAGCTTTCTCAAACCCAAATCTTCAGGCAAGATATGATAAACAACACATAAGTATTGGCAACCTCCGCACCACACAAGTTTAATTTATTATATAATAATTAATCCGGGATGACCGAATGTTCGGTGTGGTGCGGAGGTTGTCAATACTTATGTTGTTTACCATACTACGCCACAGTCCTTGCTATCATTATTGAAGATATAGTAAACACATTTGTTGAGAACCCGGTCCTTGCTATCTCTCTAACCATTAACTCGATGGTTGTGTAGCACCATTTGGTGGACTTTTCGGATACCACGGGTACTGGTTGCAGTTTAAGACCATCTCGAACATTCATTAAAAACCAAGCTGTTGGGGCGACGTTTAAATTCAGCTGCCCAAAATTACCGCAATTTTTCTTCTTTTGGTGAAACATATTTATTTCGTTTTTAGAGTATGTTACTGTCTACTTCAAATGGTCTGACACCTTCCTTACGTAAACATTCCAATACTTCTATCCGAAATTTCCAAAGTTCTAAAAGCCTATCAATATTTCCTGCAGAACCCTTTTGCTTTTGCACAATTATCCAATAATTAACAAGTTCCAGCAAATTGTAGCACTCTAACGTGTTTATTATATTGGCCTTCAACGCGATACTTGCCTCTAGCGCGTATATTATATTGGCCCATGAAGCTGTCGGGAAAACTAACACGGCCCATGTGTATAATCGAGACACTCTGCGTTTGCGAAATTGGAATTTTCCCCACGAAGGAAGAAGCGAATATTATCTTTCCAGGCGGCAGTCGTAATTTGTACGTAATCTAGCAAGCCAACAATCTCCTCTCTGTTACTTTTTCATTTCATTTTGTTTGGATATTTTACAATTTGGAATCCAACTTCTGTTGATTGTCCTATAAGAGTGGATGCCTCGTCTGGATAGATAGTCTATTAATACCAATGGAGTGTGACGTAATAATTATCAAAGTAGACTTGATAACTTTTATTCGCTTTAATTGCTCGACAAAGTCACAAGCACAAATCAGATACATGAATTCGTGGAATGTTCTCTTGACCTGTACATATAAGCAAATGCAAATTGTCCGCAGAAAATAAATAATTTGAAGTCCCATTTATGACGCTTTAACTTAACTTATCAACAATTGGTCTAATTTCAAAAATCCAATGTGCTTAGGCTCCCCAAAATTTTGTAAATTTCTTGCAATATTTGTATATCACAAGAGAGCAAACAAATGAAAATGATATACCAAACACGATTCGGCAATGGGTTCACGAGCACATCTACGATCAAATTCTTTTATTCTGTTTTTGGCATCATTGGATTCAAAATAACAGCAATGTTAACAGCCCTTTCATAGCAAGAAAGCTTGATATAGCAACATGCATCAATTTTCAGCACTACAAGTTACAAAGGGTTTCCCAATAAAAATATTTTAAGAGAAATAGAATAAAAACAGTTTCAGATACAACTAACGGTGAAGGTTACAGAATGGAAAGAGAAGATGGAGGACAAGAAACAATAGATGAAGATAACGGATAGAGCTAAGACACACAACAATATTTAAAAGGAAAAAGAGAAAGTGGTTGTGTGTATCACCAAAAGAGCTTTACGAGAACAGCTGCAATTCCACAAAGGAATATATAACTGGATAAAACTCTTTACTTCCTTCATACCTACTTTGCGAGCGAAATCTGAGGAATTCCTCGTTAATGAAGGGATAACCATAAAATTACTCTTTACTACGCTTACATCTTTTTAAGAACTTCTCACTTATCCTTAAATTTGTCCAAACTTGAAGCGATCTGCGGTGTACAAAAACTTTCTTGAATCGCTGTACCTACTCGTGTCGCTTTGTCGCCTTACATCAGATGTCACCTTGTCGGTTATCTTTTAATATTGCGTTATTTCGTTCATCTTTCTCGCGCCTCATGGTTCTATCCTTATCTGATTGTATCGCGTCTATATGTGGCGTTCGACCTTTTTCTCATTCTTCTTACCTACTTATTAGCCTTGTTAAGCCTGCCGGTGAAAATACGGTGAAAACCAGTTTCCGCGCTAAATACACCATGCAGAGGCCATATATGTATGTTTGGCAAGGTTTTGATCGTTAAGGACGTCTTACGTGATGTCGTTTTAAATATGTCGACACCTGATACGCTTTCTGAGAAATTAACAAGCGACTTCGTCGGTTATCAACGGTTGCTTCGTGGGTATTAATAGTAATTGGTGTATGCAAAAACAACACGTGCCCAAAAACGTAATTGTTGAGAAATTGCAAAAATGTTCCACAATTGTTAAAACAGTTTTTTTTTCGGTTATTATTCTTATTCTAGTTATTAGAATAAGTAACTAAAGATAATTATAGCGTATTTACATATAAGTTTTTGTATAAGACTAAGAACTATATTTTCAACAACTTTTTCGAAAAATCCATATCATGAGCAAAAGTAAGAAAACTGTCTGTTGAACCAGCATTATATTTTTCAAAATACACAAAAAAAAAAATTGAAATTTCAAAAGAAATTCTACAATGAAGTATTTCATTTGGTAACCTTCTTATGCAAATCCTGCACATTATTAAAACTTTATGCTTTTGCAGACGGAAATGCTAGCAGATCTTGTCTTGGCTTTTGTAATTTAAATGTATTTTGGAAAGCGGCTTCTGTAGTCCTGAACACATTCTGTTTATTCAGTATACTGAGTATGTGCTGATATTGAAATAAGCTTTTGAACCCCGCGATTTCTATTGGAAATTGTTTCTTCGGATATGCAGCTTTTTTTGTAGAAGTTAAGCTACCAAGCTGTAAAACTTATTATTTCGTCAATTTGTACTTCCTTTATTGTGAATTTGTTTGATGTGCTGTTGATTATTATCAGCCCTGTTATTTCAAGAATAATAAAAATTCTCTCACGCTTGCTTAACAGACATCACTAGAGATGAGCAAGGTAAGGAAATTTTGCAGCGACTAGACAGACTCGTATTTTATTATCTCTCAGGTAAACCAGTAGATAACACGAACGCCCTCTCATGAGTCGAATAAACACGAGTCTGTCTAGTCGCTGCAAAAAGGAGATAATTTCCCCTACCTTGGTCATCTCTAGTCATCGCTAAATAAATTAAGTTCCTTTTGTATGTTCTGGAAAGTCCTTCAGATAGCCCAACAGAAATTAACAAATTTCTGCAACAGTTTTTTCAGCCTGATCTTTATGATATGGCAGTATTTTCTTTAATGTTGCGAATGCACAACATTTGCTTTTACAATAATTGCTGATAATAGAATACGTCGCCTACTGGTACCTTAGGCAAATGGATATTTTGCATAAAATCAATGGATAGCGTCTGGGTTTACTTTTTTTTTTTAGTTGGCCGTAAAATTATTTACTCTCACGTTTATGTGCCATCTTTTATTTTATTGCTCAATGTTTTCCATATTGAACAAACGACAACCTGTGGCCGGCCGAATCGTAACAAGAAATTTTCACGGAAATATCTTGCGTAGCAATGGTAACTTGTTTTCATTCCAGTGCTTCTTCTTATTTTGAGGTTTAATTGATCTCTCGGCTTGCATAATGACTCAATTTGATGGAAAATGATTCGAACGGCAATCTGAGCATCTTCGACTTGGTTTGTTCCCAACCTCAACAATGATGCGTATCGATGTTCTTGATCTTAATGACTTACTTAAAGAAATAAATCTTGACAATCTTTACTTTTAAGACAATAAAAGCATTCTAAATTTTCTTGCAATTCCTCGCGAGAACGTTTTTTGGAAACATTTTGCCCTGCAACTCAAAGATGAACAATGTAACGTCAAACGATCGATCACAGTAAAAAGTATGATAAACACTATGAAACCAGAAATAATGCTAATATGGCTTCCTGGGTGGTATTCATGGAATCAGTCACGGCAAAAGCAATGTGAGGAGGGAAAACATACTAGCTCACGGACATGTTTCTACCTACCCGACGCCATCAGCATTGTTCCGAGTGAGCTTTTTCCACCTAACACCGCTATTTGAGTTGCGGATTATATCAATGCCCTTCGAAACGACGAGCCATTACTAGACATTAATTGGACTCTCTAGCGCCAAAAATATGAAACCATCTAACGCTACATATCTGAGGCCAAAAACGTGCTGATGAAATTATAAAATTTAGAATTACCTGTAGAGGGTCCCCATTACATTGCTTGGAATGTTATTTTCCCTGTACTTTTTATAGGGTTCCTCCTGAACGCGTAAAATTTCATAACAACATTTCGTTTAAAATTCAAATGATTCGCTTTTCTTTTTCCGCTGTTGCAAGGTTCTTCAGTAATTTCCGATTCAGATACTGTTTTTAACATAATCCCACTTTAGGCAAATATGGACATGTGTTGTTTTTTGGACAGACCGATAAAACGACAAAATTATGTTCAAAATTCTGACAATAAAAGTTTTTACAAGCGTCCACTGGATGACACTATTAAGGACTGATATTTCGTAAAAGTCGACATTTGTTGAAGTAATTTACAAAAGCAATTTTGTGAAAAGATGGAGATTTCACCTGAAGGTGGATAATGACACCTCGAATCGTTTCGTTCAACTTTTGGGTATGAAGCACCTACAGAAAAGACTGTTTACCGTTAAGTGCTCTACAGAATTTTGTCGTGATTGTGCTTTAGTCAATGACGAATTTCGTGAAGGTGGGCCAAAATCGATTGCTGTGCTCAGCATGATTGAAGAGTAACGACATGTGATTTACCGTGAGCTAGAGACATCCTTAGGCGGATTGAAGGCTGCTGTACGTTCGACTTTGCATGAACGTTTAAATGCGAGAAAGATCTGTTCCCATGAATTCTGATTCAAGCACAAAACAGTCCAACCTTACCACTTATCAATGTTATTTGTGCTTCGTAACCAAAGAACCATAGAAGAGAAACGGCGCTGTCTGAAGTTTTAAGGGAAAAAAAGTAATTCTTTTTCTAATTTAAGTTTTAAAGTTGTTCACTTTTCTAACACTGGAGACAAAAATTGATTTTAATTTTGTTTCTGACAAATCCCAGAACGAAATTCATAAGTCGTAAATGAGACGGTAAGGCGACCTATGATATTTTCATCTCGCATTTTCACGCCGCCGTCCTTTCGACAATAACAGCGACGCAACAAGTAAAAGTCCAGGTTCTCCATCCGGTCTTTCAACGGATAATTTACGTCAAACATACTGCGGTTAATACGCAACTACAGTACAACGTAAACAGACAGAGAATGTAGTCTGCGGAGATGATCCTAATGAGCAATGGTTAGGCACACACACAAACACATTTTGTGTATGCCCGATTCTGGTTTACAGTGCGTAATTTTGCTTATTACCTGCCACACCTGTTCCGGTCGCATATTCCAGCTAGATCTATATACATATCGTGCAAACGCGTATGTGGTATCTTGGGTATACCATGAGGAAACAACGACATTCCCGTATAAATACGTGAATACAATGGCCACTCACGCAAGCTGTGTACAATATGCAGCATATCTTGTATATCTGATCTATTTAAGGGTTAATAGTGTGTAATTTGAAAGGAAATATATTAATGAAATGAATGTTGCTATTAAAGGAAAAAAATTTACTTATTACTATTATTATATTAGTTTTTATGCTTAATGAAGCAGTTAACATTTTAAGCAAAAAGTCATCAGCTATTAACTGGTGTTTTTTTTTCTGGCCGGTAATCTTTTAATTCAAGAGATTTATTGGAATTATGAGCAGAGTGCTTTCTCCGCGAACTAAAAGCAAGGTGCTAAGGGCTGTATCAATGTGTTACCTGATATTGTCTAGCATAAAATTTTCTTTTTTCTATTCGAAGTTTCTCCCTTCAAATAAAGCATTACACTGAAAACTATCCACCCTAAATTATTGGAAATTTATTGATTTTCAAGAAAAACACACAAATTCGTAAAAAAACAGGGACATTTATTTATTTATGTTGGAATAATTTTCACCCCCACATATCCATGTTACCCCTTCAATTTTCTTCTAATGCAACGCCTTGTATATTTTGAGAGCTACAGATCATTGCGTAGTATGGTAAACAACGCATCGGCAACCTCCGCACCATACAGGTTTAATTAATTATGTACTAATATAATAATTGTGTTAATTATTATATAATAAATTAAACTTGGTGTGGTGCGGAGGTTGTCGATGCTTATGCGTTGTTTAGGAACGGTGTAATTCATAATAAATTACTTGAATTATTAGCATTGAGTCAAAAATTTATTTAGTGTTCAAAGAATGATACATTATGTAACATTGCTGGAGTTATCTGTGCGAATTCTGGAATAATTCATTCTCGTAAATCATTTGTGGATTCTGGTTGAGCTGCATAGATCTCGAGAATTAAATTAAACCCACAAAAAGAAATTCCATCATCGTGTCTCTCCTGTGGTCCTACCGCAGCGTAATAATTGTTTAGTGTGTCTTTAAATTTTTTGGTGCCAAGATTTTTATTTTTACTGGTAAGTGAGATTATAATTTTTTAAACAGTCAAACAAACAAGATTTCTGAATTTTGCCTAATTTAATTTTTGGTGGTAGGAGATTGATGATTGATGATTTGCCTGTAGCCCTAGTGCTATAATTAGGAATCAACACGTATTTAGCGTGAACACTGCACCTTCCAGTGTATAAAATTTACATTTATTTTATAATAAATTTTGATAGAATTTCCAGTAGTAAGTAACTACTTGGACTCAACATTTTTTTGATCAATAGTTTAAAAGCGTCAATGTTAATATCTTTTGTTTACTGTTATCATTGGGAACCACACAACACTAACACTATGAACCACTTGGATGCAATACCCAAATGTAGGACTCGCGCTTAACTCTAAATGCCTCTTTTATTTTCAATCTTAGACGTATGCGTCATTATACAGAAATGTTAGAGACATAAATTTACTTCCTGGTGGATGTAGAAAAAATAGAGTTTGCTACTTTAAAAAAATTACATTTCTAGTGTTCAAGGTTGGTAAAGTTTGGCATTTAACACTGAACACTCAGCACATTACGAAGATGTTCTAACACTACGCCAAATTTACGCTAGGATATATTTGCATTTCGGTTTTTTTAAGTCGATAGATATATGTATCTAAATTTAAACAACTGAGAAATATCTGGGAATCTGTTAGATTATATTAAAGCCATATTAATACGGTTTATTCTTCAGATAGAGGAACTGATGACAACAAAAGTATCGGCACACTCCGCACCGCGCAAGTTTAATTGATTAATCCGGAACATCCGTTTTGTTCCCTTCCGGCATTTCAAAGTGCCTTACTTTTACCTTACTTAGCTTTCTAATAGCGCGAACGAATAGCGGTTTTAGTAACCATGTGCACTAGTGTTAATCAGATTCATGACTGGGCTAATGCTTTTACCATATTGTCTCAATTCAGAAATTATTTATTGCAGTTGTTCGCATGAACGACTCGAAGTAATATAGCTTTATTTTTTCACTTTTAATTTCTGTTTTTCTTTATGTTAAGCTATATTATTATAAAGTTTACGGCTGAACTCACCTATATATATAGTGAATAGAAATCTATTTTACAGTTTCATCTAGGCACATGCGCAAGAAACATTTATATCGTGACTAGAAAGCTTCTAGAGCAATCAGAATTGCCAAGGTGGAAAAAATAGCCCAATGGTCTACTAGAAAGGTAAGTATACCATATAAGGGCTACATTGGGCTATTTAATGTTTAATGTTGGCTTTACGTCCACGCGATGTCAACGATAAAACTATTCCCATATACGCTTTCGGTGGCTATTAAAGTGTAAAAAGATTTTAAACTTGAATAATTGGTATTTACCATTTCAACAAAAACAAAAAATTGTATAAAATCCTAGGTTTTAGTCGGTAAACATATTAAAATTATCCCATTTCGTAAATAGAACTATACAAACGCACGAATTCGAGTTGACTACCGATGTTTCGTATCGACCTTATGGAATCCGGCTCTTAGCCTATTTATGGATTCTACCGCCACGCTCATTCTAAACCAATAAAAGGGCGATGGGACATAATATTGTCCGTCTAGAAAGTATCCGGAATTTATTATTTTTCTTAATTTTAATATATTTCTTTTTTGTTACATCCTAAGACAAAAGTAATGCATCAAATAGGTTGCGCCGACTGTAGGCCATGGCAAAAATCATATAACAACACCAGCTGTCAAATATTGTTGATTATTAACAGGCTTAATATTTGTGAAATAATGTCGCAAGTAGAAAGAAGAACGTTGGTGGAATATTTGTATAGAAAAGGTGTTCAAAACGTTAAAAAATTAGTGCAATTGACTGAACTCGGAAAAAGTGCAGCATATGGGACAATAAAGAGGATAAAAAATAGGGGAGATATGAGCCATGGACCAGATTCTGGAAGACCGCATAAGATAAGCGGAAACAACTAAACGATTTAGTGACTTTAGGACGACAAAACCCGCGCCTAGCATTTCGAAAACTGGCTAACAGATTTGGAAATCAACGTCAAATAAGAGTGTGTCCAGAAACTGTCCGCATTTCACCAAGAAAACAAGGTTACTTATGAAGGAAACCAAAAAAATCCCTGCAATGACACCTCTACAAAAGCAAGGAAGAATAGATTTTTGCCAACGATTTCGAGACGATAATTGTAGTGATGTTTTTATATCTGACGAAAGTTGTTTTCAGCTTGGTGCAAATCATTTAAAAATCCTATCAAGAGAAAATGTTACCGTTCAAATTTCCAAATTTCCCACAAAAATAATGGTTTGGGGAGCAAACTCTCAGCGTGGTGCTACACCTCTTTGTATAATTGATGGCATCGTTAATAGTGCAAAGTAATGTGAAATTCTTAATGGCTTTGTTCTTGAAACGGCTCGCGCTTTATACCCCGAAGGGTAGCGTTTTCAACAGGATAATGCAAGAAGCCATAACTTCTGCCTACACTAAAGCTTGGATGCTAGAACAAAACTTGGCAACAATTCCGTAGCTAGCAGCTTCCCCAGATCTTAGTCCCATCGAAAACATATGGGGACTAATGAAAATTGAAGTAGAACGAGCAACACCACGAAATAAAGAAGACTTGATTCGATCAGTTTTACAAGCTTGAACCACTATCACCGAAAAGTATAGCGTTGACCTCGTTTCGGGATTACCTGAACGTTTAGTTAAGTGTTTACAGTTAAATGGAGTTTGTATTAGTAAATGAGATGAATTATTTGTTGCGATTTTATTATTCAAGTAATAAAAATATATATCGTAAAATTATAGCTGTGCTTTTTGTTTTCCTGGTACTTTCTAGACGGACTATACATTGTTAAAAATTAGTTGACGAAAAATTCCGAGTGGCATTACGTATTTTTCCTGTACTGTGGTTAAAGTGAGAACGTTAGAAATTATGTCTCCAAAACAAGGGGAAGATTTGCTAAATATATAACAAGGCACAACAAGGAATGGGATAATATCAGTCTATTTTGTTGCTGTACAGTTGCTGACAATTGGAATATTTTCTATTAAAAATGCACCTAATGCAACTTGATACTTAGGGCTATTTTGATTCCGGGCTATTAATTGCAGAAAAAAGCTGGCAGCCCTGAGAACAATAGATATCAATGTACACAAAAACAAAAACCACGCTAGTAAAAAAATGAGTTAAATACTGAACCACAGCTGTTCTATTACATAAAAATTCCTTCAAACCAGAAGGAGACAATATGTTTCTATGTATGTACGTGTATGTATTTATATATAGTGTGCTATGTAATTAATTTCCATTTTTCAGGTCACAACCTGTTTGCAAATCTGTTTGTAAATAATAGATAAATAAAATGTATCAATTTATCTTCATTGATTTGGATTATTTTATATGTACATAAGCATTTATGTAAGTACCTAGATATATCTTCGTCTTAAGTTTACCAAAATTATTTTCTCAACAAGTAAACCAGATACGTTGGTAGTAGTTAGAAGCAAAGTTATTACACAAATACCTTGAAGATATCTTCTTCAGAACATATAATTGGTTGCTTATCTCAATCTAATGAGAAAATTGAGGAAACCAAACAATCAAAGAAACATTATTTTCTCACTTAAATGTAAAGATTTTCATTAACAAAATTTAATTTTGTTTCTATTATCATGCAACCAATTACATGTTCTGAAGAAAGCAGTTAGTGTACTCCCGAAATGTAAAAAAGAAAAATTTTTGAAGTTTTATTTAAATAACTAAGGTGCTACTATCAAGAATATCTCAAAAATTAAATTAGGTCTCGTCACCTAGCAGCGACTTTTTTTTTACATGTAAAAAATGATTACCATGAAACATGTAATATTTACAACAAAGTTTTAAAAATCCGCATTCGTCCCCGAAACAGCGCTGTGGCATTCCTCGCTGAACACACTGTACACGAGTTACTCAAATCAACAAGATATTCGACTCGTAACATTGTTGGAGAGTGAAAATACTAACTTGATTTGAAATTTTCAAATTTGTTAATAATAACAAGTACCGGGGGTTCCTCCTTAGCATTTCCCACGGGTAGATTTCCTAAACCTACCATACCGTGACAATTGGTAAGTGACCCGCGAATCAATAACATGGAAAGCAAAGTTTGCCCATTCAATTATAGTCCGGATCTGCAACGTCCAAGCGATCCACTGCACGTAATCATGTGACATTATATGCGATATACATGCGCATACATATATACAACAGTCTATATATGTTACATATACATCCACGTACGTATATAGCGTATATAACAATGCCGGTGAGTTGAACGCGTTATGAGTTCGGCAAACACCGACAATTATTGGAAATTATTAACGGAACGCGAAGGCTCAATTAGACTCGAACCGCAAACGAACTACAATCATTATCGGGACGCTACTAACTGGAAAAAATTGAAACTTGCGTCTGTAATATTCGTCATAATCGGATTAGGACTAATGCATGACCACTTTAGCGCGCCTATTCATCTCATTAGTAGGTGCTACCGATCCTTCTGTCACTAATCAGTTTCGAACGGTTGGTTTTTATTGCGCGCGAACCGAGTTTTAATTTCACGTATCCCATTCCCTCAACAAGGAGGTGTGTATGGAGATAGCCGACATGCGATAATACGATGGAATGCAGGACATGAGCTGATACAGTCGATTTTGAAGGTCTATATTTAGCGAGCATGTCGGTATTTTTTTTACGTAGAAAATATACAGGATATTTCACGTAACTGGTTCAATCGAACCTATTAAAATAAGACTACTTACTCTTATAACTAAATATTATTGTTTTTTAATTGTTTTGTTTTTTCTTAGTAACCTTCATTGAATCATTCAAAAATTAATATCCCAATAATTAAAGTGAAAATTCCAAATTTGGCCTATTGTTAAACCAGATAACAATCTATCAAACGGTTTGAGATGCATCACTGTCTAGTATACAGAGTGCTCAAACACGAGAAGCAAAAGTCATATTTGCAAGCGATTTATATTGGCAATTCAATAAAATATTTCTTAGCGCAACGAAGTTTGATGGATATAAGCTCCGGCAATAGGATTGAATGACTTTGAAAAGGCTGCCATGGTAATAGCGCTTTCTTAACAATTGACAAATAGTTATAATATTGTTGAAAATTTTGTTTTGCGATGACAAAGTGACCTATTAATCAACAGGTCGTTGCTGCAAATTCATTTATTCTAACTCAGTTCATCGTGCAAACCCAGAGGCGTTTTAGTAATGAATTTGCCAGTGCGCGTTGATGTCCCATCAAGAAACTCCATTATGAAATAGGGAGTGCAGGCTCAAAATTTCTCATCCGTACCCGTACAGTTCGAGCACAAGAGAATATAGAAAATATCATAAGTCGCAATGCGATTTCAGACCAAATTTCAGAGCAAAGCTTGCGACGGATTTTGCATGTGGATTTGAAATTTCGTCCGTATAAAATACAGTTAGTTCAGTGATTGAATCCCATTAACAAAGTAAATCGACCCAATTTCTGCTGATAATTTTTGGAAACATTAAGCAACGATGTTAAGCCAATCATGTCTGATGAAGCTCACTTCCACCTCAGTGGGTACGTTAATAAACAGAACTTTCGATAGTGTGCAGAAAACAACCCAAAAGAAATGCACAAGAGCCCATTTTATGACTGTGTGGTACAGAATGTCTACATTTATGTGATCAGACTACAGACAGCTTTTTGAAGAAAACGGCCACATTCAGTTCGATATGTCGAAATGTTGGCAATATTTGTGACGACGGAGCTCCAAACGATGGATCAAAACGCAGTCTGGTTCCAATAGGACCATGCCATAGCGCACACACCTAGACGGGTAATTGCTATTTTGCGGAGTTTGCTCCCAAATCGCTTGATATCAAAGTTTAGTGATCCGAGTTTACCACGCTGGATTTTTTTCTGTGGGGTTTCTAAAGTCTAAAGGGTACTCGACCAAACACTCCTTGAACTCAAGGAGAGAATTCGTGAACAGATAAATTCGATAGATTTACTCAGGTGTGTTATGCTTAATTTTGCAGCAATGCATAGAAGGAGGCGATTGTGATCTTGGAGATATCTTTAAAAAGCTAGACATGTTTTTACACATTTCCAGAATTGTGATTTTAATTTTAGTAATAATTGGTCAAAATATAGTTCGTCTAGAAAGTATCCGGAAAACGAAAAGCACAGCTATAATTTGACGGTATATATTTTTATTACTTGAATAATAAAATCACAACAAATAATTCATCTCATTTACTAATACAATCTCCATTTAACTGTAAACATTTAACTAAACGTTCAGGTAATCCCGAAACGAGGTCAACGCTATACTTGTGATGTTGTCATAGTGATCCGGGCTTGTAAAACTGACCGAATTAAATCTTTATTTCGTGGTACTGCTCGTTCTACTTCAATTTTCATTAGTCCCCATATGTTTTCGATGGGACTAAGATCTGGGGAAGCTGCTGGCCATGGAATTGTTGCCAAGTTATGTTCTAGCATCCAAGCTTTAGTGTAGGCAGAAGTATGGCATTGCATACTGTGCACTATTAACGGTGCCATCAATTATACAGAGAGGTGTAGCACCACGCTGAGAGATTGCTCCCCAAACCATTATTTTTGTGGAAAATTTGGAAATTTGAACGGCAACATTTTCTCTTGATAAGATTTTTAAATGATTTGCACCAAGCTGAAAACAACTTTCGTCAGATGTAAAAATATCACTAAAATTATCGTCTCGAAATCGTTGGCAAAAATCTATTCTTCCTTGCTTTTGTAGAGGTGTCATTGCATGGATTTTTTTTGGTTTCCTTGATAAGCAACTTTGTCTTCTCAGCGAAGTGGGGACAGACACACTCTTATTTGACGTTGATTTCCAAATCTGTTAGTTTTCGACACCCTAGGCGCGCGTTTTGTCGTCCTAAAGTCACTAAAGCGTTTATATTGTTTCCACTAATCTTACGCGGTGTGCCAGAAACTGGTCCATGGCTCATATCTCCCCTATTTTTTATCCTCTTTATTGTCTCATATACTGCACTTTTTCCGAGTTCAGTCAATTGCACTAATTTTTTAAGGTTTTGAACACCTTTTCTACACAAATATTCCACCAACTTTCTTCTTTCTACTTGCGACATTATTTCACAAATATTAAGCCTGTTGATAATCAACAATAATTGACAGCTGGTATTGTTATATGATTTTTGCCATGGCCTACAGTCAGCACAACCTACTTGACGCATTACTTTTGTCTTAGGATGTAACAAAAAAGAAATATATTAAAATTAAGAGAAATAATAAATTCCGGATACTTTCTAGACGGACAATATATTTTTTATTTTTCACAGTGACCTATTAAAAAGCATTGAATCATATTGCTGGGCCCTGCACTTACATACAACCAAGAGATTTTTATTGCGATAAATAATATCTAATGATAAACATAAAATTCGTGCTTTTCTCAAAAATATTGCTACTTTACTGACGTTTTCGAACCTGTTTAGAGATATTTCAACACTAAATCTCAGCTTATTGAGTTTTTGATTGATAAAGTTAATACACCCCAATTTCACATCCGATACTAATTACTTGTTCCATATTTAAATAAGTTACAAAATGCTTACATATTTATACGACATTAAAGATATTATTTACATAACGCAAGTACATAATATAACTGTAACTCGCTCAATTGTTTTCCAACAAAAATTCGAGCTGTCGTTCCATTGTTCCGTAATCGCGCGCCGCGCCGCAGGCGTAAGTATTAAAATAAACATCGGGAGAGTCGTGAAAATAGTAAAAAAAAAAAAAAACAGCAAGAGGGGAATGAAATCGAATGACACCGAAAACACTGTCGGGTTCGTATCACCTCCTAAAATTCGCTTCCGGTCTCGGAGACGTCGGTCACGTGCCCCAGCGTCGCCCTCGTCGAGGTCACGTGTCAAATAGGCAATCAAAAATTATTTAGCGTAATTCAGTCGTTTTTAAACCATTAATTATTGTGCCGGAGGTGGAAGCACTTACTTCGATATAATTATGGTTTTTGTGGGAAGATGGGTCGCCTGTGTTATTGCAAGATATGGAGTTTAATTATTTAATGGTGAATCCAAGGGAACTAATTGGGGCGTTCTAACATTTGAACGTTCAACTATGAATTATTTCCTAATTGAAGTAAGCAAGAAACAGATTTTTTTGCAGTTGTTGAGCGTATTTGAAAATTCTGGACAAAACTTGAAGGCTTCTTTTGAAGAATGATAATAAAAAATCGTTAACTGAGAAAAAAGACAATGTTCAACAACGATTTTGAGACTTTTGAGAGTTTTTACACACTGCTTTGGTTAGTAAAATATTCAACATGCATGCGTTGAAAAATACTTTTGAACATTTTTGGACACTCAATTATTTGTGTCAGTTGTTGGCGTAGGTAAAAAAGTTGGGCCCTCCCGTGAAACTTCTTCTAAAATATCTACTACCTAATTAAAAATGGATCTTTGAGTCATTTATAAGCAAGAGTACAGATATTTGAAGATATTTGCATTTATATTTATTTTAATGTTGCGGCAATATAAAAAAACCTGTAACTTTTTTGTAACAGCCTCCATAATTCAAGAAAGGTATGGAGCAAACCTGACACTGTCCCGTTCGAAATAGAAAAAGAATCATTGGAGTTGGTTAAGAATTCCAATAACACCAAATGGTGCTAGGCGACCGTGGAATTAAGGCTAGACATACGACAGGCTCTGCGGGCATTTCGAAGGAACGTGTTTGTTATGTATTGACTGAAGATTTAGGCGTGAGCTGTTATTATGTCACAAACATTTTGAATTGCTTTGGTAAGGTCTTGTATTGTGTATCATGTATAAAAATAAAATTATTTAAAGTAGTTAGATCAGGAGAACGTGGAGGAAAGTCTGCTA
The DNA here is from genome assembly GCA_902654985.2 of Oryctes borbonicus. Classification (NCBI taxonomy): domain Eukaryota; kingdom Metazoa; phylum Arthropoda; class Insecta; order Coleoptera; family Scarabaeidae; genus Oryctes; species Oryctes borbonicus. Next base: position 2,612,351 of record LR736869.1, on the reverse strand, counting down.
CGCGGTTATCAAAATAAGAGGTTCATTGTTTGTAGTGTTTTATGAGCTGTGGTATGGTCTTGTTATAAGTATCCATCCCTTAGTTCTTCGTCAAGCAACTGATTTGGAAAAGTGGCTAAAAATGATTATATCTTTCTGTGTTTGCCATTTCAAAAAAAAAAAAACATAATGAGCCGATAATTCTTCTCCATGAAGCTGGTACTCAAATACCAACCTTTCCAGAATGCAATGGTTTCTGTCTCCCGACATAAGGGTTTTCAGTAGACATTTTGTTTGTAAATAGAACCATTAAGGTGGATCTGAGAAGAACGATTTGGAACTATTAGACGAAACCGATAACCCACCGTGCCCTGAAAGCTCCTACCTGAAATCATCAATAGGATACTCTATCTTCATCATTTTTCATCTGTTTGTTAATAAGGTTGGTTCTTTCACATGTAACAGCAAAACATCATTTAACGTAAGAGTAGGGGACTTATCGTCTATACGTCCAATCGGATCTGGAGTTCCGCAGGGCTGTCTTCTGTGCCCGAAAAAAAAATTATTTCATCTACACTTACGACGTTCCCAGGCATCCTAAATTAAACTTTCAATCTACGTCGATGATACGGCCAACTACAATGCTGGCAGAATCCGTCACTTCTGCCAGCATTGTAATATATTGTGGACGACGTAGTGAGTTAAGCTGAAACGTGAGACCTGCGCATTAAAGCGAGCGGTGTTGTTCACTAGGAAAAGAAAACTTCCAGGCAATAAATTAAATATTTGGGAGTACTATTCGATAGGCGATTCACATGGAGTGTAGCTAAATTTTCTGTCACAAAGATCGTCCTTTTACCGTTGTTGGGTGCGAAGCGCGCTATACACGGAAACCAAACGTGTATTCTTCGATAAATCTTGGCCTTGTGACCCCTTGGCCTGATTGACGATGGTACCAATTCACACGAAGATACTACAATAGCCAGCTAATTAGAATGGTCGCTGGTGCTCCATGGTTCATGAGGAACGTACAAGACTTAAACATCCTCGTATTTTCACATCTCTTTGAGATACCAAGGAAAACATTGTTACGAGCAAGTATCTCTGTTTGGGAGAGGAGTGGAAGAATTCAAGACCGCTCGCCACCGAGGAATCACATTGTACGAATTGCCGACAGAGTTCCATTGGAAGAAAACAATTACTTGAAGAAGTCGGAGCACCTTTTCTTGAATCTGCCAATACCGGGTTTGCGACTTACTGCACCAGCTTCACGAAATTTAGCAACGTTGCGAACAATTCGTTGATATAAATCAAGATATGATGAATACCATGTAAGCACAGAATAAGACCATTCTCCATTCTGTTGTTTTATGCAACGCCCATTACGAAAATAACTTTCTTCGATGATACATGTTTAGTCTGCAGTGAACATGCTTTAAAATTTATAAGATATATCAATGTAATTTGAATTGTTAAACTTGTCAATAAATATTAACCGTAATTTGAACTTTTATATTGTAAATGCTGGTGTGCGCCTTGCGTAATTTTATCTAGGAAATTTATGGTGGACAAACGTCACAATAATAATAATTTCAATTAATAACAGTGGTGCCAAGTGTCTAACTACTAATTTGGTAACTAACTCGAATATCTGATCATATTATATTGCCAAATAACCTAGCATAAGAGTTTGCTTTGTTGCATCAGGCACAGGAAACGCGTTGTTTTTTATATACACCCATGTAATTTAACTTTAAGGTAAAAACTCCTTCAGATAAGATAAGAAATTCCGTTCGTTTCCGTACTAAGACTGCATGCCTTCTTTCTTTTTTTCCAGTTATCAAGTTCCTCCGATATTTACAATTCTAACACAGGACTTCCTTGAGCTGACGCACGTTGAGGTATCGTGGGAATTTCGATGGATAAACCATGGATTTTTTATGCCCGAGACGACAAAGAAGTTCGTATGGATCACGTGGCCCTCTATGGTTGTGTAACGTTAAACAAATAAAATGAATCGAATATTATCATATTTACCTATTGTCAGAGGTGAAGAATAACACATTTATTTCGTAAGAATTCGAGGAAAGACTGGAAGATATGTAGCTTGAATAATGTGCTTAGTGTGTCAGTACATATTTGCTAGGTGAAAAATGCCAGATTATCAATGGTGAATAATGTTTAAAATTGTAGGTACAACGTTCAAGGCCGGCTATATTTCAAATAAGTAAAGAATAAAGCCAGGAAAAAATGGTCTATTAACTGTGATGAGATTGTTAAAAAGAAAGATTAATTTGCAAACTGGACTTTGCAATAGTAAAGTATGCTAATAGAAAGAAATCTATCATACCCTGCCGAGAAAAGCAATCGATTTTTATTCGATTCAGATTCAATTTATTAATAATTTGGCTTGAGTCTCTCGTTAAAAAGAAGGATCAAGTTCTCACTCTTTATATCAATCTGTAGACACAAAAGTATGGAAGTGAGTGGTGAATCTATTTCATGCTTTTTTTTTCGAGTTATTTAAGACAAAATATTTTCGCAGAATGGCCTGCAGATCTTCCACAAGAAATTGAGTGTGGAAAATTCTCTGTTAACAATAACTTTTGAAAAAGTCATGAAAGGTCAGACGATTTGTCCCGAAGAGTTAATTAATAAGAATAAAATTATTATATTATTCAAGGAAAAGTTAACCAACATTGGAATTTATATAAGCTAATATCGAAAGATTCCCATAATTCATTTGAAAATGATATTTGTCCATTGCGATTCTGGTCACCTCCAAAATACTTTCCTCTGTCTGCACAAAGACATTTACCTCAGCGGCTTTGCCATTGCCAAAAGCTCCTCCTTTGGTAAAGACCCACAAAACAACATTTTGATAGTACTCATAGTCAAAAGGCAGAAGGTTCCACTTCGGGAAATAAGGCGGTTGCTACATCGTTTTGTTGCTATAAACTCCTGAAATGATACAGCTGAGAATATGGCCAGATGCAGTTTCCAACCAAGATATCATTTTTATCATCTCAACCGTGGCACCTTTCCACACAAACTTGTCAGAATCTGCGGGTAGTATACAGCACTGATCACATAATTGCATTAGTTCGAACTTATGGTACACCATGCTTTCGTTGTCAACCCGCGACTTCTTCTGTCGTGGAGAGATGCGATTGAAATTTTGCCCAAGCCTTTCCACCAATCATCACCCTGTCCAAGAAACCAGAGTCAGATGCGGAACGTTCAACTAATTCCGAAACAATTTCCTTATTGATTTCTTTGTTAGCATGCGTTGCACAAACTCCGCGCCCTTGCGTATCATTCTCGGTTGCTCTACTACAATGGTCTGCACTGGACCAGAAAAATCTTTCGCTTCTTCACCAAGGTGATGAAAGGTATGTTGCAATTGACACGAACCTTGGCCATCAGGTCTCCCAATGTGGGACTCGTCTTCAACCGACTACTGTCCATTTCCGAACCACTTAAACCGTTAGTATATAGCAGATTTCTTCACGGCACCCGCTACTGTTTTGCCTAATCAACACTTCTTACCGAGAAAAATTAATATCACCCATTTGTTTACCAAAAACAAATCACCCACGGGCGCTGTCTTCTGCTTCTGCCTTCTCCTGAGGATGAGAGTTGAGTCACCAGCAAAATATTGAATTTTCCAAACAAGTTTTAACGTTTTAATGACAGAACTCATGCAACAATGAACACACCAATGAACTTTTCTTCTAAACGAAGCAGAGCGTTCTAATTTCCTGTTATAGAGTTTCTTAATTTACTGCATTTTACCAATAAAAGTTAAATAATCATTAACTCATTTACATTTTTTAATATACACATTAAACATTTATTTTTTAGAGACTTCTAAATGTGGAGTCGCACCCAAAGGGGAGCCAAAACGACGAGTGTCCACCCAAAAAAATTTTTGTTCGACTTGCAAAACAAAACATGATAATTAACTATATTACATGTTAATTTTATTTTTACTGTACTCCACCCGGTCACTTATTATACCTTGAACAAGGCTTATTCCTGAAATCACATTACACCCCGCAACTACCATATATTTTTTCTGTGCTCTTTCATTTTAAAATAATTCTTACAAACACCACTTGTACACAACAATACCTAAAAATCACAATTAATATAAACAAATGGCCCTAATTCTTATAGATTAGATAAGAATCAATCACGCAGTTTCAGCACTTTCTTCCACTTCCTCATCTTCAATCTCTTCTCCCTTTAGCAATTTTTCAACACCTTTTCTCCTACATGAATTTAATATTAACTTCAATGCTGCCAATTTAAATGTTAGTAATTGGTAATATTTTAGCTTGTTCCGGTGTCTTATTTGCAAACATATAGAAGGCCAGCAATTTTTAAAATATCGATAATTTTGAAATTATTAGTATTGAATATAGAGATTAATAAATGTTTTTTTAAGAAGAAAAAGGTGTCTAAAGCAGATCCTTTTCTAAGGTTTCTACTTCTTCTAGGTCTTGGCTTACCTCAAGTAACTCCAAACAAAAAATCTCAACAATTCAAGTAAAGGGATCCCAATGACAGCATATGAAACTCCATCGGGTAACAAAGTGATATGTGAAAAATCAAGGAAATTTGGCTGATCAATCCATCAGGAAAGAATGTTGGTTCTATCAGTAGATCACCCACTTCGCCAAGTTAAACATTTACAAAAAACCTATTTTGACTTTCTAGTTCAGCAACGGCGCGAGGATTTAACCAAAAGTTAAAAGAATGAACGACAATACTGGATCTTTTTATTTGTCTTGAACTACGACCCTATCTAGATGTCCAACATTATTCTAATCACAAATTAAAATTAAATTAACAAAATATCATTTCAAATTGCTTTATTCCACAAACAGTGATTATTTTGAATAATACTTATAAACAATGTAGAAAGTCGATATTAACGCCTGTCCCTCTATTCAATTACTACAATTTATGCGATTAAGTCTCGAGCAACTTTAACGGTCTAATATATTTTCCGTTCAGATGTCTGACCACTGATAAGCCGCTTATCCTTAAGAGGAAACTCGGTAAGACAATGCCCGACGTACTTACTGCTGACTTTCAGGACTGTTTGACTTTTGGATTGTTACATCTACAACGGATGCAGATGTAAATAAGTATGTGTACGGTATTAGGTTGTATGTACCATCTTCAAGCGCGACACACGTACCAGTAATAATACGATATTCCTTCTACTTATTGTTGTAGGGCCAAGATATGAGAATGGGTTGGTCGAGAAATGATGTAGATTTATGCAAACACGTGTAAGCATGCATGCATATTGGTGCTGACGTAGAAACTAATCGGCTATGAGCGCACGTTATGTATTTCTTGAAATAAGTAATTTTATTTCGCTGACTCAGATAAGCTTATTTTAATTTTAATCGTATATTGGTATTTAGCAAAAAATTAATACATCAAGAGACAGGCTGAAGGAAATGTAAACCACTGCGAAGAAATTAAAAAAAAAGAGATTTGTACAATTAAAATATGACAAGAACCACCTCGTTATAAATAATCATGAAATTCATCTTGCCCAATATTCTCCAAATAAAAATGCGACCTTTAGGTTATTTTGACGTAATTTTATTGTATTTGCGATGTACACTGCCGTTCAGTGAAGTTCGGTCATACAATAAAAATCTATTATATCATACAGTATACAATTATTAATACATAAAATTAGAAAAATATTAAGCATACACTCTTTCCTAATGGGTTAAAGCCATAAATTATTATGTAAAGTAGAAATATTGCGACAACCGCAATAAAGTCCCTCTTATTATCATTCCAAGAATTTCTCTGAAGCACCGATCTTTTGAAACGGGTCGTTTGGGGATTATTAACGAACAATACACTTAGGAAATATACCGCAACATCACTCTTGTTTATTTGTCACAGGCGTAAAGATATAAATTTGCTTCATTTTACTGTTAAACGTGAGTTGGTGTGCATCTGTTGTTTTTGCGCGAAAGTTTTAAGAAAATTTACTTCAAAATGGCACGTGGCAAGCCTACCAGTGTATAAAAACGTTCACGCATTATTACGCTGTTTGAAGAAGGATATTCGGGGCGACAAATTGCTGAAAAAATAAATATGAGAAGTTCAACAGTAAATGACATCATAAAGCGATATCGGACAACTGGAACTATAGAAAATCGTGTTCGTCCTGGAGCATCTAGGAAAACATCAAAAGCTGAAGATTTGAGAATTGTATTATTAAGCAAACGCAATAGAAAATTAACAGCGCCACAAATAGCAGCCGAAGTCAATCGCGGCCGTGAAGAACAAGTTTCGGCGAGTACGGTAAAACGTCGACTTCAACAAGCGGACCTTCATGGACGCATTGCCATTCGAAAACCCTTATTACGTCGGGGCAACAGAGCAAAACGACTACAGTGGGCCCGTTCTCATCTAGATTGGTCGTTAGATGATTGGAAACACGTGCTTTGGACTGACGAGTCAAAGTTTGAGGTTTTTGGGCAAAATCGACGAGTTTATGTCCGAAGATCTAAAACCGAAAAGTGATCTCGAACTGCATTGTGCCTACAATGAAGCAAGGGCGTAGTTCTGTGTTAGTGTGGGGATGTTTCTCCTTTGCTGGGACGGAAGATTTATGCAGAGTGCAGGGTGTAACGAGGAAGGAAAATTATTTTGCAATACTCCAGAATCATGCAGTGCCATCAGGATTGTGTATAATAAGGCCGTAACTTTACATTCATGCATGACAACGACCCAAAACACACTGCGTTAGTGTGTAAGAACTATCTAAAGGAGCAAGAAGAACAGCACACCCTGAAAGTAATGACATGCCCCCCACGAAGCCCAGATTTGAACCCGATAGAGTTGTTGTGGGATGAACTGGACAGGAGGATACGAAAAATATGCCCACTTCACAAGAACATTTACGGAATATTCTGCAACATGAATGGATTAATATTCCACGATCCGTTTTAACAAAACTTATCGAAAGAATGCCTAGAATAGTTCGAGCGGTGATTAACAGCAAAGAAGGTTTTTTCGATGAAAAAAAAAATAATGTTCAATATGTTATATTAACCCAGAATAACTTGTTATTTATTTATTTTTGTCTTTTTTACCTGTACATACAATAAAATTGTATTTTGTTTTTAGTTTCGTTTGTTTCTGTAACCTTTTCATGTTTTTTACCAACCGACCGAACTTCTCTGAACGGCAGTGTATGTCTCTATAAAAGCAGTAAAACATCTTCAAGCGAATCGAAAGAGAAATATTTATTGTGCCACATCCACATAAGAGCAAATCTCCCGTAAATACGTCAGGAAGGAGAATGTCCAGCGGGAACAAGCGGAAGTCGATTGTTGCTTTCTGCAGCGAAAGCGAAGGTGCTCCGATCTTTAAAGAATGATCCCTTGTAATCCAGTTAGTCGCGACCGATTTATACCAGCAACCCCGCCGACGGCTACGCCTTAATTTATTTATCCTTTCCAATACACAGGATATCGAGGATTAGTAAGTTTTCATGTATGCGTTCAATGCACGTACGTATTCCCACATATATCTAAGAGCCATGGCATGAATGGTATTATAGTTTGTTTCAGGAAATACGGAGAGGTATCGGTTATGTTGAAGAAGAGTATTCGATTTGTTACAGATATTACTCATGGATTAAAATGTATTTGTATTTAAGCCCATCTGTGCAGGGTTTTAAATGGAAATTGAAGTTGATTTTAGTGTCTTTCTTCCTCGGGTTTTTAAACCCGATAACTCGGATTTTAGATCTTTAATGGAAATTTTTTCATGGAAATATGAAAATTAAGATTTACACTTGTTTCTAGTGTAATGTTCATAATTGCATTTATTGAATTTAGAAAACGTTTGTTTTCTAATGTTCCTTTTCATATTTTTAATGGATTGGAAAAAGATGGTTGTTTCAAAGAAGCAAAATTTAATAGCGTGGTCATCAGAACTCATCGTACTATTGCAAACAAAGAAGCTGCTTTGCAAATACGGATTGTTAACCGTGAACTAGTTAAACAAGTCCTCACGAGGCGGCTTCATTGCTCGTTTCATTTCCAAAAAAATGTGTCACGTATTAGAACAGAATTATTTACACCCTGTACAACATTGCGATCATTAATCTTGTTTATCAAAGGAGCAGGTTTTAGTCGCGATGTTGTTTTAAACCTACATAATACGCACTATTACCATTAATGTATAGGACAGGTATAATCGATATCACCTAATTGATGCATTTCCATTGCCCAATAAATTAACAAGCGACCCTATCGAATTTTCTTTGAAAACACTTTATTAAAAAATGTCCCAATGCTGAACATTATTCGAAGAATGTGCTACATACATGACGGCGCACCACCCTTCTCGCTTTTCTCGAAGAGCAAAGAAATTTTTCCAAAGACCATATGGAAATAGGTGGATGGGTCGTGGGAGACTCATGACCTACTCATAGTCCTAACCTTAATCCCCCCCGATTTTTCGTTTTGGGAAAAATGAAGCGTCGATTGCGTAGATATAGGATATATCTTGAAAACAAAAGGCTTACGCTTAGGCACTTAGCGTACAAGATGTTTTTTTTTGTTTTATTATTTTACGGTTCTCTATCACGTGGTACTACGCATTGCAATTTTTTCAATGTCACCTTGTAGATCATTAACATATGTAATGGTCCCAGATGAGATACCTGCGGAATACCCGATGCGATGCCACTGTCCTAGAGGGTTGGAGAACTTCTAATTCAGTAATTTATTAATAAGAATCTGATGGTCAATTTTGTCAAAAGCTTTGCTGTAATCTGCATAGATCGCATCCACTTGTATTTTATTCCAACGTGAACGTGAGTTTCGTCTCCGTGTTCCCGACCAATGAACTGTTTGAATTCCTCAAAAAATACCTTATAATTAATCAATTCAAAAATTTCAATCGAAACGCATAAAATAAACATATCGCTGTAGTTTTCAACTAAGACTGCATCACCACTCTTAAAAATCGGAACTCCAACACGTTTCCAAAGGGATGGGAATCACGTAGGGACCAGCGCATTTTCGTACCTTCAACTTAATTTTGAACAAATTAAATGATATAGTACTAAGAGTGGCAGTTACAACCTTGTTAATCCGATCGTCTATAAAACACCCGAACGCAAATTTTTAAGTACAACGGAACACTTCATTTAGTAGACTTGCTGATTTACTATCGTGCTTTCTTGAACAATTTTTTGGCTTATCCCCTCTAAATGTAGCACAAATGTAAGATATTGATTTGGTTGAGTGAATTCTCTTTGAATTATCGCCATTTTCATATATTAACAATTAAGTTAACAGAAATATTTGTACCCTTCTGTGGAAATTACAAAACCAATCTTCTTAAACGTAAAAGTGGAGCAGGATTATTACATACAACAAATAGCAACCATGATATCTGGCGTTGAAATAGATGTCTCTAATTCCTCTGCCTCACTAGGAGGTGACTGACCTATTCAAAACAAGATAAGGCAACACATAGACGCATGGTTGGATAGATATCTCGTATCATCCTATCAACGTACAAAATAATAATATTCGTTAAGGAAAGCACGTACATCGTACAAATATTAAATATTTCCAGAAAGACAATCATCAATCATTACATAAATATTTAACAGTTTTATATAGGACAAACAGAGCACCCCATCTACACAATGCACAATGTACAAAACACATCAAGCGATCTTTTTTCTATGTATATAACATGCATATAGATTTAAGTACTTTTGTAAATGTGTAATTTGTATGTATATATGTGCTTTATAAGGTACATTCGTGAAAATACGAAAATATAAAATAAATAGGCGATTCTCCAAATACACATAAATGTATGTATAACACCAATAGCATCGGTAAAAGCAGTATGGGCACTCTCTGCGCTGGGGAAAGAGAGAGAAAAGAAAAATAACAATATTTGAATATATTGTTGACAGGTGGGTTCTAGATCTAACAAATTTAATCTTAAATTCAAATTTGAACAGATCAAACGCACAGTGCGATGGGCCAATATTTAGATATTTGCTCGGGTACACAACTTGTTGACTGCGTAAATATAAGAGCGCATTGTTTCCCTTTTTTTTTTATTTAACACGTAACATAATTACTCTTTATATAATATTGATACAGGCGTTCTGTGTACACACGGCCCTCTCTCTACAATAAAAATTCTGTTTGCTCTTCGGCGAAATGTTCTCGTTTTTTTGGCGCAGATTACGGAAACGGCATTAGACCGACGCGACGGTGGCGACGGCAACGGTGGCGTTGAGCAGCGCACCCCCGTCGGTCGCCGAAACGATTCCGTTATGCGTTGGGAATATTTTCAGATAGGCAACGGTAAACAAGAAAGGAAAAATATGCTGTTTAGCTTTTTTTTAATCTTTATTGACGCTTACGTTGCTGATTCTTGTCATACTTTCGAGCTTCAACGCCCTGAATGTGAAAAATCACTTGAAAGAATGATATTATTGTAGAAAAAATATTAAAATTATGTAACCGGCCCGCAGATTTTTTGGTAATTTTTACATGTTCTTGTCGCAGATAGTGTTTCAAAGTTGTGGTCAAGTTTCTATTGTATTGTTTGACATAAATGTGTTTTTGTCGAGATGTGAAGGCCAATTTTTTACACAAAATTAATTTTTTCAACATGTTTGTTTCTGCACAAAGGTTTTAACCAAATATACTGAAAACTAACAATGTGATACGTAGGTATTGACAGAGACTACTGCGACTGCATTCGTTTTCCCCGGTCTTCACTGGTTATTTTTGCGGTATAATACGGTCAAAATTTTAGCAAATTCTCCATATATGTAGCTTAGTTTGATATATCTGCCCACCCTTTAAATATAATTAGGGTGTACAAATAAAAAGACACAATTTCTGATATTACTTATACAAATGCAATCTTTAGAATAATATTGTTGCATTTCTTCACACAGAAGTTAAGTACATTATTGTACCAATCTTTATAACAAATCGTTGGCTAAGTTTGTACAAGTGTTCACAACACAGCTATAATCGAGTAGTAGGTATTTACGCAAGTTGTAGCCAGTCGTATATCTACAAACAAATCGTAGTTAATTGTTCTATAATTTTTTTTTTACTTTGTCACCTCATGCGCCGTTTTCATTGATTTCATTCTATTCTATTTTCTATAGCTTTTTCAACGGTTTCCCTTGTTTGTACTTATTAAGTGAATGAAACCACCGGAATCCTGGAGCAAGAAATGTCGGGATACCGAACCTACCGAAGAAAACCTCTTGAAACGAAATGACACGAAATTTTAGAAAATGAAGAAATGGAGTACTCAAGCACGCTGTCTAAGAAGCGCTTCCCTACATTATTGTCAAAATTCTTGGCTCGCGTATAAGAAAACGCTAAGAAAAGAATCCATAGACGCTTCCAAAGCCCCTTCCTGGAACCAGAGAAATCTAGTAAGAAAAAAGAAAAGAGGAAAATGCAAAAAATTCAAGCCTGAAAAGTTGTAGAGTGCTACGAACCTACACATACCAATCTTGCGGAAATGACGAAAATCCATCCTAGTTAATTTGGCAAAAAGTGAGGATGCTGATGTAGGTGCTTCAACAGCTGGTACCGCCCCACAACACAATCCAGGCCTATAAATGATGAATATTACAAAAAAATTTGTTAAAGAGGTCATGATGATGTCAACTCAAAGTGTAGGCTATGCCTCATACTTATAATCAAAACCATTCCTATTGTTAGATGTCAAAGGAAATGTTTATTCGGTATTTTTTCACTGTATTTCTCCACTCTTTTACCCTTTGTCAACTTGATTGCTTCGTTCCACCCCATGCGTCGTTCTTCAAGTATATTATTTATTGCACTATTCCACGTTTTCTTTGATCTCCCTTTTGTTCTTTTCGTCATCGGTCTCGCCTCCCATATAGCTTTCACAGGTTTTTCTTCTCCCATTCTTATTAAATGACGAAATCATTTCAGCTGCTGCTTCTCGATCGTCTTTATTAGAGGCTCTATTTAACTCTTCTCTAATTTGTTCATTTTGTATTTTAAACATAATCATTTTTGCGCCATTACGTAATTACTTATTGCTAAAAAATATCTTGGTGAAAGCATGCGATACTTTTACTGCGTTGTTCATTTTTTCGTTTATTTCTTCCTTCATTCCTCCGTTGCTTTAAAATGTACTTATTTTGCTTGTATTTATCTTCAAATTTCTTTTGCTCAGTTCCTCTTAACATTTTAAAATTTTCTCCTAGTTGAAAACTCACTCTCCGCACATATCGCCAGATTCGCACTCCGCAAGTTTAGCCGGTCTTAACCTCCCATCCTTTATTCCCTTTATGTACTTTCGCTTTAAGTTTTTAAAACATCGTCCGTCGGCTAAACAATCTCTCTTGGTATTGTATCAAAAACGTTTTCCAGGTCCAAAAATACCTTCTTCGATGTTTCCTCTACCATCTGTCGTAATGTGAAAATGGAATCTTGTGTGCTTCTGCCTAGTCTAAAGCCACTTTGTTCCTGCTTTAGTTGTTCTTCTATTTTCATTCTCAATTTTCCCTCTACAACCCTTTCGTACAACGTAGCTGCTACACTCATCACAGTTATGCCTCCGTAATTACCACACTCTTTAGTGTGCCTTATTTTATGTACCGGCCAACTTTCCATTCATCGGGTATTTTTACATTATTCCACATTTAATTGAATAACTTTGTTGATACCTTTCAGCGGCTTACTAAATTTAAAAATTGTAACAACACCGTTGAGTGGATCCAGTACTCAAGACACTAAAAGTGAATTTGTGTTTTGTACAGCGAAGGAAATAACTCTACTAGTTCCTCCAACATTTTGTTGTCCTTCTTGAAAACTCTTTGATTAATAAACAGTTGAAATGTGAACTTCGTGCTACCGAAAATAATTAAAAAAGAAACACTATAACCAAAACATGTTTTAGTTATTGTTTCTGGGCATTTTCTGAGAATATTTATTCCATCCTTTATTTTTGACATACATATAGCATAATTTGTGTTGTGAGTAATGGTAATACTCAAGCACATAACAAATATATCAAGTAAAAGCGCCATTGTAATAGAAGCAATCATGTTTTCTGCTTGAGCAATTCCATTATCGTCAAGTCATTCGAGAAACCGATGAAGCGTTTTATTATATGAATGGGGTGCTTACAAACAACTAGCATGCTCGTTTGAGTTTTAACCACAGGTCGGACTAAATCATCTGGAAAATTCATTCATTGGCAGGAAGGTGTATGTAAGAAATAGAATGGAATTTTTTTGACATATGACGAATCTTTTAGCTACTTATTGTACTTCTTTAAATTTCGCTTTTTAGGTTGATTTTTTCGGAGATTCAATTTAATTTCCTTGTATTCGTATTAGTTGTAGTATTTTAAGCAAAGGAAAAAGCCAATCGCTTTTTGCAATATTTTGCATACGTACGAATCCAGCCTAAAATTTTTTGGAATGGAATGGATTCCTTATTAAAATGTTATTATTTCTAAAATGATGAATTAAGAAAGCAAATTAATAAGATTATGGCTGCGGTGTGCAATATAGGCACGCGTTCGATAGAGAATTGACCGGCGGATCGATTGCGACCAAGCAGAACTCTAGCTCTTTTTTTGTGGCGGATATATCGGGCTTCAAAGTTGAAAAAAGGAATTTTCACTTTTCAAGTTTGAGACGCCCTAGCGTCGGAACGGTTAGAGCTAAGGAATTGACATTTCCCTCCCGTAAAGCGCTTGTCGACACCTTTCGAACGAGCCCAAACTTATCCCCTCGTCCGGTTGCCGAAATCTAGAAAAAATTAGTAGAGTAAAAATTTGAACCCAAAGTGATGAAATTTTTGAAAGGCCAAAAGAAAAAATACAGAGTTTCACCGATCTAATGGCGCTAATCGATGGCCCTATGGTCGCATATGTTCCGCATAAAATTTCAGCCCGCTACCTTTAACGGCTTAGGAGATTCGGGCGTTTAAAATTTTCGGAAACTTCGTCGGAAACGTACGAAAAATCGACATCGCTCTGATTTTCGTCGATTATCTCCTCAGATATGCATCTGCGGTATGCAATGTTGGCACGCGTTCCATACAAACTTCTCAAATAATTATCATTATGGAAAAATCCAGCTCTTTTCAGGACTTCGTGTCTTTAAATCCAAGATCGACACCGACAATACCTGATCTGTACTGCGCTTCCGAAGAGAGCACTTGCCTTCAACGAAGGTAAGGATGAAAAGGAAAAGGATTACGTAATATTTTATACAGGATGTCGTTAAAATAAGGGGCTAAAAGACTGGAAATCTTTATGAAAATGCAAATAAGAGCTTTTATCTCCTGTATATAACCATTCTGTTTGGTTGATAAGTACCCATCACAGTATGTTCTCTTCTTAAGGCGCAAGTCAAACCATATTATAACGTCTTCTTTCCCGCTAGATGGCATTAGCCAGCGAAACCTACAGTGACATTGGAACATATTTAACGCCATGAACGTGTTCCTACAGAGAAAAATGAGAAAAACCAACTCCACTTTTCACACTATTCTTAAGTTTTGCTATTACAGGAATAATGATAAAATCCTTCTTCTTAAACGAAGCTTGGTTCCACATTAATGGTTTTATTAACAAACTAACTATGCGTATGTGGTCATTGCATTCTGAAGAGGGGGATGTTTGGAGAGCACCATTAGTTCATTACATTTTCATTAAATTCATTATATTTTATTGCAATCTTTCCTGAACCAATTGCATGGTAACGAAATAATAGATGGATACTTCCAACTAGCTCATAAAACACCGCAAACAATGAATAAACAATTGATAACCGTGTAATAGGTTTTATGACTGAAGAATACAATTCTCAAAGATACACCACACACAATATTCAGCTTTCATAACTCCACAAATCTTCAAACCGTAAAGGTGGAAACGCAGTTAATTGTTCTCCAACATGATTAGTGACTCTAGATCGTACCCATCCCACCAGAAAATCTGCCACCGATCCTGGTTAACAAGACCCTTGTTAACAAATGTGGTTAAATGTGTCAACAAATTGCAAGAATAGATCCAGTTCCAAATTAAAATTAAATTAATATACGGACCTAAACTCGATGCTAATTGGCTTCTTCCTTTAAATTTCTATCATATCTACGTGTTTCACGGACACACGCTGCGTATGAGCCATCTCTTTTCACCGCATGCGTCTAAACGGACAGCGTTACCAATCTTAGTTCGCGAAATCTAATTTAAATAGGAGAAAGGCGGTTTTATAATTAACTTTTTGTAGAACGTCGGAATCCAACATTCCTCCTAGCTAACAATACTAAATAAATAATCCGGTACAACGGGGCGCGCCACACCGCCGTACAATAAGCGGAACAAAATTCAAACGTAGAAATTATCTGCAAATTGTTTATATAGTACTACGTAAAATGTATTGTGGAAGAACCGGCGGCCAGATACCAAGGTCTAATGCAAATAATTCTCTCGGTTCTCGAACAAAAGCGCCGAGAATCGGTGGATATTTACCGAATAAAACTTGTGTTATTCTTACTTTACTACGCTGGCGCACTCTATGTGGCCATTACGTGCATGCAGGAATCAAAATGGAGTTGGTATCCGTGTATAATGTAGTTGAGGAGAAGGTGGAGGAATTCGATTCTGGTAACGCCTTGATCGTTATGATTCACTTATTTTGCGAACTTAGTCAAATAGAAGGAAAGACGTGAGAAAAGAGACGTATCAAATTACGACGAAGAGATGACCACTAATACCGTCAAAGTTTTAAATTTACCTCTTTAGTTAACTTATACTACTTAATTCAATATCCCGTATTGTGGCGGCTCATGCGAGCCTCTTCATCTATTTTTAAAGGCTAGAGCCGCCACTGCAATAACATAAAAAACTTAATTGAGAGGGTATTGTTTTTTTCTAAATGATTTCCCATGTTGGTATCTGACAGTAAAAATAAAAGATCTTCAAGTTTACTTACATACTTCTACCTTTCAGTGTAGAGTCCGGCCCTGTTTGCCTTTAACAAAGTCCTTTCATTTCTTTCTATCTTCTGCTAAAGTTTTTGAACTACTCCGCTCGTTACCTGTATTATTCAGCACTTTAACTTTTTTCCTCATCCCATGTTTCTCTTGGTTTCCCTTCCCTCCACCATTTTTATTTACTTTTGTTTGCCATATCCTTTCAACTGTTTCTTTCCTATTAGAATTAATTATCGACTACTCTTTTTCCCCAAAACTTAAGTCCCTTTTTGAATCCCCACTCATAATGTTCTACAAAGGTGGTTACGTCAGTTCATCGTTTTGTAATTGTCTTTGCGCTTATAACTAACGGCGCCAAAATACAATTTCTTAAGCTGACACAGTTTCCTTAATAACTGTCGCAACACTGAAATGCATTTATGAAGTTTCCAAATAAATAATTAAACAGGAATCAAGATTGCACTAACCTATAATACTGCTCATACCTTTGTGGTTGCTTTGAAACCACTTTAACCATTTACTGTAATTGTTTGCACAAAACAATCGGGGATAGTGGTAGACCATAAAAGGTTACAACCAATGGTAATTGAAGAATTACCACTGGTTGTAACAGTTATATGCAGATGACTTAATTTTGCGTGTTGCTTCAGAAAGCGCCTTAAAAAAACATTTCAGTTTGCAACCGGAGTTAGCAAAATAGGATATGAGTATAAATAAGGGAAAAACGGAAATAATGGTCATAGATGTAGAAAACACAGTATCAAATTTAACACGAAATACAAGCAATAAGAAAAATAAAATACTTGGGATCCGTGATCGAAGGAGATGAAAAAATTGACGTGGAAATCAAAATAGAGCCATGGCAGCTAACAAAGCGTAATTTACTTTAGTGAAATCCTTTATGACTAAGAAAGAGGTTAGCAGGATAGGAAAAGTCTACGAAACCCGATCGAAAAATTGAATTTTTACGTACCACAGAGAAGACCAATCTGCCTTGAATCAAGCACAGGACCGGTTTGTATGTACGCAAAAAAATATTTGTGTAAATGTTTGAAATAAATGAAAAATCTTGAAAAATCAAACAAATATCTCCTTAATTCTCGTAGTTATTTCCTTGTTATTAGTATTAAGCTTATTATAATTTAGGTTGAGATCTTCAAGGACTCGGAAATGCCCTTTAACATCCCCAGGTCGCAGTCCCCTAAGATATTAAAAAGGACTTGATAACTTGGACTAACTATATATTTCGATGCCTTCAAATAATAAAATTTAACAAGTATTTACCAACTTATTATCCCAAACGCACAAAGTCACTGGATATAAACAGATAAACCCAGCTTCTGCTACAAATCACGTGCGTCAAATGAACAATTTTAACCAGAAACAAAAGACAAGGAATGAAAAACGCGCAACGCGTATGTGAAAAACGAAGATCAATTAAGTTTGTAGCATACTCGATTTAAGAAAGACATATACTTAACTCAACCTAAGGAAAACTCCAAGAATTCAATTTCTTGTTGCTACGACAACGTAATTACTTATTTCTAGCATATTTATTATTTATAAGTAAATAAATATAAGTAAATAATAAATATTTCATTTCAGTAAATATTGTTCAAATAAATATATTTATTTGTCCCAAAAGAAAAAATACACTTTTCTGTGTGTAGCATACTGGAGGTAATAAGCGCGGATAAAATGAGAAACACAGAAATAAAAGGAGCACTTGAAGTAGATTCTGTAGAGGATACAGCAGAATTTAGGTTGTAGTCAATTTGATATTAAACGTAGTAATTTTATTATAAGCAACCATATAAGGCATAAACCATAAATAAGTCCGCATAAAGTTAACATTGATCTCTTGGCTGTAACTTAAGAATACGCGGCGAAGGTAGCAGCTTTGGTAATCACTTCACATCGTGATGGCATCGATATTTTCTCTCCCAATTATACGTAGTTAATCAAATGTCCCTCTTACTCAACCTGTGCTTTATACGTATTTAAATGTAACCTCCTCTTACTTAATATGAGCACATTTTTCCTTAAAAAAAACGTTGCGTTAGTCTTTCGCAAGAAATCTACTGCTGCTACTTATCATCGCAAATAATAAATTCATGTTTAATACACTTACACCGTAACTTTGAATACTAAAAGCGACTTACCCAATATCGGTAAGCATTCTCCCTTGTTTCAGTCGCTGAAAATTATAATTCAGCACCAGATCGACTAAAAACACCCTGACAATTTTCCCTGTGCGTATGCCCGCTGTACACTTTGCTGTGTTGGTCCAATTTACGACAGGTATCTCCTCAAGAAACGATTCACTTATTGGTGCGAGCTGGGGCGGGATGTTGCCAGTGTCCCATTTCTGTTTAAAGCTCTTTATGAATCATCACCTTTTTGAAACCTAGTTCTGCAATTTCTTGCCATGTGGCCACTTTGAAAACATCTGAACCGTTTGATTTTTTATGAGTTGTCTGACACTACCTTCAAATGTGTCCGGTTTTTCCACAAATATAAAATTTTACTTATGATTTTCGTAGATTTCCCTTTCCTTCTGATCGACCAATTAATTCGTGCTCATTATTCCATCTTTCATTCCGTCCTCATTAGTTGAATTTTGCGAAACGGCGGTCCTATTTGGTGGTTTAATTGTATGGTTGGTTAATTCTTTCCCGGCTTGTAGAGGTTCGCAAAAGCATTTCGTTCATTTCTACTCTTACTGGTTCAACTTCAATTACTTCTTTGGTTGTACTTACGTTTGCAGATATTCGCCTTTAACGCCAATGTAAAATTGCGTTAGTAGCTGATCCTCTAGTACAGCAGATCTTCTTTGGCTCAATTGTTCGTCCTTATTTAACCTCACAATAGCTAAACTGGCAATTTTTAACCTCATATTCCTTTACAGTTTCCCCGTGTCTTTGAAAACATGACGCAAAAGTCTGTCCTGCCAATTGTAAACTTGGATCTACACAAAATTCTTTCAATAATGTTTTCCGAAAATTCGTCCAGGTTAATTTACATAACATCTAGATTGGCTCTCAAAAACTGCTTAGCATGTCTCTTCAACTTAATTCCTGCCTGAGTTAAGTCAACATTAGCAAGCAGATCTGTTCTTGTAATTAATCCAGCTTCCAAACAAATTCTACTTAATACCCCCTGACTTTTTTTTTACAACTACTACGGGATTAATACATTTTTGATCATAAGTCAACCATCAAATTGTATTGATATAAAGTTGGCGCTACGAAAGCACGGTCGTTTACTAAACATTCGCTTTTTGATAGTATTTCATATACAAAACAAGCTTTTTATCGCATTCATGCAACTTAATATTGTGCTAATATTGAAGCTTTGCTCAATCATTTTATATTACAATTATACGCACTAGATTGGCCGGCGCTTTGCTTAAACCATCGTTAATATTTACAATACGCTAGGTATAATAAAAATAAACCTTTCGGATTGTTCAGAAATAATACCACAACATTAAGAACGTGTTGTACAACCAAGAACCTACTTGTTTGCCAAGCAGTTCCGCACGTTATGCCAACAAAAAAAAGATATTATTAAGCAAGCTCAAATACTAAAAAGAAAAATAAACCTGTCGTTCACTTCCTCTCGAATCGAAATATGAAAAAAAAAGCTTGCAAATGAAATAATCCACTGTGGCCCCCAGATTTTTCCGGCAAATATTTTAAATATTCACTCATCGTACATCTCAAACATTGACTTTGGTTCCCTTCACGCAGCTTACGCCGACATTTACTAAAATAATTTATTTAGCAGGAAAATGTATAACTGTCGGTAAATATTTCCTTTTGCCAAACGGCGGGATACTTTCGTTTTGTATACTCGACAAATACACCTAACGCTTGTATTACGTTCCTAAGGTTCGTACGTAAAATTCCGTTCCGCTCACACCAGCCAACCCCTAAAGAAACGCTACATCGTAACCAAACAACTGAAGACTTTATACGCAGTGGGTATATCGTAACAGTGGCGTCCGTTATTTTATTATACTATTTGGTGGGGCGAAATAGATGTAAGATGTAGGTTATGAGGAAGGAAGTACTTTAGGTGTTTTCAGAAAAGAATAATTTGCATTCAAGAAATATTGAAGAGATACAAAAACAATTAAATTTAGGATTTTGCATGCTTCGAACCAATTGTCGAAATATTTTTTGAACGCTTTGGCAACTCTTGAGGTGATAAAATCGACGTACTTTGTGAGAACTGCCGTTGTCGTGATGAAGGATGATGCGACGTTATCGATTGTTTTTCCTGATCTCACCAATGACTTTTGGCAAACAAATTATTCACCATACTTCAGTATGGTCCTCGCTTCTCCAAAGCGATTTTAGTTGGATACTGAAACAGTTGGTGGTTGCATAAGTTTCCGATTCGTCTCTGTCGAATTCTTTGACACGAAGGGGTCAAATTATGCGCGATGCATCGGAAGCGTAGGCAAGAGTATGGCAAACAACACAAAAGTATCGGCTCACAGAATGGTGATCGTTCGGTTTGCGGTTGAAAATGAGGATCGACGTATCCCCGAAACAGCCGCGCCGAATTATTCAATTAAAATTGTGTAGTGCGGAGTGTGCCAAGACTTTTGTGTCATTTGCCATCTAAATATTCGTATAAAATCGAATGCAGTAGAAAGTATTAAATATTAAAAATAAGGACCGGAAGAATATGGAGTTAAAACTAGGCTAGGACGCAGAGAAAGAAAGAATTAAAGAAACATACATTACGAGAATTAATTGTAAACAAAAAAAAATGCAGAATTCTACTTTATACAAATTATTCTTCGCCGTAAATAAACCTAATAACTGCGCCACTGACCGCGTGAGTAATACGGCGCGTACTTTATCGTTTTCCTCTTTCTCTCCTACGTTCGTTCATCATTTTTTACCTTCCTCCAGACCACCGTTTTATTTTTAAGCCGCAATGGACGGCCTCTCCGCCATGTGTACAGTGTACATATTTATTTTCGCATCGCTTGCGTTCCGTTTATTCTATTTTACTATTTTATAAATTGACACTTTTCACGGCCGTTTCGCCGACCCGCCCGTTCCCCAATGATCTGCGAATAAATACGAACTGCGCTGTGTTTTCTTCATCTTCTTGACGTGTTCCATTGCTTTTTTCGCGTTACCGTGGTTGTGCAAATAATACTCGTAACTCGAAATTCATTACAGGTGGATATAAAAAGAAGCCATAAAGAAGAAGAAAAAAGATATATTTATGAAATATATACAGGTGTATTTTAAATATGAATCTAAAATATAACACACGTGTATAAATAGCCTAAATAATAAAAAAACAAAAATTTGAAAACAAGTTATTTTCCACAAATTTGCTTTCACAAAATATTTTCCTCTACTTCAAGGCTTCCACGCGATTTATCATTTAAGCACGAACTCCCTGTAATTTTCGTCTATTAACGCCAGCACGCCAGTGTGAATATGAGCCACAACATCTTCAGGATTGATACCAGGTTCACGGTAAACTTTTTCTCTCAAACAGCTCCAACGATAGTGGCCTCTCAGGGAAATTTTCGTTCAGGAAATTTCCATAATGTGCCGATTCACCATAATGTTGTCCAAGCAAATTTAAAGACATTTTTATGCTGAAATCAAGTATAGTTATTATTTACAATTAATTTTTTACATTTTATTTGCACTCAATTTTTATTTTGTTAAATAATTTCTGAATAGCCTGTAAATACCTTTGTATCGAAAAGTATAAATTTTGTCAATTAGTCGAACTGCAATTT
The DNA here is from genome assembly GCA_902654985.2 of Oryctes borbonicus. NCBI lineage: Eukaryota > Metazoa > Arthropoda > Insecta > Coleoptera > Scarabaeidae > Oryctes > Oryctes borbonicus. Next base: position 2,590,544 of record LR736869.1, on the reverse strand, counting down.
ATGAAATTGTTTTATTGATACCAAGAAACGCAAACGTCATGCCGAAATCGACTATATAAGCCGCTTAAGTTCTTGATTTCAGCAGGCTGCTGGTCGGGTCGTCCGTTACCTTACACGGACGACTCCTGCTGAACAAGATCTTAGAAGGTAGTTCGCGTCGCTCAGATTACTCAGACTGACGGGGCCTATGTTCTAAGCTCTAGGGGTACATTGCTCTCGGTCTACTTTCGTTGGCTGACTTGGAACACTCATGTCCACCGTTCCGCTAACATCGTTCAGCTGTTTGAATCCGAAGCCAGCGTTTCTTGCCCCAAAACTTGTAAACAAAATTATAGTTTATCATTTTATAAATTTTATATCGTATTAGAAGAAGAAGAATCATTTTAAGAATAAAATAAGTAGATAATTAATAAGTACTTTATTTTCATTTATTTTACAAACACATTGTGAGTTTAAGGCATCAAAAGAAAATAAATAAAGTCAATTCTTCGCATTTGTGATGAGCAGTTCAGAGAAAACGTACGCCTCACAAATTTAATCTGTGTGTTAATGCAGATGCACGTATGAATTTAGTAGCTTAAGTAAAATTTGTGATCCAATTACATTATTATGTAATAACCCGGTTCAAATGCTTATTGACCATCGTCCTTAATTAGATCTTGGGTGTATAAATCGGATGTTTTCGTCCCTCTATTGATGCAGATTACGAGTATTTATGACACTTGCCTCAGTAAATGTGGATTCAGTACTCTACATAATCTCTTCAATAAAATGTAGATTATTGTCTACGCTGTATAACAGACATCTACAAAAATTAACTCGAACCTTCCTATCACCGTAAAACTAGAACATTTTCAAGCCTACATGGATAAAGACTATTGGTCCTCAATAATGGATATAAGTTTGGAACGGTACGATCCGAAAGCTTGACTTAGTTCCACCTCAACTAATTGAAAAATTTGCTCTTCTTGATCGACGCTCAATGTAGATTAACATTCTGATTTTGTGAAGGATTTAAATTACCAGTTTCCAGTAATCTTTCTTCTATTCGTCTTATAGTTTTTGTATCAGCGTGCCGACGATATAGAAATTTTTCCGCATATATTTTACATGTTTCACCTATTCTTAACCTTAACTATGAAACTCATCCGAAAATACCTTTAATGGTAAATGTTTGGGAATCTGGAGGAAGCATCCTTTAAAATTTAAAAAATGCGTTAATAAACATCAACTGTAATTTAAATTATTGATAAGTTTGGCAGTCAATAAATTTTGAACGTAATTTGAAGTTTTAATCTTAGTTTTAACTCTCAGATGTAACTGCAACCAACAACAAAAATAAAAAAAAAGCATGTCCCCTCGATTACGTTCTTTTTATGATCATTTATAAAACGAAAATAATGAGAAGATACTAAAGAGCTCACTTTGAACAGTTCTACCAATTTCAATTTATCAGAAAACCACCGAGGTTTGCTCTAAAGGCTTTCGACAAATGGTAGGATTTCCGTGATGCACGCAGCGAAATAATAAACTAAACATTGTTTTCGTTATGCGTCGGAATATTAAATATTGGTTGTGTACTAATTAATGACCTGTGCAAATTAAATCCATCCAACGGCTAACGTACCTTGCAAAATTAACTCTGTGTTATGTCTATGTACATAAATAATTACTAATAATTATAAGTACTAGTTAATTACAAATAACTATATGTACTCAGCTAATATAGTTACATATGTAAATGAAAAAATAACACCAAATTAAATTATAAACGGAATAATGTAGGACTTGATCAACACTAAACAACTCTGACATCTGAGAAAATTAAGAAAAATGAGAGAAATTAAAAATAATTCGTTATAAGGAAATATTGTTTCCCCGATACAGAAAACAGTGCTTTTCTTTTCTTGGCCGAAAGAAAAGCTCAAAAGCATGTACGAGGAGTTCCTCTAGTTGCATCGATCGATATATAAAAGAGGAAAAATTCTGAAAATTTCGTAACATATCGAAACATACATACACTATTAAACTAAAATATTTGCAATTACCTAGAACTTCTGATTATACCGGAAGTAATTCTCAATTTTATCATTTTAAAAAGAACATTCTATATATTATTACATTTTTCCTCCTCCTAGTTCAACACAACAAGGCTTGTTTACTCAAACAACTATGTTGCTATTTTAACCATATTTGAAATTTTTGCATTTTTTTAAAATTTTTGACGAGTGTATGTGAACTTTTACAATAATGAAAGCATTGTTGAAGTGAATTGCGTCCGACGATTACGGTTAAGCTCTCAGATGGAGAAAGGGTCAAATCCCATTTCTTTTTTTAATCTAACTACTTATGTTTCTTATCAAGTTAATCATAACTGTTAGAAAATCACCCAATGCGTGAAAATTTGCCATGAAACCGTAAATTATGTAAGCTTAGAATCTAGGAAGTACGGTACCGTATTCAGTCGTTAATGTCTTCCGCCTATATTTGAAAATACATCGTGTTGTGATAGCTTTCATTCTCACAACATTAAAAATGCTCTAAAATGGAACAAATGATATTAAAATATTACTAAATAGAATTATTTTATAACTACTCGGTTTCATTCAAAGACAAACGACGAATATTACAGAGAGACTGAAATTAGTGGTTTTTTAAATAATAAAAAATATTTTTTAAGATGGCAAAGCTAGATACGGTGATTAACACCAGAAATTCCGAATTTACTAAAACACACTTGTACCAAAGCGCATTTAATAAAATCCAATCTGAAAATACTAACAATATGAAAATCTGGCTGCATATAAATCAAAAAATCTTACCATGTACCGGGTGTTCTAAGCAAAAAATTCGAAATAACATCTTTTCCGATCGGCCTTTGTTTCGAAGATATCGAGGCACGAACTTTTCTGAACTTACTTAATTTTTGTCTATAAAATTAATAAACAAATCACGAAAATTGCTTTGAAACAAAAGACTTATTTACTTGACACTTATCAGATACTTGGGGTAGTGTTCTTAATTGTTGGCGTAAAAAAAGATACAAATTTCGTCAAGAATGCAGTTCAGAAGAGAAGTGGAGAATATTTGACATTATTTTTGTTTAAGGGTTTTGCAGCGGCAATGCTCTAGAAAGTTGTTGGGAATATCAAAAAAGATTTTGGTAATAGACGTTGTGCATTTTCCAATGTACATCAAAGACTGCGACAATGTGGAATTGGTGTAAATCTTCGATACAACGCTGCAAGAGAAGAATGAGTCATTCACGCGGTGCTTCGCAAACCAGGTATTAGAACCAGAAGAATTGCCTCCCGCTTGCAAGTTTCTCAAAACTTCGTTTGGACGACTTTAAACAGAGAAGTGTTACATCCTTACCATTATCAACGTATCCGTGTTTTACAACCAACAGATGAAGTACAAAGATAGGCATTTTCGCGATGGGTTCTCTAACAGCACGGGCGAGATCCCAAATTAATTCGTTCCATTTTGTGATTCGACGAAGCTACTTTCACTAAAGACAGTGTCAATAACTGTCATAATAAGCACGAATGGTCAGTACAAAATCCGCACGCATTTTGAAGACATCTCAGCCGTACTCCTACTGAACGTAAACACCACAATTGGGTCTCAAGATCAAGAAACATTTAGTACCATAAGGGAAATTATTAGTTGCTCTAAATTATTTAATTTACTGATATTGATCACTTATATACCTTTGAACGAGCAACAATAGTTTGCTCAACAATTTGGCTTACTGTTGGTAAGTATTTGGGGAAAAATATTAATTTTTAATTTCTATTCCTCTTCCGCCATTTCTCCTACTCTTTCAATAAAAATCATTTTTGCACAAAGTTTCTCTTGTCTTCAGTAAATGGAATTCAACAGGATTTTCAGTTATAGTGCAGTGAGATGTTGATTTCGTCTTCCTTGGCTTCTTTTTTACCCATGAGACTTCTACACCGAATCAATAATACAAACATTCACTACTGAGGACTCAATTTTATTGGGATCAAAATATAACAAATATTCCTTTGCTTACAGCTAAAAATAGTTCTTATATAACGGGTAATTGAATCCCTTTTTTTTTGAAGGAAAAGGTGTAATGATGTGTAATGATATTACCAGCGATACCGTCTGTGTTGTAAAACCAAATTAAATTAAAGAAAATTTTGAAATTATAAACTTTATGCTAAATTATTTTGAATAGGGTTCGAAGGGGTTGTAACTGATTTTGCAATAGATTTATAATGTTTCCGGAACGATGTTTATCTACCTTACAGATTTTTTCATGATTTTTCCAATTTTCCTATACCTCTCCCATTAACAAATTCCTTTATAAATTTCAATACGCTGAATCAATTATCTCTTAATTTTTATCTCTGACGGTAAGCGAGCTATGAGTTTTAGAATGTTGGGAAACTTTAATCCCTATCTTTAGCCTTTTTCGGGGTGTAATTCGAAAAATAAACGAGATTGGTAAGTGAGGGTGGCGGAAATCGATTCTCCGAGTCAGATTTTACTCAAAAGCATGCGATTGAAGTCTATATTGCGCTGAAAAGTCCTCAAGGAGACTTAAAAAAAGTGTTGGCTTTATGTTGGAATTTATTAACAATTCCAAAATTATTAATTTCGCGAAGAAATCATTTGACGGTACTTAGGGAAGATTTTTGTACTTAAATAAACGCGAAATTAAAAAAAAAATCAAAATTTAAACTTAAACATTTTATTACGAAGGTACAAATGAAACGACTTCGTATAGGTAAATTTATTTATTTAATATTGTTAATATGAACATTTTAATTGGAGTAATAAATCCCACAGACCAAAAAAGAGTTGTTTTCAGTTTTACCTAAACGTAAAGTTCTATTAAGGACCGGGCCTTATGGAAAATATAGCTGTCTTGACCAGATTTTCTCTTAAACGCCCGTTACAGTAATGCAACAAATGTTTTATTCTGAGTGTCGTGCAGGAGTACGGTTTAGTCCATCTAATAACTGCAACTGTCTTCGCCCAATATGCAAAGATAGTATTTACCGAAAATATAATTAGTTCAATAAATAAACTAAAGTAGTAAATTTCTTTGATTTGGTGCTCGTCACCCTTAATGTTCATTTTATCATTTTTTTTTTGTACTTGACGCAAACTCTTCAACATTAAAAATACATATACTTATGATAGCCTTCCGGTTAAAGCGGTGTATAGCGCTGGCGACCTACATCCAATTATCGGTATCGAAATTATCGTTGCCCACGGTAATTTGATTCAATAGCATAAGAAATTTCATTAAAAATCTAGGTCATGAGGGAAGCTCTTTAGCGTTCTTGTTTACACGGAATTTTATACAAGAAAGTTTAAGCATGTAAAGCAAGTAAGTGCTCTTTTATCAAAATCGATTTACGACGTCGTATAATTTTTTAATGGATAAAATATTTAAACCAAGTTCGACGGCTTGAAATTACCGCTAAGTGAATAACATAGTTAGATGAAGCGGTTGGTAATCTGTTGGTTTTTTTATTGCAGTCAGTTTAATTTTTTATATAAAAGTAATTTGCTTAATGTACGGTAAATTCTTTCAAGAGAAGAGATAATTCTCTGGTATTCAAAGGTTTCCACGTAACCATTTTCGTTTTCTTGTACTTACTTGATTGTTAGCATGTTTGAAAAAATTCCTCTTTCATTCATATTCTTCAAATAAACGCAGAAAATTAAAGGTATTAGAAAAGTTGTGATATAGTTTCTTTTAGCCATGAAGATAACTACATAGAGGATGAAAGAGGAGACCGAACAGTTCAATATATAAGAAAGAAAGAAAGAAAGAAAATTGTCTTAGTAGCGAAAAGAAGGGAGACACTGACCAAATGTTTCTTAACTTGTCCTAACTATGTCCTTTCTCAAAGACAAGTAGACGAAGAAAAGAATCCGGGACTAAGAATAAACGAAAGACAACAAAACTCCAAAATGTAGTGGCTAGTCGGCGCAGAGGGATATAAATATCAACAAATCGAGAAATGGAAATATTTAGGGTACCATCAGAAACTAAATTATGGAAATAAAAGAAAAAAATATGACGCCGAATTGTGTAGTTTCCGCCAATCAATAGCTTTTCAAGAGTAAGAACGTTGCAAAGAAAAAGAAGTTTTTTTGGCAAATTTAACTTTATTTCTCGACGTATCCATAAATTGATACGATTTTTGCAACGATGCTTCCATCTCTTCGATTCGCCAAAATTGTACTTGGCAATTTATTCAGCAAAATAGGCGTTTATGAAAGTGATGGCTTTCTCATTCGATGAAAATCTCTGACCTTCGAGCAAAGTTTGCACCTAGAAAACAGATAAAAGTCGCTAGGGACCAGATTTTGTGAATAGGGTGGATGGTCTTCAAATACCAACCCCAACTCATGAATTTCTATCGTGGTGGTGCTTTGCCTTCTTTTGTTGAACCAAACTCCCTTCCATGTTTTTCATTTTCGAAAAAATAAAATACGTTTAATTTTGAAAGTTTAAAAAAAAATGACTTGACTCTAATAATATTTCATTTTATGAAAAAATCCATAGATCTGGTCAAACCATTTTTCTTGTTGGGACAAAACCATGCTTTTGGAGTTTCTTCATATGCATTGCTGTTTTCCGTCCATTCTCTTCTCCTAATGACGGTCCCAAATGTTTGCTTTTGCCTTCACCTATTTTTAACTTTCTTCTTAATATCGAAGCACTTAAAATCTCCATCCACTCCGATACCAGCTCGTACCTCTAGCTGCAGTCAATTGAACTTGAAACCACTCGTTCAATTAACTCCATCTCAACCAATTAAACATAACATCTACTGATACCACCTGAACCTTCCAACCATTAAAAAATTTGCTACCAACGGATTTGGAATCACTGCGAGAAAGAGTTGGATAAATCGAACCCGGTCTCAGGATTAGGGTTTCAAGGATTGCCAAACATTAAAGCTTCAATAGCAATTTCTAATGCAACCATAGATAAACAATAAATCACAAAATACGATTCCAAAGTAAATTGCATTATTAAATTACGTATAATTCCGTTGAAAGGAGGACAGCGTCATCGTATTTTAGCCGTTTGTTTGTGAACCCCGATGTCAGTCAAGTCATGCATCAAAACGGTATGTGGATACTGTGTACACAGTTAATATATCACTAAATTAATGCGAACGAATTTATAGATTCAATTAATCATATTTGACGAATTTACGTTAATGGCAGCCCGCTCGGAGAAAAAATCGCGGACGCTATTCGCTATGTACTGCGCGCTCCGGTTTGAGTAAATTAAAGCGAGTGAGTAGTGCAGCGGAAAGTTGTTTTAATTAAATTTTCCACTTTTCAATTATTTCCGGTCGATAGTCACCGTTGATGGATTACCTATTATCAAAATTCGTATCGTGCAGAATGTATCGACGTTGAAATGCGAGTAAATAGATTTTTTAAATCGATTTTTTTAGGGAATTATAGTTTTACGTTAGAATCGAATATTAAAAAATGTTTAACGCGGCGTCGGTGGTTCGGGACCACTTTAACCCAAGCGTTTCATTATTTTGGTTATAACTTCTGTTGTTTTAAATATATTGCAGCGATAATTGACGAGTTACCAAAACATTGTTAGAAGACGTCACTAGTCAAATATGAAACGGATTGCTTCAGAAATGGGCTCGCAAAAAAATGTTACGCGTGCAGAACCTTTGAATCAGATATTGTGTTCCATCAATACTTTAGGTATGTATGTACGACGGTGGTTCGAGAGGTCCTTCGAAAATCTAAGAGATGAGTACTGGGTAAACGAGTTTAAACCTGGCCGTACATCCACAAAAGGTGAACATCTAATGGCAGAATGATTGACAAAATCCACGATATGGTTTTGACTGAGCGACAAACCAAAGTGCGCGAAATAGTTGAAGCTACAGGAATATCGCAAGGTACGGTGTTTTCACTTTTGCACCAAAAAAATCGTGCCTGAAAAAAATCTCAACCAAATGGGTGCTGCGTTTGCTCCCAGTGAAAAATAAAGACAATCGTGTAGTCAACTCTGAGACTATTTCGACGCTTTTCCGTCGCAATCCTGCCGAGTTCGTCCGTCGATACATAACTACGGACAAAACATGGATACATTATTATATTGCAGAGACAAGGGAACCGTCAAAACAGTGAAATCGGTTTGCAAAGTGATGGCCTCGATTTTTGGGGAAGCACGCGGAATCACCTATACTGATTACTTGAAAAAAGGACAAATAATAACCAGAAATTATTAGGCGTCATTATTGGACCGGTTAACCGAAGAAATCCAGAAAAGACGTCGTTGTTTGAAAAAGAAAGATCCTCTTCCACCAAGACTATGCACGGGTGCACACCTGCGCAGTTTCGATGGCCAAAATTATGGAATTAAAATTCGAATTATTACAACATCCACCGTATTCACCGGTTTTGGTGCTCCAGCGACTTCTTTTCATTTCCAAATTTGAAAAAATGGCCGAGCGGACTGTTCACATCGAACGAGGAAGTCATCGCCCAAACAGATGCCTATTTTTAAGGACGTTCGGAAATTCTTCTTCTTGGAGGGCTTAAAAGAGCTTGAAAAACGCTTGGAAAAATGTATGGAGTTAAATGGAGATTATGTTGAAAAATAAATAATAATCTACAAAAAATACTTTGTTTTCCGATTTTCTTTTAAGAAGTTATTGAACGACCCCCGCACATATATTTTTAATATTTTAGAAAAAATTTTTAGTTTGTTGTTTTAATATTTGGCAACCGAGATACCGGGGAATACATAATAATGACAAATTTGCCACCGTTAGGAAATACTACCATAATTATATAACCCAGGAAGATATGTAACCGGTGGCGTACCTAGAATATGGCAGACAGGACACGTGCAATGAGGGGGCACCATTTGGCGCACTCGTCTCAATGCCTAAATTTATAAGCTTATTGAAATTAATAATTTTTCATTTTAATTAAGTTTTAAACAACCTAACCTGAAAACTTTTGCCGTAATAATTTTATCAGGGCTGTATTCGTTCGAGCATTACAGATCTTTTTGTGATAAAAGTACATTTAATTAACATTATACTTATAATTATTCACATAGTGCTTTCTTATAGTTTGCATTATTTGATTGATTTGTAGTTCGTAGTTCCACTGTTAGCGCAAAAGAAGATTCTGAGAGACGAACAATTATTTTACTCCAAAATACAGCTACAAGCTTCATGACATAGGAAAACCTTTGGGACATATGTAATTTCTCAGGTTCTGATTTACTCTGAACTTCCGCCAACAGAACAATTTTTCACAAGGTTTTTACTGTATCAGCACTGAAATTGTTTTAAATACAGTTGTACTTGTAAGAAGAGGTCACGCTTGTTTTGACCTAGTATTCCGGTAGCTCCTCAGCTACGACTCCCTTTTTATTCGATATACTTACGGATTTAAATATAATTAAAAAGTGGTTCGAACAATATAGGTTCCAAAGCTTATTGTTAAATAGGTTCTCTATTTTCATTGGCTTTTTCCTTCTCGAGTATAAGTAGGCATAAGATCACTTTAAACAATTCTCTTAATTTAGTTCATGCGTTAATGGTTGGGCCAATACGCTACGTTTTGTTTGGAATCATGTAAAACCGTTTTGTAATTATGGTCTTAATTTATCTCAGTTTATCTTTAAATAAATGCAAAAAATATATATATATATATTTCTGCTACTGCCTTTTTCAAGAACTGTGTAGGCAATGTTCTTACTAAAGTTACAAATTGACAAGTAAAACGTATGTAATCATAATTTATTTAAAACCAAAGGTTATTGAGGTAAGTAAATATGGTTACTTGATCTAAAGAAATACATTCTTTATGTAAAAAAAAAAAACGAAGATATACTCTCTTTGAGATAAGCTATGCTTAAAAAGAGAATAGGATTTTCTAGAGTCAAACCTGTATAATTTCCATTTGAACAAATCTATATTTACAAAACAAGCAAAGTATTTTCAATCCAATAAAACTGAATTAATAAAACAATTATTTCCTTTCAATTTACTTTCGTACATCGGAAGCTAAAATTTACTCGGTTTGAAACAAATTTTATTGCCAAAAAGAATAAATTTTTCTGAGCGATAGCTACTTATGCGTTATATTTACCTCCTAAACCTTTCAAAGTTTTAATTAGCAATAACTAAGAGGACAGCTGAGAAGCTTCCCACGACTCCTATGAAAAAGATCTGCTCTCAATGGATTCCGCATAATTTGACCCAAACCAGGTGACGACTTAGATACTGGAAACTAAGCTACAATCAACTATTTGGGTGTTCTCAAATGAATCGAATCCAACAAAATTTATTCGTTCACGATACAATTCTAAGAAAGTACTTGCTTGTTTATTTCATTGTACTGAACACGACGCAAACAATTTTGCCAGAAGTCATGGATGAAATCCGGAAAAACAATGGACAACATCGAATCATCCTCCATCATAACAATACCATCTCTCACACTTTAATTATTTAAAGGATATTCCCCTGATTTATCGCTTAACGACTTCTTTTTGTTTCCGAATGTCAAACAAATCATGATTCTTATCACCTCAAGAAGTTGTTGAAGCCTTGAAAAAACACTTTTTTTTTTAGGTATCACCTTCAAAGTAGAAAAAATGTTCGTCGAGAATTGATTCGAACGCATGCACGAGTGTAGAAATGATTTGTACCAATTTCTTTTGATTTCATTGTTTTTGTAAAAGCTTTAAAGGTATCCCACGTAAATTCATCAAAACTAATCTACGAACGATATAATCAATAATTAATAACTTCACTAATTTTTCCCGTAAAAGAAATTCAATTTAACATACATAACTCTTTCCTGCCGCTCGTTCAAAGTACCCTATAACGAAATTCCTATTCAAGAAACCAATTTTCCAGAAAACTAATGCATTCGTACAATTTTTTCCACTCTCGAAAGGTTTTTAAATATTCATGGCCAGCACGATGTAGAGGAAACCTAAGCGTGCGACGAGATAACGTCGAGGGTAGCACAATCCACGAGGTACTAGCACTGCATTAGAGGCCCTGAGTGGTTCTTCTTTTCGTCAGCGATTCTCAAAATTGGGCCGCGGCTGTCGCCGCCGACCGAATCCGGCCGGCCATTAGGAACGCATCCATCCCGTTTCTTTATCGGCGAGAGCAGAACGGCGTCCACAGACGAATCGAACTCCGAACGGAACGAGGAGTTCCCCCTGGCGCCCTAAGCAAACACTACACCAGCCGGCCTGCAGTGCTCCCTGAAACTTGTCCAAACAATGTTCTCATCAATCAAATACCACCCTACACACAACAACCTCCAACAATCCGCCTGCCCTCCACTCTGCACGTCCTCATACCTACCGATTCACCCACCTAGCCGCGCGGCGCTTGTCCCTCGGAGTGTGCATATAAACGACGGTTCGATAAAGCCATAAATATATGTGGAAACGTATGCGAGATTTGTACAATCGGGAACGAAAATATGCCCTCCATTGGCACGAATTTAAACGTTAGAAATTAGTAATAAGCGAGGGTAAAGTATTACCGACCAATTTCTCGTTACCTCGCTTTGCTTGTTACTTTGTAACAAATTACATAAAATAATCAGTTACAGAATTCAGTGTGTTCAAAAAATCCACACACGACATCTCTGCTGGAAGGACATAAATCCTTGCGTTGGCTTTGATAAGTTGGCATCCTTGATCTACTCGAGATTGCAGCGCCCCGAAATCATTTACATGCGTAGCGTAACACTGAAATTTGCATAACATCCTCAAGAAAGGAGTCAAGCGGGTTAAAACCAGACTATCTTGCAGGTTCCTCTCCTATGATATGCTCCCCTCCTTCCTACCCGCCTGTACAAAACCATCGTCCTAGATCACGACGTATTTGAGCCGAAGCCGAGGTAAATAAGCCAAATTAAAGAGATTAGCCATGAAAGGTATAGGCAATTATACATTGTCGTTCCTTCAGTTTGTTGTAAAGAGAATCCATTCGATTATGCTAGGAAACAATGAAGTTACTTCAAGTAATAATAATGGCCCCGAGTGAAATTTTTTTTCAATGGACGCACATGCAGTTTTAACTACGACGTTTAGAATCTGTGCTGGTAACTGGCTAAATACGTTGAAAACAACATCGGAAGTAAATAAGTTGATAAGCTGAGCTACTGATGTTGGGGACAATGAGTTTCATATTCTTTCTTGACATTTTACAATTTTTCTCTTGCCTGTTTTAATAAGTCACTCATTAATATTGATCTAATGACGAAATGCCGAGACAGCACCATTTTTATTTAGAGCTTGGTACAAAATTAATATTTGTCAAGATGCATAATGCTGGAAGGCCTTCCGATTAGACATTTTGCTTTCAATTTGGAATCTAGTAGAACTATGAAATCTGCTTTCATTGGATGTAGAATCGAGCACAAGCAGTAAATTGCAAAAAAGATCCGAAAAGCTTCATCGCCAAGAAAAGTGCTTCAAATCAATGAAAAACTCGAATGAAAATCACCGCTATTGTGTTCGCTGAAAGTATAGTCTTGGACCTAACTCAAACCAATATTTTGCCTTACCCCAAAAGGCGCTGCGAAATAAACTGAAGTATTGGTATGTAATGAAGAAGGGACGTACTCAATCCTCTTCCCAATCCTAGTGCTTACCTGGATAATGAAAACTCCTTACCGTTGATCGATTTAAGCTGCTTTCCAAAAGATTGCCAACCCCTTAACGAACTGAAATCTCCTTCAACCGTTGATAATTTAAATAGCTGGAAATTTCCAATTAAATATAATTTTTCACGATATATTTTAACCCAAAAAATTCTATGCGCTTTTAGAAGAAGAAAGACACCTTTTATCCATCTTATTCTCTATCGCTTTTGATTTCCGATCCCAACTCCTATTGGAGCTAAAAAACAAAAGAACAAACAAAAGAAACCGAAAAAACGATAGAATTCTTGATGATTTTCGTCTACGTAGCATAATAATCACATTAAAATAAAGCTTTCTTGCAAAATTTTCTCATGAATATGTAAAATTTGCAACACCTGTATTAAGTCTCCAAAATATTCTTGTACAAGTTTCCCAAAAGCCATAAAAAAATGAAAACACAAATCTGCCCATTCTATCAATCTATCACATTCCTTTGACCGTTACAAAATTGCGCAAAGACATATAATTTCCGGTTTCTCAAAGAAATCTAACAACATCTACAGACGTACATACAGATCACTTACGAAACTTTGAAGAATACACACGAAGTCCAAACATGCCAAACCATGAATGAATTACATGCCTGTTACACGTGTTTTATTCAGATTCTTTTTGGAGCGGATTAACCTGAAAATCGTAACAATTATACCTTTTGCCTTTATATAGGTTAGAATGTTTATCAACATGTTCCGGTTATTTGTTGGTCATTGTCGGCCGTGGATTTTGAAAAATTGTTTGCACTGCCTATGTGTACGTATAATAGAACACAGGTAGATCCTGGGGGACGTCCTTTGTATTGTTGACCAATTGTTAATATTTTTATAATGATGGGTAAAGCAGAGTGACGTTATGACTTCTTTAGATTTTGTAGAATGCGCTAAGATCTGAATGAGAAGTTTGTAGTAACTTTCAGGGAAGGGGAAATGTGAAAATACGGTACGTATACAGTGTGTTTATAAGAATTTGGCGAATATATTTCCATCTCTGATGTCCGTTAAAAGAAATAAGGCCTTGATACGTATTGCATAATTAATCTAGAAATATTTCCAAGTCTACAGTGCGCCTTGAAAGTGGGTGAATGCGTAGTTACTTCGTGACTTTAAATGGAACACCTGTATATTATTTCATTTTCTAATCCTACGCTAAAAAAGCCACATGCGTATTCTTGATATTAATGTCGCTAGAGAGCTTTTTCTTAAAATAACGCTAAAGTATGGATGATATTTTTTTTTTACTTTTAATATTTATTTATTCATATTTTCTAATTAAGAATGTAAACCCAATCTTTCAATTAGTGATGGTGTCTTAATCGTTGTGTAGTAGACTTTTTTCGATTTTAAATTTAAATTTACAAATTTATCAATTTTGTAATTTCAATGGAAGAAATAACGGTGAAATTACGACGAAATAATAATTTTATATTTTTTAATGTTCTTTTATTTTATAAAGAAAAAAATTATTTGAATTTTCTAATGAAAGCAATAAATTTAATTGTCTCTTTTAATCACGAAAGCCGCTACTAGTAAGAAAAATCTTCCGATTCAAACTCCAATATCAGAAATATGGCCCAAATACATTCAAGTAACAAGATTAAGTATCAAAAAATTATATAAAATTAAGGTCTTCACGTATAAAGTAAATATTTTCTTATGTTTTTGCTACGTTAAGCAGAATATTGTTTTCTCGAATAAAAATGGAGGTGAATAAATTTATCTGATTTATTTCTTAATGGTGCTAAAATATATTGTAAGTTGTCGCTATAGCTCAGATACCGGAACAAACACGACGGTAAAAGGGTATAAATAGTATAAAAAGACAGAAATAAGGAAAATGGCGGGCCACCGACGGTCCTATTTATGTTCAATTCACTTTTCATGCTGATTGAATATATTTTACCACTTTACCTACTCGATAAAAACCACTTAAACACTTCTGGAAGGTATCGACGATGTGAGAGGTTTACGTAGAGTTCGTGGTTTACATCTTGTGGCAAAAACTATTCGAGAATGTTTTCTTTAGTTCATTCCAGTTTGGGTTGGGCGCTAATAGTCGGAGACACGTGAGCTTAAAGCTCTTTGTATCAACCCCAATGAAATTCCATTCAAGCAATATCGTATCTTCTATAAAGGCCATTATCTTGCCCAAACGATACTTCAGTACTTTCGAAGGCTCAAATAGATCCTCTCAAAAATGCTTTTGCTTGAGTATCTTTAGTCCATCACAAGTGTAGATCACCCGCAAACCCGCTTCTTCCTATAATTTGCATCTTCTATACCAAGGTTCCCAGTGTCCCATCACCAACCCGCTAATGGTCTTAATTTCTCTTTTCTTGCGTTTAATTAGGTTAACGGAAAACTTAACACCTACATTGCCTAATAGGCGTGGAATTGGCCTACAATCGACCTCAATTTCTTTGCTCATACTTTATCTAACCAGGACCATATCTCCGTTCTAGCGGAATCGCTTGTGATTCCACATACGAGCTGTGATGGGGTGAGGTGTTTGCTAGAACCTTCCTGGCTAGTTGATCAGCCAATATATTGTCCTTAATATCTCGCCACTCAGATCAAGGATACCTTATTGTCTTGTGCCCAGTCTATTGAGGGACTCTTCATAACTGCCTTGATGGCGACCATTATGTTTATTTTCCTTCTTATGGAGCCTCCCTTTCCAATGACTTCAGAGCAGGTTGTAATTGCATATATTTCTGCCTGGAAAACCGTTGCGAGCTTTCCCAGGCTTAATCCTTTGTCTAGGGCTACATCCAGGAAAACCGGCTCCTGTACTCTGACTGGATTGCGATCCGTTTGTAAACCAGTCGTGAGAACCGCTAAAATTACTTCGTGTCTGGTCTCTATTCAGTATTAAAATTTAAAATCTATCAATAAAAATAATTTCAGGTGCCACTTGAGGCGGCCATTTGTAACAAAGGCTCTTCCAGTACCGTCCTCGCAATATCAATGTGCCCTCCACCACTAATGTTGGGTTGCTGCAAACTGTTAACTTTCAATCTAAGAATCGCCGCCTTCGCACAAAGCTCCAGCAGGGGAAGACCCACTACGACTTCCAAGTGTTAGCAGCGCTTACCTATGGAAAGCAATGAGGGATCTCTCTACTGAGGACACTTCTGCCCTTCTCCACTACCATAGTGTGTAGCCAATAGATCACCTCAGGTTTTAATCGTCAGGTTCTACCAACTACTCTTCTGGAGCTCCAAAATAACTGTGTAGCCCTGTTCCTTATTTGAGATATGTCATTATTCCAGTTCAGTTTTGCATCAAGGAAGGCACCTCCTTGGCTAATTGTAACTTCTGCTCAAACAATCTAATGTTGCCTAGGTCGGTGTGTTTCCTTATGTTGGTATTAACTGGATTAACTGAGAGTGACTTGGTAACATAACATTTTCTAAATCCTTCACATTCCAAGTCCGCTTATCCGTCCCCACACAACATCTCCCATTTTCTTCGAAATTATTAACTAAATTTGCATTAATCTTGTTCTCGTTTCCTAAAATCATTTTCTTCGCCGCAATATAATTTTTTAAATGTGATTCCTTTATTCTACGATAGACTGTAGGTCTCGGCCCAGGAAAACTTAATTGCTAAATGGACTCGCATTATATGAAAAGAAGTTTGTTATAGATATTGCATCGTCTTCTTGTGTCTGGCTCTTCCAATTGGCCTCTTTTCTTCAGTCTTCCGTCTATATTTAATCCTCTACACAATGGTTTTATTTAAATTAATAATATAATAATCGTTTATTATTATTGCTAAACCATCTCGCAGATAAACAATTATTTGCGCCCTTTCATGGTGAACAAGTTGAGGCATATTAATCCCCGAGTAATTGCACTTTAACCTCCGAGCTTAGAAAGTATAATTTCATTTTCAAAGCAACCCTATTAATAAACTAGCAACCCCATTAAAACGGATTATTTTACGAGTTTTAACTCGCCCAAAATCAACAAAATTCCTACAATTTTCTCTCATCGTCGCGGAAAAATTCACGTCCTAAAAGACATGCCTGGACGACTGTTAGGGTGACTGTTAGTCGTTCGAAGGGTGCGACACATGTAATAATGAGTACATTGTTTACCCTGGATGACGCCAATGTTTGCCGTGTCGGACATATTGCGACAGACGTAGGTAATTTCCTGGCCGCGTGTGTCGCCACTATCGAATATTGCCCGCATCCTCTGCCAGGAATATTGACTGACATCTCAAATATTAAAAGTGTGTCAAAAGAAACAAGATGGCTTCGCGAAAAATACCCGGAGTATTGAATGGAAGGACGTACAGGTATACTTATATTACTTGTATAGAGGAGTGCCTAAGTAAGTAGGTGTAAATAAATCAGGAAGATGTGTCGTAGTTAATTGGATTGGGCGCAATTGTTTAACGTAATAAAGGTCGAATTTTGTTGGAAATTGTGTTGCATTATTGTTTAAGCTTTAACGGAATACGAAAGACGTTTAAGGGAATTGGTGCATGAGAAAAAATTTTGTTTGGTAACATAATTTGTAAATCTGAAATAAAAAAAAAAGTAACTACGAGAATGGTGTAATAAATGCTTGTATTAAGAAAGGCGACGCATTTAGTAATTTTTAAAGTTATCAATTCACTTTGGAAGCTTTGTATTCCAACTTTTCTTCTTCTTTTCTTTTTCTTTTCTCCATCCAAACAATAGGACGTAACTGGACCCAGTCTTGCTCTGGCGATTATCATGGTAGTTCTTTTCCTTTCACTACACACAGATAAAGGGTTACTGGAAGGAGGTAATGATTACTTGGGTTCTTTCAAGTAATCATTACCTGCGTCGTATTTATATATACACTGCCGTTCAGTGAAGTTCGATCATACAATAAAAAACTATTATATCAGACTGTATAGAATTATTAATACATAAAATTAGAAAAATATTAAGCATACACTATTTTCTAAGGGATTAAAGCCATAAATTATTATGTAAAGTAGAAATATTGCGACAACCACAATAAAGTCCCTTTTATTATCATTCCAAGAATTTCTCGGAAGTACCGATCTTTTGAAACGGGTCGTTTGGGTTTTATTAGCGAACAATACATTTAGGAAATATACCGCAGTATCATTCTTGTTTATTTATCACAGGCGTAAAGATATAAATTTGCTTCATTTTACTGTTAAACGTGTGTTGGTGTGCATCTGTCGTTTTTGCGCGAAAGTTTTAAGAAAATTTACTTCACCAGTGTAGAAAAACGTTCCCGCATTATTACGCTGTTTGAAGAAGGATATTCGGGGCGACAAATTGCTGAAAAAATAAATATGAGAAGTTCAACAGTAAATGACATCATAAAGCGATATCGGACAACTGGAACTATAGAAAATCGTGTTCGTCTCGGAGCATCTACGAAAACAACAAAAGCTGAAGATTTGAGAATTGTATTATTAAGCAAACGCAATACGAAATTAACAGCGCCACAAATAGCAGCCGAAGTCAATCGCGGCCGTGAAGAACAAGTTTCGGCGAGTACGGTAAAACGTCGACTTCAACAAGCGGACCTTCATGGACGCATTGCCATTCGAAAACCCTTATTATGTCGGGGCAACAGAGCAAAACGGCTACAGTGGGCCCGTTCTCATCTAGATTGGTCGTTAGATGATTGGAAACACGTGCTTTGGAGTGACGAGTCAAAGTTTGAGGTTTTTGGGCAAAATCGACGAGTTTATGTCCGAAGATCTAAAACCGAAAAGTGATCCCGGACTGCATTGTGCCAACAGTGAAGCAAGGGCGTAGTTCTGTGTTAGTGTGAGGATGTTTCTCCTTTGCTGGGACGGGAGATTTATGCAGAGTGCAGGGTGCAATGAGGAAGGAAAATTATTTTGCAATACTCCAGAATCATGCAGTGCCATCAAGACTGCGTATAATAGGCCGTAACTTTACATTCGTGTATGACAACGACCCAAAACACACTGCGTTAGTGTGTAAGAACTATCTAAAGGAGCAAGAAGAACAGCACACCTTGAAAGTAATGACATGGCCCCCACAAAGCCCAGATTTGAACCCTACAGAGTTGTTATGGGATGAACTGGACAGGAGGATCCGAAAAATATGCCCGACTTCACAAGAACATTTACGGAATATTCTGCAACATGAATAGATTAATATTCCACAATCCATTTTAACAAAACTTATCGAAAGAATGCCTTGAATAGTTCGAGCGGTGATTAACAGCAAAGGAGGTTTTTTCGATGAAAAAAAAATCTAATGTTCAGTATGTTATATTAGGCCAGAATAACTTTTTATTTATTTATTTTTATCTTTTTTACCTGTACATACAATAAAATGCATTTTGTTTTTAGTTTCGTTTGTTTCTGTAACCTTTTCATATTTTTTACCAACCGACCGAACTTCTCTGAAAGGCAGTGTACGTAAGACAATATGTTCTACTACCAAGAAAGTCGCCGTCTTGAAAACAGTACTAAATATAAGCAGATACTTGTCCAATACACAATAATTTCTAGTAATTAAGTATTCTATTTCTTCGATCGTAAGCGTATTGGATCGCGCTCAATACTCTCTTTATTTGTATTCTTCCTCCTCTTATTTGTCATGAATTTATCCTGCCGTATCGGGACCACCCCCTCTTTATCTGCAGTTTACGTGAAAACGCGACACAGTCACTTTTAATACACAATTAGGCAAGTCATATATTTTATTTAAACCAACAAGTGTTTTGAGATAACATTTCATCCACTCAGAGTGTTTTTCCACAGAAAAAAAAATTGCATAGTACGTACCTACACATATGTTAATCCATAATCCTAAAGTTTTATAATTTTCTGCATTTCCGGGTTCAGGATCGTCTCCTGTAAGAAGACGACATCAACCTGTCCTCTGTTGTCAATTATTTCGGAAACAAAGTTTTATTAATACTTAATACAAATAAATAGCTTAATATACGCGTAATATAAGATAACGATGTGTTGGAACTAGTTATTCTCTTTAGTTTTTCTATTATTTTTCAAAATTTCCGTTTAATATTTGATCTAAATAAATTTTAAAAGAGAGAACGCAGTACATCCACTACATTTGCGGAAACATTTTAAAATTTAAAAAAATAAAACCGCCTTCGAATGCTGTTTTCATTTTTATGGCAAACATGAATAAAAGCACTGTTCAGTTTTTTTTAATGAAGGAGTAACTACAAAAATATTCATGTTAAATAAAAGCTACCATGTGCAATAGTACTCTATAATGTTTGTTATTCTAATCAAAGAAAATTCCCCTAGTTTTTTAAAAAAGTTATAACATGAAGAACTCTTTAATAGATTAATTCGTACTAACAGTACGTGTTTCCGGGCTTATTGGCCGTGATCTAGACCTGGTGTATGTCGACGTTTCACCAAACACCGAGGTTCGCATCTTCTTTCGAAACGTCGAAACATACACCAGCTCTAGATCATGGCCAACAAGCCCGGAAACACGAATTGTTAGTTGCGAACTCTGACTCCGGCCGTGAAAGCCTACTGTTATTCATTCAAGTTATCACTAAGCGTAAAAGTGGAGCCTTGTGTAGTGATATAGAAGACATAATTGTCTTGATAGACTTTATCTGAAAAAAAAACTTATAACCAATATTTTTTTATATAATTAGCAATCACATAATATTTTGCATGAAAACAAGGGAATAAATGCAACAAACGGAGAAAGACAAAAGAGCCGAAGTAGGGACAGACTAATAGTACTTTTGAAAAGAAAAAATGAAAATTTAAAAATTAAAGGAAGAAGAAATTGTTGAAAATGTTTATAATCTTATCCCTTGGACAACTTCACATTTTACACTGTTGGGAATCCGAAGGTACATTATATGCAGAATCATCAAGTTTCTGGGCGTTACACTTTATTATTACACGTTATTATGGAAAGATCATTATGAAATCCTATCCGGCAAAATCTCCTTTTCCAATGCCTGAGAGCGCAAGTCTCAAGGGACATCCATATCACGCGGAGATTATAGTGCAGAATGCTACTTCCAAGATATTTATCGCTCAGAAGACAGCGATCCGTAGAACCGTCATTGCTCATTTCCAAAAATCTTACAGGTGGTTATTTCAGCAATTGCAAATACTACAATTACCGTGCCTATACCCGCTATAAGCCGCGAGGTATGTATTCATCAACGGGAGTACACTATTATGCAATAAAGGTGTTAGAAAACATGATACAAGGCATAAAGGCCAACTCAAGAATGCTGAACAGCTAATACAGCTTTTTATCCAAACTTGAATTTCTTTTTATGCTTTGATTACTTATTCTTTTAGCTTTTACTATTATATCAATATTTGCATTTATCTATTCACCGTTGTGCTTACACAATAAAACTTTATTCTATTCTCTTCTACCTTCGTACACATACGATCTGCTACTTCGACATAAAATCTAAATACCAGTTGTATGTTTAATTTGAAAAGGAATGTTTGGTTCTCCAAATATTCCTTTTCCCATTAAAAACGTGCAAAAAATACAATTTTTCCTCACAATTCTGCCAGAACATCATTATCAAATTTTGTTACCACCTATACTCTTTTTGAAATTAAAATATTAAAATGTCATTTTATTTATTTATTTTTTTTTATTATTTATTTCATTTATTTTATTGCTAAAGTTCACATCGGCCAATATAATTTTCTAAAAAACAATCCACATTCCTTTTTACGTGACTATACCATCTATACTCGTACACCGAACCTCTACCCAGACACAATTCCCCCTTCTAACCTTTTAACCATTCATATCATCCTCACATGTCTGAGAGAGTTGCGGTTTTACCTCCTGCCCTACCCTACCCGCTTTTGACATACATTACGCTACGTACATCGACAAGAGATTTACGGAAGCCGGGCTTGAATCTCGGCAATTTGTCATAGCTTATTGTCACGTATCTGTACCTCGTTTACCGGTAATCCGCACACTACATATATAGAACGAGAGATTGTTCCTAATTTATACGCCCTAATTATGCTAATAATCACGCTCCCGTCTCCAACGACGAAGTTCGGACGACCGATTGACCCTGGTGATAAATCGCTCATCGACGTGCAAATATCGGTTCTCGATGACATCCCGCAAAACAATATAATAAACAATTAATATTACTTACGAGGGATACGCCGTCATCGATCCGGGATTAAAGGACGATCCATCAATTGTTGTACGGGATATATCTTGACAAAATGAATAATTGTCGACCTGTTTCGAATATTGACATATACAAATAATGTCTTTAGGTATAAGAGCAATAAATATCAAACTCGATCTGTTTCCTTTCCTTAATGCAAAGCAAATATCTAGAAACTAACATTTTAACAACTCGTTTGAATGTAAGGAAGCTTTCCACGTGATGGGTGCCGCTATTGCTCGCAATTGGTTATGGATTAGTTTGGCGATGTTAAAACGCAATCCGAATGTTTTTGTTAACGAAACATGGATCCGTCGCAGCACGCCAGAGGTCAAAGAACAATCCAAAAAGAGGGGTTTTCGTGGTCAACGAAGGGCAAAATCACTTTATCGGACAAGAAGATTATGGCCACAGTGTTTTGAGATATACGCTGCATAATCCACGTTGATTATCCTAAAAAGGTTAAAACGACTAATGGCGAGTATTATCCCAACTAATTAGATCGTTTCGACAATGCTGTGAAAGAAAAACGTCCACTTTTCTCGAAGAAAATAATTCCGTGTCATCAAGACAATGCACGCGTGCGTCGCCATGACAAAATTTCATGGGTTAGGATACGAATTGGTTCCGCACCCATCATATTCGTCAGATTTAGCTCCCAACAATTACTTCCTATTTCCGAATGTGGTTCGGCAGAAAAAGATTTGGCTCAAATGATTGCGAAACAAACACTTATTTCGCAGGTTTGGGGAGGTTTGGAGGTTTTTTAGACGAGATGCAAAAGAATTGTATAGACCTCAAAGGTGTTGTAAGTGTGCTTGTTTTGTGAGAAAGATCTTTAAACATCTGAAACTCCACATGAATATGGTGCATGTGGCAATGGGAGGTTTCTCCTGAGATTCACGTTGATTCAGTTGATGAAAATCTACAACCACCTATCTGCTACAAAAATCAATCTTGTAATCGATTTCTCCTCCTTGTCTTCCTCTGCTTCGCAGTATCTTTCCCAATACGCTATCCCAAGTCTCTCTCGGCCTTCCTCTTCTTCTCATTCTTAATCGGAATTCTAGCTTCCCATATTCTCTTCACTGGTACTTCCCTATTCAGCCTCTGTAAAGCTCCCTACCGCCTCAATTGCCTTTCCTCTATAAATCTTTCGACGGATTTTATGTTTTGCTCTTCTCTTATTTTTTCATTTCTTATCTTGCCCATCCTTGTAACTCATTTGATTCTCTTTAATTACTTCATTTCACTTTCCTGCAGGTTCTTCTTTTCTCGTTGTGTTGGTACCGAGGACTGGTTCCCATAAGTTAGTATTGGTTTATATACGCTCATTTTAGTTTGTCTTGTTATTTTCTTGCTGTTTAGTAATATTTTCCTTTTATTTGCTTTAGTTATTCTGTTGTTTAATTCTATTTCGTGTTTTCCTGTTTCCTCTAGTCTAACACCAAAATATTGGAATTGATTTACTTGTTCAATTCTCGTAGCATCTCTTTGTATATTTATATCCCGGTTTTCTTTTGTGACCGCCATTATTTTTGTCTTCTCTTTGGTTATTTTCATCCTTCATACTTCGTAACCATTTCGTTCCATATTTCCAAATTGTACTGCAGATCTCCTTTATTATTCCCAATATTCTTTCCTTTTGGACATTTCCAGAATTTCGACCTTGGATCTCTGTCGAGCTTTTTCGATGATTTTTGTTTATTATCTTATTAATAATTAATTTTAAAGTGATTACGTGATCCTTAAAACGATGAAAAAATAATAAAGAAAAGGTCAAGGTCCACCCTATCGTAGATAAATACATCTTTACTATATCATTCGTCCACCTTCTTCCCGTATCAAATCGATTTGTAAAATACAAACAAAACGCCTATTACTAGAACACACACATACCACTACACAAAGGTTTACCAAACAACGTACAACATTACTAGCTTGTTAAATAAAATCTTCGAGCTGCGAGCCCATTATGTAAATGAATAAGGCCGGCATCGTGTCCTACAAAAGAACAACAATCCGAAGCGATAGAATGACGTTTGTATGCCTTTAGCGGGAACAATAGGGCATCCCGCCGTTAGAACATACACACAAGCCATGATCTATCCGTATACATGAGAAGAAAAAAACCTCCGAACTAAACTCTAACCTATATAGGTACATACGTGATCGTGAGGCATAATACGGGGGCCCTAGACGAGAGAAAGAGACGCGACTACGTCCGGAAAGTCAACATATAGATTGAATGGACGGTATTCAGCGAGTTAATAGCATGGGTAGGCCAGGTGTCAACGTACAAAAGTTCCGTAAAATCGCCGACCGCCTCCCAAATTTCGCACACACAGCGGAACATTCCTAGTTCCTAACTTCCTCTTCGACGTGATATATGGGCTCGTTTCTGATGAGATTAGGGGGGTAGTTTATGTATTGAATACGGTGACATATTGTAATAAATTGCCGGGACCGAGTGCGAGACGATTAGTTTTACGTGATATTAAAGTAGGCTTATACATGTAGATTGCAAATTCGATTTGTACGTGGAATTATTTATTCTGTTGCCATTAACTTCAATTAATTTTATTTATGTACACCGCGCAAGTGCAGATGGAAATAAATGTTAAGCACAAAGTATAGGGGAAGTGTTAAAGGCAGAGTCAAAAATTTTTTTTGGATTGCCAAAGATTTCGTATTACATTTCGAGCAATGAATTCAGAAACAATTTACATTTCTACTAATTGGCTCTAGTTTTTGAAAAAAACAACAAAAGTTTTCATTTTTTTCCGACAATTGAAAAAAAAAGGAATTTACTTAAGCCCGGAGTTACAATAACAGCTTATAGAACAAGAGAGCTGGCTATTGTTGTTTATTGTTTATTGCTGTGACATTCCAGGACTTCTCTTAAAACTGGATTTACCTAAATATGAATTAAAAGGCGACTTTTTATTGACGGTTCTACAAGAAGCTTGAAAGGTATTCTGTTGCATAATGGAAATCGCTATGCATCCATCCCAATTGCCCACTGAACAAAGCTCAAAGAAAAATAGAAGGTACTATTGTTTATTATTTATTATTACAAAATTTTTATAAAAGAAATTTGTTCATTTTCTAAAATCAAACCTGAATACCGAAGTTTTCAAATGCAAATTTCAATTTGTATGTTTATTGTACGTGGTTACCTCTCATCTCAACAGAATTTTGCGCTTTCTTAATAGATACGCTTTGCAAACAATTTGTGGCTCGTTCAGTTCATTTATTGCTTCCCGAATTCGTGTTTTTAATGCTTCTGTATCATGTAGCCTCTGGCATGGTTCACGTGCTGAGTTGATCAATTGCTTCCTGCACAGTTAATTTCACCTCTGGCGTGGGTTACACGTTGAGTTATCGTGCTAACTGTTGCCTACCATCTGAAGAAGCCCCATATGATTGTGGGCGAAACGTCGAGTTTCCGTTTAACTCTGGCCGTGAAAGCCTACGTTATTATTACAAATATGTGCATAAATGTTTTCATTATTTTAAAACGAAAAAGGATCGAATAAAATGAACGTACATAAAAATTTAAAATAAGCATTATTAGCATATTATGTTTTTTTTTATTAGAAATGCCAATATTGTTTGTCTATTCCTTGGAAAAATAATAAATTTGATGAAACCCCCCTTTGATTCGGTTTCGTTGTTCAGTTACCGTCTCCTCAGCTTTGGAAAAAAAGACGATGATTGCTAATAGTTTTATCCAAAGAAGGATATTTATCCACGAAGTAAAAGAATTTCTCTGATGAATATCACTGGGCTTCTTAGATACATAAATATCTAATTCAGACGGGTTTGATATTGTAAGTTCTTTCTATTTACTTCTCATTACCATATTTTTATGTACTCCCCATAAGTCAAACGCATTTGGGATTGCTTAAAGAAATAAGATAAAATATTTAGCAGCTAGACGAGAAAAAGAAATGAACGCGTGGAATTATTATTCTACTCGTCCATTTCTTCCAATGAACGGAAGCTTGGCAACAGAGGAATATTCTTTTTGAATAAACTGGCAAACTGTTTTTTTGTTACCAAACAGTATAATGCTAAGATAGCTTAGCTTCCTCATGGTATTGATGGAATAATTCACGGCAAACGCAACAAAAGGAGAGAAAAAAAATTACGCTAACACACGGACATGTTTCTGCCTACCCGGTGTCATCAGCGTGGTTTCGAGAGTAATTTTTTTATCTCTACCTTCTATCGCTGGTAGAAACATGTCCGTGTGTTAGTGTAATTTTTTTCTCTCCTTTTTGTTTGCGTTTTGCGTTTGCCGTGAATTATTCAATTAATACCATGAGGAAGCTAAAATATTTTAGCATTATATTTTTTGGTTATTGTTTCTAGGCATTTTCTGATGTTTTCTGTTTTTTTTTGTTAATAGTGTTGCGTAGATTGTAATAAGTTTTGAATTTATTTTTAAGAAGTAGAGTATCTTTTTATTTTTTCAAATATCAACGATAATATTGATGTTTGATACCCTCTACCATCCATGGTAGAACATCGAACATTGATGTTTTTCTAACATCAATGAACATTGCACATTCCTATGCTGAACTCTAATCAACACTTGCCTGCTAACTTTGGCTGCTTGTTAACTTGATCGATAATGCATGTAGGAAGAAGAAGGTTATTTCGAATAGATACCTAAAAAGATAACGTTTTAATGACTCTTTGTTTTTAAATGAAAAGCTTGCCTGCATAGCTTCATATTTAATTTACTGAGGAACGACGAATTTTATGGGTTCTAAACAGTTTTTCTTTCAGATTCTAAAAAAAATATACAGAGTGTTCCATTACAAAAATGAAATAGCGTGAATTAAACATGATAACGATTTCGATGGCCATTTTGTAGACGCTAGCTGATATAAAAATATCGATGTATTGGCGAAAACTCAATCCAATAATAAAGACGCTAAGATATCGGCCGTTAAAGATACAAAAGATACAAAAGGAATATGCAAAACTCTCAAATTGTCTCAAAAATTTAGATAGCTGGGTATAGGGAATATCCAAGAAATTTGAAATGAAATGAAGTGAGGTAAATAATATATAGGATATTCTAATGTGGATAATGTTTTCGATAAATTGAATATTCCTATGATAAAAGACAAGCAATCTATAAAGTTATTCAATGATTTTTCAATTTATCAAGGTCCTAGAATTGCTTTATTGGGATCTCGTTTAATAGCACCGAAAAACAAAAATGTACAAGACGAAATAGCAAAACTCATAGAAATTAGACTGCAAAATGAGAGCAAGACTTATAAGTGGTTCCGATATAA